>CM077503.1:49439288-49461677 GCA_039654745.1 Houttuynia cordata | reverse complement strand
AAAAGCATTTACGAAGAAAAGCGAGAGCTGATACATAGGGTGTAGGAGCATTTGGAAGCTAAAATATTATTTCCACCTATCAGGCATCAAGGTGAAAATTTTCACACTGATTTGTGAAAGGTAAAATTTGTTTGGGAACTGAAAATAAATTACACTGATTTATGTTTGGAAAGGAATATTCGTCCAAATGGCTATCATGTAATCGATTACACGATAGCTTTTTAATGGGACAAACTTCAACGATGCATTTCTTATTCATTTCTGATCCATTTTTGGCCCATTTTTTTCATTCTTCCTCATTTTTAGTGTTTTTTCTTATAATGATGATATCATAAATAAGTTGAGCCACTGCGTACTATTTATTGTGGATTTGGTGGTATTTTTTATCAGATATCAAGGTCATTAAGATATCATGATGATCAGAAAGAGCATAAAAAATAAGGAATAACAAAAAAAAAATTGCCAAAAACGAACTAAAAATGAGGGAGATATGAACTGTTGAAGTTTGTCCCATTTAATTTCACGATAGCACATTGTATCGTGTAATCCCCCTTTAAAATGGGACAAACTTCAACAATTCAAATCTCCCTAATTTTTAGTCCATTTTCGGCTATTTTTTTTCTTCCTTATTTTTGAGAAAGAGCATAAAAAATAATATTAAAAAATTGCCAAAAATAGACTAAAAATGAGGGAGATATGAACTGTTGAAGTTTGTCTCATTTTAATGGGATTACATGATATAGTGTACTATCATGTAATCTAACATACGATAGCCTATCATGTAATCCAACGCACGATAGCCTAGTTATCGTGTGTTGGATTACACGATAGCACTGGTTATCGTGTAATCGATTACACGATAACTTTTTAATGAGACAAACTTTAACAATGCGTTTCTCACTCATTTCTGATCCATTTTGGCCCATTTTTTTATTCTTCCTCATTTTTAGTGATTTTTTTATAATGATGAAAAAATGACCGAAAACAGACTAAAAATGAGGAAGATATGATGCGAGGAGCGTCCTTCAACTCAACGGTGCGGTGGTGAAGGCGTTGGGGTGTAGGCAAACACTGGGGTGAGAGGGGGCTCTCGACGACCCGAGCAGTTGCCCGGGAGGGGGGCACAAGCTCCCTCGGCTCAACGGGGCGGCGGAAACCGGGGGGAGGGGCACGGGCTTTCTCGGCTCAACTGGGCAGCGTCGGGGTGGGGGACTCCTCAGAGATGGCAGCTAAACAACATGGGGACAAACCTTGCCTCATGATTTGGGAGAAAGAGCTGATTTTTTTTCGTTGAAGAGGCACGACGACATATTCGTCAGCTTGATTTTCACTTATGTGAGATTTTCAGGAGTGAAAGGTGAATATTTTCACCTATCACTGTCACCGACCATTGTCATCATTTTTAGCTTCCAAACGTTTTTTAGCCTAATAGAATTTTTTTCATGCCTGAAAGGTGATTTTTTGCAGCTTTCAAAAGCACCTTATTAACCTAGTAAACCGATCGGCTGACCAAAGTAGGATTCTCTGGTCATAGGATACTTTGTGGTTGCGACCGTTCACACAATTTCGCATTAAGATAAAAAAAGAAAAAGAAATCCAAATAATGTGTTATCGGTAATGATCACGAAATCACTAAATCTTCTAATGGTTAATCTTTACCAAGATTTTAGTTCGAAGATTTAATCAAAGTGATATGTATCTTATGTACTCCTTCCATCTGTTTTTCATGGTTCTATTTGGCTTTTCAAAATGATCTAATTTTAATTTATTTTTGAAAAAGAAAATGAGACTTTAATGTGAAACAAAAGAGTATTTAAATAGGGAAAAATTTAAATGAGATAAGTTAATTTGGCTTATATGAGCCAAGTTTAAGTCATAGCCGTTGGATTGAGATCTAACGGCTCTTTGGATAAGCATCTGTCCACCTCCTATATTAAGGAGCACCGTCGGATTGGAGTCCAACGGTCGAAAAGACCAGTTTCATGTCCCCTTATATGAGACTATATCATATAAGAGTGTATCAAATAAATATACTTTATAGGCATATCAAAGAACCCACCCTCCAAATACCAACCATCCTCCTCCCATGGGTGCCTATGGCTGCAACTTTTGCGGGCCAGCCTGCAAGCCCGGCCGCAAAATCTCAAGCCCGCTAAACTTAGGGTCGGGTCAAGGCCCAGGTAAAATAATTACTTAACCCCGTAGGCTCAGTAAGTAATTTTTTTTACTTCTGGCTTCTAGGTAGGGATGTAAACGGCGTCCGGATGTCCGTGTCCGTCCGTCCGTTTTGATGGCTAAACGGACATAATTTTCTGTCCGTCATGGACACGGACACGGACACGGATAGCTTTCCATGTCCGTCTTCCAAACGGCTGCGGCCACGGACAGACTGTGTCCGCGTTCGGAGCCGTCCGTTTCGTCCGTATATATATAAAAAAAACGAGCTTCCATTAACATGCGGACGGACAGTGAGAGAAGTGATTTTTGTATTTGAAAATAGTTCATCATTATGAGAGGATCATGGGAAAACTGAAAAGAATGATTGAGTTGACAATGGACGACAATAACTAAGAATTATCGGTTATCAATTTTAAAGAAGGAATACCTTTTACTTCATAGTGTCCGTGTCCGTCCGTGTCCGTGACGGACACATGCGGACGGACACCTAGGGGTGTCCCGCACGGACGACGGACGGACGGACACTTATTTTTAGAGTGAGCGGACGGCTACGGACTTAGCTTATCCGCGTCCGTATCCGTCCGTTTACACCCCTACTTCTAGGCTTCTCTAGTTCTCCTCGAACCCACTTGCAAACCCGAGTGTGTGACCTCTCTTCCTCCTTCTCCTTCACACCCCTGCTTTGAGCTAATGGCTCCCCCGGTGGCTGACAGTAGTTGCGTTGGAGGGTGCTCACTTTCACCCTCCTCCGCTACAGTGGCGTCACCCCTATCTCCTCTGCCTTTCTATCACTCTCAACCGCCAGACCTTCTTAGTCCCTGGTTGCTCAAGATCGGTGCCACCTGAAAAAGGTACAAGCTTTGACCTTCATCTCTCTGTCTCAGTCGTTCGGTATTCGTTGGGTTCATTGCATAATTAAAGATACATTGACAATGAAGATCTTTGAAAGGTTTTTTTTCCACTTGTTTTGTCTGCAATGTGGATACGAAAGCATGAAATTTGGTGTGTTAGTCAATGATGATGGGGATGAGTGGACAGAGAGAAATGAAAAGGGTCTTAAGCTAGTAATTTGTCTTGCTGTTTGGTGAGCTCCTATTCTCTAAAAACTGCACTTCGTCCTACATTAGGTATCCTATTTTGGTTTCTTTTAAAATCACTTCATATTGAATAACCAAATAGGACACTTAATATAATAGGGAGTATGAAAATTATTAGGGGTAATTTTATTTAGAATTTCACTTTACAAGTGTGTCCTTTTTGTAATGTAAGTGTTATATGTTCCACTTCCACTAATTAGTTGTGTAGAAAAATGAGTTAAATTACTGGGAATGGATGCATGAAGCTGCCAAACCAGCGTATGTTTTGGGATGCAAGTATGATAATAATAAATCTAGATTTAGTAAGCTTAAGTTTTATGGTAGTGGTCATTTTGAATTTCATTAGAGATGTTTCAGGTTTTCATTTAGCCTAGTATCTTCTGAATCTCATTAAAGATGTTGTCTTCGATTTTTGGGTCAGAAAAATGGTATGTCAATTGAAAGGCCCGAAAGCAAGCCCGCAGCCCGACCCTAAGCTCACTTAGGGATAGGGCCGGGCTAGATTTTTGGAATTGGCTTAGGGCTAGGGTCGGGCTAGGGCCGAGGTTCTAGTTGTTAGGGCTCGGGTAGGGCCGACCTCCGGCCCGCAATAGCCCGACCCACTTGCACCCCTAATGATGCCACGGTCCCAAATCAAACTCAGGGCCTCCCTTGATAGGGAGTGCTCCCTCCTTCAAAATAAAAATCGATACATTTGAAAAATTATGCAACCAACACTAGATGGCTGGCTTTGCCCTCACTAATAGATCCTCATGAACGTGCGTGTAAGCAATGGCTTGAAATGCTATGGGCCTAAAGCTTAATAAACTCAACTCATTTTCAAATGCAGCCAGGTTTTTTCAAATGGAAGGAGTATTTAATTTGAAGAAGCAAATCCCTTCTTAAATAAGTAGCTGATATGGTAAATCACATTGTGGTATAGATCAAACATACACAAGTTGCAATGTAACAACACTGATGCATCGAAACAACACATCGAAACATACCCAATGATCATAGAATCGGCATATAGACTACCACACATCTACACAGGCAAATTACACCTTAATTACCGGTACACCATTATTGCATGATTTCTTCACTGATGAAAAAACTGGTCCTTTTTAATCTACAAAGCAATTACATCATCTTCATGCAATCCTCCTACCTCCTAGTGCAAAATTCCATTACGCGATCTTGCACCCTTTGTACCTTGACATCCAAAAAAATTATTCTCACTCCAGATTGTGAGGTGATATATATCTTCAGACAGCGTCGTTCATGAACAAGTCAAGCAGCGCAAGTGCCTAAGTAAGAAAACCAAGCTTAAGTCCAAGGAGAAGAAACTTAAAATCATTTACACAAGTGCAATAATCTGGGGGGGTTAGTGAGATGTGAAAAGGGAATTTTTGTCTGAAATGTATTTCAAAATGTGGAAAGTAGATGTCAGGGTTTTGGGTCTGTTTTAAGATATACGGGTTAATGAGTTAAGTGAGAATTCATTGGGGAATTGAATTGTGGGTTAGTGAGACAAGTGTGAAAGTGGCGGGAGGGAGGAGGGAGGAGGGAGAAGTGAGAGACCAGCTCCGGAATTTCAATTCGTCGCCCTTAGAGGTGAGAAAATCAATTCCTGACTTTACATTGATTTTAGTTTTGAAGGAGAGTCTTATAAAACCCAGGGAAATACGATCCTCTATCTAAAAGAATCTCTAACTAACTCATGAAACAAGTTACCCCCTAAATATTTTACCCGGCTATTCAATATCCCATCTCACTAAGGGGGCCTAAGTGAAATATTTCAAAATATATGCGGCGCCGTACAATAGAAATGGCGCGTTCAAAAGCGCCTGGTGCATATAGTTGGGATCCTAAGCTATCATTTATGTATACGAACAAGAAATACAATTTTAAAGAATCTAAGAGGTCAGTATGAAGAAACATATTAACACTCAAATAGCAGAAACATTCGAATGGAAGTCTTACTTCAGGAACAGAGAGCTGCAATCGGAACTTGGGGCCATCATAATGATGCAAGATGGGCCTGAAGGCATCCTCTTCCAAAGGTTTGCACATCTTCTTCACCCGAATTTTTACCTATTTCATTGCATAGACTTATACAAATGAATATATTGGAAATTTAAAAGAATTTACTCTGTTGCTTTAAATAACTAAGGAATTTCATACCTGGGCAGGAAATCTTGATTCTCCCCTACACTTCTTGTCTTCCCATGCAGTTGGGTCGATGTTGGACCCCCCAAAACTCACAGCCTACGAATTAATTTCCCCCATTTAGTATCCTTCAAGATAGCACTTTCATTTAAATGGAAATATTTCAAAGAAAGAATTGCCTTCACCAGAAACACTCCATGAAGCTGGTGAGCTGTATAGTTGTACAGGAACAGAGGTAGTCCTGGAGTAATTGCTCTAACCGAATCCTTATACTTAGGAGGCAATCCTGCAATAAAAAACAAATCAGACAAAAATTTAGGATAGCTTTCATTTATTCTCTTCCAATTTGGTTGAAGTAATCGGAGAACACAAATTGAAAATAATTTTCAAAAATTACCAAAGAGTTGGCGACGAAGATCCTCTTCCATGGTATCATTGTTACAAACAAATATGTACCCGCCCAAAGCTTCACCTCTCGGTAGCATTTCAGCCGGAGGCAACGTCCGGTAGCACCTTTCAGGCTGCCCCACGACGTACTTTCCACGAAACAGAGCCACATTGTTCAAGGGGTGAGCCAATTTGGGGAAAATATCATAATTGGCATAGGCTGAATCCGGAGCCACACCAGTCATCCCCTCACTAAAACGAGCTTCTTGACCACTTTCCTTACTTGTAATGCCTTTTGACCCAAACACCATAGCCAGCTTGCACGCAACGGCCTTCCATCTCTTGTCGTCACCGCCGCTGCCGGCAAGCTCCGCACCCGCTTGCCAAAGTGTGCTGCCTGCCAACATTATGGGTCGTTGGACTAGCCCTCTTTCTTGCTGAATTGAGGATGTATACACTGAAGTTCTTACTCTTAGTTTGAAGAAACAATAGCAAAGAATTTAATTGGAAGCTTAAAAGGTGGGGAAGAAGCAGCAAATTACCAGTTGCATGATTTGTGTGAAATTGGGAGTTGGGGAGTATGAGAGATCAGAGAACACCTACGGAGCTTTGGGTTGGATCAGAAACAGGATTGATATAGTGAAATGGGCTAGTAATTGGAATACTTGAAGGGATCAGAAGCTATTAATATTGACAACAAAAATCAAAAAGGTTCTTCCATGGGAAGCAGTGAATGATGAGGGCAATCAATGCTCTTTTTGCAAGTTCAAATTCAAATTCAAATTGCGGGAAACTCAAGAATATATGAAAATGAAAGGCTAAAAAGGGGAGAAGCGTGAAAAGTATGAATATAAAAAATTGAAACAAGTTAAAAATCTTGCAAAGATACAGTACAAAATGCATACCGTACATGTTTAATACGAATAAAACAAAAATTAAATGTAAAAATACCCAGTCTCAAGGGGAAGAGTTTAAAAGGGACCGGTCTCATGCTGCTATGAGCCCAACTGTTGGATTGAGATCTTCCTCCTATATTAGGTACCGTCGGATTGGAATCCAATAGCTGAAATGGGTGGTCTTATGCCCCTTATATGAGAACTGGGTCTCAACTTATAACAAACACACTATAACCCGCATAGAAAAAGGGCCAAGTGGAAAAAACATATTCTAGGCATATAAAACGCATACTTTGTCATGTACGTTGGGAATCAGATATGCTAGTGAAGTTTCACCAGCGAGGCCGCTCGGTCAAAAATGCGTCTTTTGACAGAGTGCACATTATGTCTGTTCGCCGTCAATTCCATACTATCAATGGCTAGTGAAGCTTCACCACAGATCCGGACTCTTTGGGACTCAGCATTTTGCCCCTTTGCAGAGTTCTTACTTGTGCGAGAATAAAAAAAAACATTACTTGTGCTGCTTGGAAGTTGGCAGGAATGCACTCTTAGTTCTAAAAAAATGCTTTAATAAAAGGCCATTCGAAGCCCATTTAACTAGGGCTGACAGCAAGCTCGACCGATTAGGGGTTAAGCTGGGCCCTGGCCCTAGCCCTATAAACAGTCCCTGGCACTGGTTCCATTGAATAAGTCGGCCCAGCTTAGGCTTCTGCGTTTGGCTTTGGGCTTTTGCTAATTGCTTTTAGTTATCTTTTTTCTTTTTGGGTAAACCAAATTATATTAAAATTGCACTTTACCACATAAAAATTGAATTATACTTAAATTGTTAACCCCATAACTTATGACTAGACACAACCCTTATGGTTTAGCCCTTATGACTTGTGACCAATTAAAGGAGACAAGTTTACTCCTCCTTTCATGGCAGCCGAGGGGGCACCACTGTTGAAAAATAATATAGTACTCAAGCGGGATTGTACTTTACCTGTCCATGTTGAATTGTACTTAAATTGAACTTGAAATAGCATATTGAAATCCAATCGTCCAATGCACAACGATTATAAACTGCTAACTTCGAAATACATATTGCCACCCTCTCGTGCACGGGCTTTCTCCGACAATCTATTCCCAAGATACAACGGACCAGTTGACAAGCGATGCACTTTAACTCGTCAAACTCGAACTCAGAGAAAAGATATTGCTGCCTTTTTGGAAGAAGAATCACCGATGAAGAAGAGGAGAGAAAAACAAGAACAAATTGTGTTCTATCTATTATATTTGTGTTTTTCTGTTCATACTTCATAGAAGGACTCAATTGGGGTCATTCTGTAAAGAAAGAACGCAACTTTTCAAAGAAAAAACGATAAAAATCTACACGTAACCCGAGCGATCGATCGCTCGGGTATTTTTATCAATTCACGAAATCACAATAGATATGATTGATCGCTTCAAGGCCGATCGATCGAGGTCCGATCGATCGCTTTCATATATGCGATTGATTGACTCCTAATCTCCAAAAAATAATTAGCCGTTTGATAAAAAATCAAAGGCCCTAGATGCGAGATGCGAGATGCGAGGGCGAAGTGCTAAATGAGCCACTAAAGCACCACAATGCGCCCATTCACCTACGCCACGCCACGTGCGCGCATGCATGTGTGTACCCTTAGGTACACCAACAAATATGTACACCATCAATTGGGGAGAGTCTCCAAAACTATAAGATATACAAAGAGGAAGATTCATTCCTCATATATACCCTACTACACTCATGTGTGCTTCCTATGTGGGACTAAAGAAACCTCCCAATTAACTTAACACAATGTTTACATTAAATTACTAGTAATCTTATTTCAATCAATCAATAAAATATGGGCTTGAAATGATTCTTAGAAGGAATTCAATTAGTGGGCTCACACCACTAAATTAATTTAGGCCCAACTCCCTAAATCAAAACCCATCTTAGCCATTTAGGCCCATCATCCATAACCAAAATCCAACATTTCCCCACATGATTGAAATAAGATTAGGAGAAATACAAAATATCGAAAAACACATAATCGACAAAAGAATTGGCAACAACACACTATGTATTCGATGGTCATTAGGTACCTTCCGGGTTTGAACCTCCACCTAGTTGGGTATGCGCCATTCTCACAAGCCCGAAGTGAACTAAGTCTGAACTTGGACCTTAGAGTAAGAGCTTTGACATACCTAATGCATAGTATGAACTTTTCTCTGAAGTTCTCACATGGGTAGCGCTTTATTGCCATGCGCTGGTATTTCGTATTCATGAGTGCATCTTCAAGTGAACCAGCCTAGGGGTCCACACTAACTGCGGCCTCACAAATACACTCATATAGATGCTAATCTCCAAAGGTACACTGTCTGGATAATACTCTACCATACAAGCCTTGATTTCAATTAAGACATTTGTCACCCTGACCTAGACAGTTGAGTACTCTTCATCAATATGGGAAGGATTAAATTTTATGAGTACTTCCACTAGCCAATCATTAGCTTATTTTTCCCATTAAATCTTCGTTGTAGGATCACTGATGTATAAATAAATTGGGTTGCTGCTAACTATGGTTCATGATGGGCCTTTAACCCCATTCCCCCTCTATGAATTTAGGATTTATACTCTCGACAATCTCTTAGTGAGATGATCGGCTAAGTTATCTACTGATCTCACATAACTCAAGGTAATAACTCCTGATGTCACGCCCCGAAATCCCATACCTCGATCGATAGTGCGGAAGCCAATCAATGATATACATTTGGAGGTAGAGAATCTCGGGCCGAGACCGAACAGTCGATTTCACTCACCACTTACGATCATCTCATCTCAAAAGGATGTGTAATCGGTCATGCCCATAATCAGTGCAATACAAATACAAACATTAATGAATACTATGGAATGGAAATTTACTTAATAATACTGATAATAATACATTTAAGAAAGTCAAATCAAATAAACCTATAAATCTATGGCACACAATTGCCATTAAATGTCATAAGCATCAAATAAGCAAAGCAAATAATATAAACTCTAAGTCTTCACGGCTCTCTGCGACCGCTTCACTACTGCAACTTCCTGATCTCAAATTCCAATTGCGCCTGCATCAGAGGATGCATGAGTATTTCATAGAAACACTCAGTAGGATGTAAAAACCCACTGAATTAGGACAAACAATAAGAATAGGATAAGAATAACAAAGGTTATTGAAGATGCCGCGACATCAGGACTAAACCAAGGATTTATACACCTGAAAGGTTAGTCGATAATAATTCCAACCCGCAAGTAGGGAAAACAACAATAAGGCTCCTACTACACATATGAGTAAGGAGGGAATGATAATCATATTAAAAAGCTCCAAACATTAAAAGTGAAAGGAGTACAATTTCTGCTCGCTGAACCGATCACCCGCAAGTGACTATACCAGAACCACCCTAGGGGTCCTCTTTTTGGAACCCTGCCATGCGTCTAGGATGCTGGCCCCACCAGTGCTTACGGACACGATGGGCGGAGATTGAAGACCTTCCGTAATGTCAACAATCTAACGTACGTATGTTGCCTCTTTTTGGGCAGTATGGAACCGCAGTACCACAAATATTAGTGACCCCGCAAGATCAAGCAATGGCATAATGTGAGCATACTATGAATCCACTTCCGGAGAAGTCCCGCAAGACCTCTAGTGGAGGAATCAATCAAATAATCATAATGAATAATAATTCAAAGAAATAGAGGCCGCAACGCTTCAACCACATAAGGTATCGATCACCGGAACAGACTCACATACAGAGTGTAAGTGGGAATGTCACACAAAGAGAATAACACACTCCATACATGCATTCATGCTCAGCCCTAGATGGAAATTCATATAGGTCTTATTGAAATATATATATATAAATCAGAGACAAGGTGTTAATGAGTCCTAGATGATTTGGATTCCAAATGGAACCTCAAACCGACACAAGCGCTTTATCTTCAAATACACGATTACGGTTTTCTTGACATAAGTATTACCCATCTATCATATTAACCATAACCCAACCTTACTGTGATAATCATAAGGATATAATCCAGTAATAGTTACTGACACGTCCTACCATCTTCACATCATATTAAGTGGTTTTACTTAAGTACTTAGTGTTTTCACTTGGATTCTGCTCACTGTCTTTTGCATAACAGTCCACTTCCGGCGGCTCCCAGACTCTGTACAATTAATATTATCTTCTGACATTTTTACTGAGAGTACTCTTATGAGTCTAGTTTCTAACCCCACCAGTTTTATATTTTTCTGATATCATATGAATTAGTTATGAATTATTCACTGTCGACTGTCCGTGCAGAAACAGTTCTGGCCGAAAGTGAGAAACTTGATTAAACTTTAATTAACTTATACCGTACCACTTATAGATGATATTATACTCATGATAGATGATAATACTCCCCTCCTAGATCAATTACAGATCCTGGAATTAACTAGAATTACCAAAAGATTCCCTTTTTATCATGTTTCTTCACATATAACACAATCTTAGACCATAATATCTTTCAACTAAATTGATTTAAGCAAAACGATCATTAAGGCATAAGACTCAATCATTAGACATCATAATCAGAACAATATCAGAACTTTTATCTTCTGTAAAATTAATAAAGCATCCATCTTTGATGTGATTTACCATCTAGACATGAAGCATGAAGGCATATATGCATGTATCGCAATACACATGGAAAACAAGACATAAATCATTAATCCCGCAAGATTCAAAGCAATACTCCAAGGAAATCAGTAAGAACACTCATCATATAGTGTGAGAAAAGAATAAGAAGAGAGGGAAAAACCATCCTACTCTTTATCACCAAAAGACGTCGCCTTTCTACGCGATGTTCGTCTCCTCCGCTACCTTCAAAGCTTCCCGATCCAAGCTCTTGAGCAATTCCCACAAGAAGAGGTCTTCTAAGAGAGGGATGAACGTGGGATGGAGAGGGGGAAAGCCTCTGGACGTTCTAGGGTTTAGTTTTCAAAAGCACAAGCCTAGACTCTATGGGTTTATATAGAGTTTTTAGAAGATCTTTGCCCAATCAATTCTACCATATCTTGGGCACTTTCCACCAATGGGAGAGTCCCTAAATCACCCTAGGAACGTGCAATACAAGTTTAGTTAGGATATGGCATCTTTCCCAATCAAATCCGCCTCAAAAATTAGTTAGAATTCGCCAAACCGCAACTGGCGATCGATCGTGCAATACGGCGATCGATCGTCCTGCGCTGTTTACAAACTGCACGATGGCGCCGATCGTAGCCGATCGAAGCCGATCGATCGTGTTCCATAAGCCGATCGATCGTTTTCTGCGCGATCGATCGTGTTTATTCAATTTCCCATATCTTTTTACTCCGAACTCCAAATCACACAAAATTGGTGTCGTTGGAAAGCTCTTCTCACCAACTTTAATTTAAACAAAGCACCACACGGTCAAATCAATCATTAAGAAGGTTAAATTTCAGTTTTACGATACTTACTAATTTTTTTTGGATGTTACACCTGAAGAGTTCAACTTGTGCAAGATTTTATACCTGAGTTCTATATACCTTGAGGGTTTCCCATTATGATTCTTACTGTGAACTTTAGCAATCGTTGCCATATTGTCACAATGAATCAAAATGGCAGAAATTGGCTTATTCATCATGGGAAGTTCTGTTAACAAGTCCCTAAGCCATTCAGCCTCTTCTCCGGCCATTTCTAGAGCCACTAACTCTGATTCCATGGTAGACCTAGTAATTAAGGTCTGGTTGGTTAATTTCCAAGCTACCGCTCCACCACATAAAGTGAATATAAATCCACTAGTGCCCTTAGTATCCTCTGAATCTGTAATCCAGTTTGCATCATTATATCCTTCTAATACACTGGGATAACCTGGATAACATATTCCATAGTATATTGTACCTTTAAGATATCTGAGCACCCTCTCAATGGCTTTCCAATGAGATTCATCGAGGTTTTTAGTGTATCTACTAAGTCTCCCCACAACATATGATATAACTAGTCTATTGCAGTTAGCCAAATACATCAAGCTTCAAATAATTTGGTAGTACTTAAGTTGTGACACACTATCCCCACAATTTTTCCTCAACCTACACGTGGGATCATATGGGGTATTCACAGGTTTACACTCGAAGTATCCATATTTCGTTAGTATTTTCTCGACATAATGTGACTGACTCAAGACTATGCCTTCTAGAGTCCTGTGAATCTTAATGCCCAGAATTACATTTACATGTCCAAGATTCTTCATATCAAAATTCTTATTCAAGAAAGTTTTAGTTTCTAGAATCTCATTCACATCATTACCAACAATAAGCATATCATCAATATAAAGACATAAAATAATATGGGCATTATTTGATTGTTTAAAAATAAAGACATTTATCTGTCACACAAACATTAAAATCATTATATATAATCAAATTGTCAAACCTCTCATGCCATTATTTAGGAGTCTATTTTAGACCATAGAGAGATTTAACCAACTTACATACTTTCTTTTCTTGACTAGGAATTACAAATCCCTCTGGCTGATCCATATATATCTCTTCCTCTAATTCACCATTCAAAAACGCTGTCTTGACATCCATTTGATGAATTTCTATATGATAATGGGCTGCCAGTGATATAAGCACATGAATCATGGTAATTCTAGTCACATGAGAATGTGTCAAAGTAATATAAACCCTCTTTTTTACTATACCCTTTGACAACTAGTCTCGCTTTATATTTTTTAATAGATCCATCAGGATGCAGTTTCTTCTTAAATCTACTTGCATCCAATTGGTTTAGACCCTGGAGGTAGATCACTTAAGACCCACGTCCCATGAGCAAGTATGAAACCAATCTCACTTTGTATAGCCTCCTTCCAAAGAGAAGGATCACTAGAAGCCATTGCATCTCAATAAGTCAAAGGATCATCTCCTATTAAGTATGTATAGAAATCATCTCCAAAGTTCTTTTCTATTCTAGGTTTTTCACTCCTTCTAACCTCCTCATTAGTACAAGACGCATTGGTTTCAACAATAGGACTTAATGATGTACTAGGTTAGTCTTGCACAATAGCCTTTGTCTTTTCCTTCTAAGAAAAAATATTCTCATAGAATATTGCATCATCAGATTCTTTAATAATGTTAGGTACATAATCCGCTCGATTTGACCTTAACACCAAGAATCTATAAGCACTACTATTTTGTGCATATCCAATAAATACACCATCAAAAGTCTTTGAACCAAGTTTATAAACCTTCACATTAAGAATTTTTACCTTAGCAAAACATCCCCACAATTTGATGAAATTTAAACTAGGTTTGCTTCCCTTCATTAGCTCGAAAGGAGTTTTCTCACTACTTTTATAAGACACTCTATTTAAGATCACACAAGCAGAAAGTAAAGATTCTCCCCACAGGTTTTTGGGTAAACCAGAACTAGAGAGCATAGAATTGATCACATCAATAAAAGTTCTATTATTTCTTTATGCCATTTGATCGTTTAAAATTAAAACCCTTGCAAGTGCACAAGGCAATTGTACTACGGCGAGTATTAAGAAGGGATGTCGAACCTCAGGGACGGATTAATATTTTACCAAATTCAAAAGAAAGCAGTAGTGTTGATTCTAGACTAATAAAGCAATGAACTTTAACTAAACTAAGTGAGATTTAATCAATGTGGAGAAGACCAAGGCTTCGAATCCACCACAATAAACTAGTGTATCGTTTCTCTCTCTCTTTTGAATAAAGATTTCCAATTGGCTAGCATATTCCTCTCGAACATACACTTGTCAACTCAAAATATAGTGCTCTCCTCTCGGATGTAACACATAAAATAATTAAAACATGGAATTGTGATCTATCTCTCTCGAGTATAAACCAATGAAATTTTATTAATATATAACACCTCAGTGTAGTCACGTTCCTCTCGGATACACAAGTATTCTTCGGATTGAAACTCACAAGAATTCACTATTGTCTCTCTCGAGTACAAAGAACAAACCTTTATTGAATTAACGGTAATTACACAATAAAATCCATACACCAACTAGAGTAAAAACATAAGATGAGAGAAAAAAAACTACACAACCAGATTATTGGGCTTCATCTACGCCTTGGAAAAGTGTTTAGCCTCGCATCGGAAGAGAAATCACCATCGTGTTCTTCATATCCTTCTCTCCTTTGCTCTAGCCTCCAAGGGTTTCTCCAAGATTGATTCTATGATGCCCAAAACGTTCTCTCATAAGGCCTATTTATAAGAGTGAAGAGAAACCACGAAGTCCCCTTCCAAATCCAAGTCGAAATAGGTCTTATTTCGGTTTGTCATATACGGCGATCGATCGCTCCGTATTGACGATAGTTCGCTAGCCGATCGATCGCAATTCCTTCGTTATTTTCCTCCGATCGATCGCTTTGCCGATCGACGCCGCATGATACCGATCGATCGTAGTTACTGTCTTCGGCGTTTGAAAAATTCCAGTAGATACGATCGATCGTTTTTAGGTTCGATCGATCGTTTCCTTTAATACACTGCTTTTGCGGCTCTGGCGATCGATCGTATTGATAGCCGATCGATCGTAGTTACTGTTCATGAAATTTAAATGGCTATAACTTTCTGCTCCGAACTCCGAATTGCATGTGGTTGGTGGCGTTGGAAAGCTGACTTCTTGAAATTTAACATGACACTTGAGTCAATCAAATCTGACATTTGCACACGAAGTTATGATAATTTAACTATTTGAGTTACTTTTCTCCTCATTTCTGTGTATTACTCTTGTTTCCTACAAAAACCAAAAACTATATTAAGGTAGTAGTTATTCTAATCAAACACTAGCATAAATATAAGTTTAGGAGATAATAAAATGCATATTTCATGCATAGATCACCACTCAATTAGATTGAGGTGTATAAAGCGCTATAGTTTCATGAATAATTCTATGATCTTCGCAAAATTTGCTAAAATCAAGAGAATAATATTCCCCACCACGACCAGATCTCATTCTCTTGATCCACCTATCAGTTTGATTTTCCAGCTCATTCTTATAGATCTTAAATTTCTCAAAAGCCTAATCTTTTGTAGCAAGCAAATAAACATGGCAATATTTTGAATAGTCATCTATAAAAGTTATAAAATATCTCTTTACTCCTCTTGTCATATGACCATTCAATTCACATGTATCACTATGAACAAGTTCTAAAAGAGATGAAGCATGATGACTAGTTTTATATAGTTTCCTATATTGTTTAGCTTGAACACAAATTTCACATTTACCATGAATATTCAAATCTGATTTGGGAATTAAATCAAGATTCATCATTCTTTTAATACTCTGTAAATTCACATGCCCAAGTCGACAATGCCATAAATCATTGGATTCAACATTCAATAAAACATCATCCATACGATTAACCTTAGAGTTATTACAAGCCAACACATTAAGTTTAAATAATCCATCACAAATGTAACATTTTCCAACAAAAGTTCCATGTTTAAAAATTATAACTTTATGACACTCATATACTAATTTAAACCCATCTCGACTCAAAAGCACACCACTAATAACATTCTTGCTGACATCTGGCACATGTTGCACATTATGAAGAGACAATGTGTTCCCCGAAGTGAAGTAAATGTCAACTCTTCCTTCTCCATAAAACTTGTGTCACCGAGGAATTGCCCATAGTCACAGTTCTTCCTCTTATTTTCTAATAGAATGAAAATGATGAAAACATCACTACAAATGCAGTAGCCCCTATGTCTACCCACCAATCCGTAGGTTGACACGCCCAAATTAATTTCAGGAAGGATAACAACTAACCTTTCATCGGTCCTAGCAAAACTAGTCCCTAATGTTACCAACGTTAGTCTGAGAAGAGCTTGCACCATTTCTATTTTGCTGCCCTTCTCGTTATCCTTGCATTCTTGACATTGCCTTGCATAGTATCCAACTACACCACACACATAGCAGCCATTTTTTCTTTTGGTCTGTTTGGATCTTAACATTAGGCTTGAGGAGACCGTTGTTGTTCTGTTGTTGTTATTGTTGTTCCTCTTCTTATTCTTCTTCTTACCAAACCATTTTGTCCGCTGCCCCTCAATAACATTGGCATTTGCACTTGCTTCATTAGAAGAGATTATAGTACCTTTATGTTTCTCTCTATTTTTCTTTTCAATTTGGATAGCAACAATCAAATCATCCATAGTCATAGTCTCTCGCTTATGCGTTAGGGTAACCTGAAAGTCACTCCATGATGGGGAAGTTTATCAATCAAGGCTGGAACCTGTAGTCTCTCATCTATGGAATACCTTTCCCCACAATCTTTGACCACAAGGTTCTGTACTTCAACAACTTCGTCCTGGACAGAATTGTCCTCATTCCACAGAGGCATGCTCGACCTGGGGTATTGGAAACAAAAAGTTTGGTTATGGGCGTAGGAAACTTGTTCTTGATTTGGGACTTGTGATTCCGTATATGATTTGGTTCAACATAAAGGCATCTTGGATTTGGAATGCTTGAATATGGGATTTATACTCGCTCTCGCTTAAACACGGAAAATTAGATTTCATAATTTCATATATGAGAGGGCATCTTCCCATTAGTTTTTTGGTATAACTCAAATCAGGAATGTCTTGGAGAATGGAAGATGTGCTTGATTGGGGATTGGCTCGAATTGGAAATAAGATATTAGAAGAAGGGCTAGACACTTGGGATGCCTATAAAAGAAGAATTGAGAGGAAGAACGAATGGAGTTCTCCACAACAGAAAAAAAAAGAGAAGTTTCTAGAGTTTTATATTTTCTTTATTTCATTTTGTTCGTCTTTCTGCCTCGTTTGACAGTCTAGTCTACAGGAGGACAAAGTTAAATAAGTTAGGATTTTTCTTTCTCCATTATTTAAGTTGCAGTTTTTATTTTTAATAAAGTTAATTTCTATTTTTGCTTTTTGTTTAATGAATACGAGTCACTAAATTTCTTGTCTAAGGCTTAATGAAGCCTTATTAATGACTAGAATTTGTAAGCTTATGTAAGTTGGTCCCAATTTATTATGCTTAATGACTATATGCTTTCTTTTAATTTAGTTGGTGTGATTTATTTTTGATATAGGTTTAATCATGTTCTTCCCATGATTTAAGATAGGTTTTACTACATTAATGTTTGGTTTTGTAATGTTAATGTTAAGATTGGGTATCTGTTGTGATTTACATTAATAGATGCAATGGATTACTTGAAATTAATCTCTTTAAGCAAGAAAAAACATAACGTTGAATTTTAATCAACAGACTAATGGATGATATCTTCCGTAGTAAATTGATTGAATTCTAGTTTGTTATGAGACAATTTGGGATCATAATCAACAAGCATAAATGTAAATTTCTATGATTACAAGTGTGGATTCAATGCCTTAGAGCCTTTATTGATAGTTAAGTTAAATCTTAATTTCTTGCATTTTACTCTAGTATGTGTTTTTATTTTGTTTCTCTTGCTTTAGTATAAATAATTACTTTTTAATTTACTTTACTTTATTTCTTTATATTTAGGTTAATTACTTTCAATAGTTTAGGTAGCCAGATATTTATAATTAATCTAAGGGGTAATTAATTTAAGATTAGCTTTGTTTTTCCGTACACAAGTCCTTGAGGGATCGACCTGGCAATTTGCATATCTATACTCAAAATCAATTTGTGCATGTTTGTGTTCGCCAATTCAGGGTGTAGGACTACCTTAGACGTATTACTTTCCAATTCTCAGGATTTGCTATGTTAGGTTCCTTTTTTTTAATTGCAATTTAATAAGCTATAATAAGGGTGAGAATGAGAAATTATAATGGCATAATTGTAATAAGGGTGAGAATGGGAAATTATGACGACATAATTGGTAACGGAGTCTTCTCTTTAGAAAGGGAGTCTTCCTCTCCTTGTTGTTATGCAATACGAAACGATATTCTCTTCTTCTTACTTCGTCTTCTCCTTCCCTTTCTCTTGCTTGAAGCATGCTAACCATTTGTGTTCCCCATTGGGACACAACATTGGTATCAGAGCCTCAACAATCTGCCATGGTGTGAGGCAAGCAACAAACCACAGCCCCAGAGATGTTGCCCGAGATCGAAACAGAGAACATGGAGGACAACCCCACACCAACGGCCGACCTGGCTAATGCCGTTGTGATCTCCATGTTCGAAACAATGACTGTTCAAATTCAGCAATTCACCAAGGCGGTCACAGAACTTTAGGCAGCCCCTACAGCCCCCCCATTTGGCCAGGCCGCTGACAACTCTGGCGCAACCTTCCAAGCCCTTGGCTCTCATGTTCTCGGCCTTCAAGCTTCATTCGAGAATGTTGTGCAATCTCCTCCTCACTCTATCCGCCTTGGTACATTCAACCAGCCCAAGGAGGAGGGACAATGTCAGCTTGGACATGCGAGCCCCCCCCAGGTGTTCGGTAAAATGCCTTAATGACATAGACTCACAAAAATCAGTCCCACGAGTTTCGAGGAAGCCTAGCCAAGGAAAGCGGAGGAATCTCACCGGAGAGTATTGCCGCTTCGTCTACCTCCACCGGCTCTCCACCTTCAAGGACAAATCCACCACCGCCAACCCTCATTCCTCATCTCCTCACCATTCACCCCTCGAGTCACAGATCCGCTCCGAGGTCCTCTCCTGCCATGCCGACTTCCTCTCCTAGCTCTCTTCCCTCTCGGACGCCGATGCCACCCTCCTCCGTCGTCCGCTCTGGTGTCTCCTCCCTCCAATCCTCGGTATAGACGTGTCCAACTCGAGATCACCGAGCCCCACTGGAACATCCACCTACAGACTGTCCAGCTGTCTAATCTCTATGCCACTGCCCACCGCCTCCTTCCTCCATCCCTCCACGCTCCATCGCTGGTAGTTAAGGTGGGTCCGTACAACGGGTTCATCGTCGAGCACCTCGTGGGGACCAAGATCGGTGGGACCCTCTTCGACCGCTCTGGGAGGAGGCACTCCACCGCTGACCTCCTCGGCTACGCCAAGTTTGCCAACATCAAGGTCATGCTTCACGCCAGCGTAGAGCGTGTTCTACTCAGTGATGTTTTTGGGCCGAAATCAGGGCGGCGGAGCCCGGTGGCGAACGGGGTGATATACAGGGACAAATTGGGGGCCACCACCAGACAATGCTCCGGGACAAGGAGGAGGTGATCCTCACCGCCGGTTCACTGGGGAGCCCACAGCTGCTGCTCCTCAGCGTGTTGGTGCCCAGGGCCTACCTTTCCTCGCTGGGCATCCCGATGGCCCATCACACCCCTTACGTGGGCCAATACCTATATGATAATCCCAAGAATGGGATCTCGATCGTGTCCCCGGTCCTGCTCGACCATTCCCTTATCTAGGTGGTGGGCATCACCAACTCTGGCACTTATCTCAAGGCCACATCCAACGTCCTCGTCCATTTTTCTCATCGTCGAGCCCAACGCTCATCCGAAGCCCCGCCTATCCAGTTTACCTCACCGTCGTCACCCTCATGGAGAAGGTGATGAATTCCTCGATTGCTTCCTTACTTGGTCGCCATAAGGATAAGGCGAAAGCAGAGCATGGTGGAGTGTTGTGTACACTAATTCAGGGGTTGGACTACCTTAGACATATTACTTTCTAATTATAGGATTTGCTATGTTAGGTTATTTTCCTTTTAAGTTGCAATTCAATAAGCTGTAATAAAAGTGAGAATGATAAATTATAATGACATAATTGTAATAAGGGTGTGAATGAGAAATTATGACGATATACTTGTAACAGAATCTCCTCTTTACAAGGGAGTCTTCATCTCCTTGTTGGTTATGCAATAAGAAACGATATTCTCTTCTTCTTCCTTCGTCTTCTCTTTCTCTTGAAGCATGGTACCGCTTGTGTTCCCATCGGGATACAACAATACACTTGCGAGTAACAGTTGACATCAGAGAAGAAGATTGTAGAGTAGCATAGAAGCATTGGAGCTTCCATGACTACGCTTGCTATGGTCGTCAGCAGTGGGCAGAGGCCTCTAATACTCGTGAGGGAGATAGTGCCGGAGTAGGACTATGCGGCTCCCGTGGGACAACCTTGAGGCCTCTAATACTACAGGGAGACCGCTATGCATTGACTCATTGCAGGAAATGATAGTCATATAGCACCTCAAACTTTTCATGATTAACGCATAAACTTGTGTTTTGTGGCTCACACATTGGGGTGTTTGTCATACGCATGGTACAGCGCACCCCACCTATGTAAGGAGGAGCTGCCAACATTCTTCTAGCTTGGACTGTCAATGGTATTCGTTCTACCCATGGTTTTCAAAACCGGACCAGACCAGCCGGTTTTTGTCAAACCGGCCGGTTAGCCCGAACTGGTGAACCAGACCGGATTGGTCCGAATTATAATAATAATTTTTTTTGAAAATTTTTTTACAGACCCCCCTGCTAGGGGTGTTCGCGGCCGACCGCGTCCGCAGTGGCCGGCCGCGTCCGAGGTGTCCGTGGCCGTGTCCGCGCCGAAAAAAGTTGTCCCGTAGATTTCGGCCACGGACACGGCCAAGGGACCTCGGACAGCCGTCTGTCCGAGGTCCGAGAGGAGGAGGGGCGGCGGCCGGCGGGGTGGTGGAGGAGGAGGGCGGCGGGGTGGGGGGGGAGGAGGAGGGGGGCGATGGATCAAAAAAAAAATCGGTTTTTTACCTTTCTTCCGGCGAGCTGTGGCTTCCGGCGGGGTCGAGGGGGGCTGTCGAGGTGTGGTGCGGTCGCGGCGAGCAGGAGCAGGTCGAGGGGGGCTATCGAGGAGGGCGGGTCGCGGCGAGCGGGGTCGAGGGAGGCTGGTCGCAGAGAGAGCGGGGTCGTGGGGGGGTTGTTGAGGAGGGCGGGTCGCAGGCGAGCAGGGTCGAGGGGGTGCTGTCGAGGTGGTGGTCGCGGCGAGCGTGGATCGAGGGGGGCGGGGGTCGCGGGGGAGGAAGGGGAGGGCGGCGGGGGTCGCGGGGGAGGAAGGGGAGGGGCGGCGGGGTCGCGGGGGAGGTCGAGGGGGGCTGTCGAGGTAGGCGGTTCGCGAGCCATCCGGGTCGAGGGGGGTGGCGGAGGACGGAGGGTGAGGGGGAGGGACGGCCGGAGGGTAAGGTGGGGGGTGAGTTGCAGAGGGGGGGGGGGGGAGGAATGACGGTGGCCGGAGGTGTGAGGGGGGGGGGTTAGGGACAGGTGGGGGCTGGGTGGGGGAGGGGGGGATAGGATAGGGACAGGTGGGGGCTAGGTGGGGGAGGGGGGGGGGGTTAGGGACAGGTGGGGGAGGAGGTGAGGGTGAGTGATGTCCGTGTCCGTGTCTTCCGGACAACCGGACACGGACACGGACATCACTCTGGCGGACATATTTTCACGGACGCGGACGCGGACAACCTTTGTCCGGTCCGCGTCCGGTTCGGGAACACCCCTACCCCCTGCACCCATATAACCTTAACCACCTGAGCTACGTTTGTTTTGATGTTAATGTTATACAAATATATATATATATATATATATCACTTATTTCACTTAAACTGGGTCAAAAAGGTTTGACCACAGTTTGACCGCGGTCCAACCGGACCGGCCATCAATCCGGTTCGATGGCCAGTCCAGTTTTGAAAACCTTAGTTCTACCACTCTACCACCAAGAAGTTAAAT
>CM077503.1:49024602-49439088 GCA_039654745.1 Houttuynia cordata | reverse complement strand
CATACCCTCTATTACGTGCCTCCACAAAGCTATCACTCGAGTCCAAAAACCCTTCGGCAATCCAAAACTCAATAAGTTGTTCTTTATCCATTACCCAATCTTCAGGATATAAACAACAGTATAAGAAACAATCTTTTACTCCATAATTTGATAGAGTTTCATAGCTGAGCCTTAAGCGAGCAAATAGTTTCTTTTCTGTATCCATGAATTTTGAGGGGGACTTTTGAAGAGTAGTTAATGCATGTTCCCATTCATTAGGTGTATATTTACAAGACATAGCCCGACCAATGATGGTGAGTGCGAGTGGCAACCCTTCACATTCTTTGGCAACTTCTTTAGCAAGGTCTATAATTCTGTAGTGAAACTCAAGTGCCTTCCTACCAACGTTTCCTTGAAATAAAGCCCATGAATCATCCCATTGCAAGCATTGGAGTTTAATCTCTTGTTCAGGTTGCATTTGTCTACACACGTTTTCAAGTCGTGTGGTGAAAATTATTTTGAAGATGGATGTGTCCCATTCATCAACACCTAAAATTCCAACCTCTTTTAGATTTAAATACTCCCAAATGTCATCCAATAATAAAGCAATTTTCTTCTTGTTCAGTGCCGTACTTATTTTTTTGGCACGTTCATATGGCTGATCATCTCGGTTAAAAGGCAAATTCATTGCTTTCATTATAGACTTCAGGATATTATCCACATCAATTACCTTGGAAACAACTACCAATATTACTTTGAAATCAGAAGGCTTCAAAAACTCATTGCAAATTTTATTCATGAGTGTGGTTTTACCTACCCCTCCCATGCCGTAAATACCAACCATTCCAACCTCATCATCTCTAAGGAAGTTGCATACCTGGTTGAAAGCTTGATGTTGCCCAATGGAAGCCTGGGAAGGATTCCAACCTCTTCTTCTTGGTTGTGGAAGAAATAGCACAGGATCCCCAGGCATATGTTCAGGTGAAGTTGAGGTAAAACCAGCTCCTGAGACTACAGGAAAGGAGGATGATGGTCCAGCCCCATATACATCCAGTTGCATCGCATCATGCGTGGTCGATATACTAGGGTCCATCAAGTCAAGGGGAGGAGAAGAAGATGAATTATCCATGTCGATATCCACTTGTCTCCGATCTACACAAGAGGGTTGTTGTAGATGGTCATTAGCTTGAGAAAGGGGAGGGATAATCAATCTGTTGATCGTATCTTGTATATTCGGATTGCCATCCGTCCTAATATTTTTTGTTTTTCTATTTAATCTAGGCATCTTGACAGGACAAGAAAAATGTTATGATGGATATCTGAAAACAGAAATGAGGTAGCAAAAAGAAACAAGGTAGGAAAAGTGAAGTATCTGAATCGGTGTGTTTGTTGAAGTTAGATGGTGGACACTTTGGGTGGACAACTTAACGGAAAAGGAACAAATTCAGTTCAACTAAGAATCAGAATTTGATTTGGAAATATGGAGGAAATGCAGTAAATGATGGAAGTGGGTGGGAGAGAGGAGATGAATTGAGTAGAGACTGCAGAAGAAAGGATTCACCCACACTAGCATATTTTGAAGGCATGGTGTGAAAGAGGCCACATTATGATAATTAAACTAATTACCAGAAATGAAGTCAACTGCAAAGGAAGAGCTAATTATTTTCTTTTGTTGCAAAATATAGACAGATATAAAAATTAAAGTAAAATCATCGTCACCATCCTGGATCAGATGGTAATTATTACTCAGATGCCGAGTCAACCAATTTTAGCTCAACAAATACACCCTATGTACAAGCATGTCTGCACTGGAAAATGAGTTAAATTTAATGGTCTCCAAGGCCTGATGTTTTTGGTCGTGAGGGAGCAAAGTGAGCCATGTAATAATGGACCTGTGTTTTTTCAAATGCAGATAGGCTTCATTGGACGAAGGGAGTAGGATACCCTAATATGGAACTGAGGGAGTACTAGATGTTGATAAGTGAACAAGATAGAACAATTGAGCAATGAACAAAATTGAAATATCATGAAACTACCAAGGGGTTACCATGATATACAATGGATAAAAAGAAATAAGAGTAGTTCAGCTGTCACCTCATACGGCCTAACTTCATAAAATAGTTTCAATGAACCCATTTTCCAATTTACCATTTAAGAAAGAAGAGCATTTTGACTTGAATTATTACATTATATGTTGTTGCATCGCCATTCAACGTCAGATTGGGACATATCTCCAGGTGCATCTATGGTAGATATTTGGTAAATCTCATGAAATTGCATAGCTTGATGTCTGACTTCTCACAGCCATTTAATTCACTTCTACAATAGTATTGTGGATTTCTTAATTCATTATTTAGGGGATAAGGTGTCATACTAAATTAAGATGTCCTTCATTTATTCTATTATATTTTGGCGAAAGCATGGTTTTCAAAACCGGACCGGATTATTAAATAATTTTTTTTTGAAAACAAATTTTGCAGGAGGGGGGATTCAAACCTCAAACCCCCCTCACTCTCATACAACTTAGCCACTTTAACTACACTTATTTTGATGTTAATGGCATACAAAATATATATGTATCATATATTTACCACTCCTCTCACCTAAACCGGGTCGCCTGACCGGATCAGCCATCAATCTGGTTTGATGGCCGGTCCAGTTTTGAAAACCTTGGGTGAAAGTCATCAGAGAACATAATCAGAAAAATTTATAAAACAAGGGGTTGCCCATGTAATAATCATGGGCAAGTCCATTGTGGAAAAGTAGATCTATGCTACGTGGAATTTGAAGTGAGATGTTGATAATGTAGGGTGGGTTTGGCAACAAATTTTGCTAATAGCATAATCAAAATCAAATAGAGGAGTGAGAATTCTGATATCAAAATCAAATAGAGGAGTGAGGAAACCCCGAGATTTAGGGAGAAGTCAACTTTTCCCTCCAAAATGGCTTTCCAACGCTTCACTTATTGTTGTGCTTCTCCAAGAATTAGGGCTTGTTTTATAACACCCAAGAAAAAAATTTGATAAAAATTAGAAGGCGATCAATCACACTGGCAGATTGAGAGTCCGAAAGTTGTTAATTTTGGAAAAACCTAATCAAGGCAGGAAATTTTGATTAAGGGAGAATATTAAGGCTATCCCTATCAGCCAATCAGAGAGGAGCATCCCATTAGGTTGGTTGTCTAAGTGAATTGAGCAATTCATAGTAGTTTCCTAGTTTGGAATGAGATATGTAAAGTATGATTAAGAATTGTAAGCTCGGCCAGCACCATTCTTGTGCCAACAATCTGTACTGTAAAAATTATATCTAATTATAGAAAAATCAGAAAAATAAACCGTCAGTGGGGTTAAAAACTAGACTCATAGGGCTAACTCCAATAAACATTTCATAGTCTAAGTCCAAATGTACTGACTGTGGGAAGAGTCGGAAGCGGACTGTTATGCATATGATAGTGTGCTGTAATTAGGATTAAGATAGGGAACGAATCTTATTAGAGATTTGAAATCCTAATTAAATAAGGAAACTAATGTATTGGACATCCATACCAAATTGGAGATCAACATCAGCCAATCAAAAGTAGGCAAGCAATTGTTTGGGACGTCCAAGTGAAGAAAGGAAATAGTTGGCAATTTCCTAGTTATAGTAGGAGATAGACTTGAAATAGGATTAGTATCTTAATAAAATACCACAAAATATTAACAACCTAATAGATTAACCTGGCTGAGCGTCCCTTACTAATGAGGGAGAGTTTTTAATTGGTAGTGAGAGTTTGGATTAGGAAGGAGTCTTGATTTGGAGATATCCTAGTTGTAGTAGGTTTTGGGTCTATATAAGCACAAGAGAGAGGGCTAGCTAGTATTTTTCAAGCCAAATTCCTTTGTGAACGTCCCAAGACTTTTTCCTTCTCTTTTTCCTTTGTTCCAGTAAACCTTACACCTCTTCCTTCATCTCAAGAGTTAACGATCGAAGCGCTAAAGGGCGGCATCGTGTAGAGGAATCAAAAGCCTTCGCGATGAAGTAGAAAGATACTACGTTTGGACAGGTAGGATGATTTTTCCTACATTCTTGGATCTAAATTTCATACCTTGTTCAACTGCTTCTTGTGTCAATGTATTGATTGATGATTGTGAATATTCATGAGAGTCAATAGTTAAGTACCAATCTTTTGAATTATCCAGTTATTACGTGTTGTTGCTCAATCGTGTGAACCTTGATGTTCCAATTCCTAATTGTTACACATGCTAGCCCAATGATGGGAAGTTTGAATTGTTTGGAGTCCTATTTGAAGCTTCCTTGTGTTCTTTTGGTCTATGACATTTCTGTCTAAATTTTATTGTCCTAGTTCATCATGGAATTATGACAACTTCCACAATATAAGTCTTTAATAGTTGATTATGTTCATTAATGGGAACTAAAGGGGATTATTACTAGAATATACTTTATAAATTGGTGTCATGAACCTACTGGTTGTTCGATGGAGCGTTTGTGTCAAGTCAGTTCCGTGACCTTGTGTGTTGGTACGTCCTTAATTAGTTGCCCAGTTTGCCTAATTCAACTAGAAAAAGGGGTATGTGTGTGAGATGAATTAAGATAATGAAAGTACACCCCAATCCTTGTAAATATTATGACATATCAGACCTAATAAAGTTCTAGAATAGGTAAGATATGGAAGATATTCAAGTATACTGTTAAGCATGAAAAATACACATTTTTATATGCCTTTTTACCTATTTGTTAGTTGTGTTTTCTAATTAAAATGAGGAATAAAGTGAATTTTAGTCATTTGTTTAGTAATTAGGAATTAATTAAATAATGCTCTCTAAATTGCTCAATTTAACACTGTTCCGTAATTTTATAAATATTTGGTGCGTCTAATTTGGGACATGTTTTATTTTGTCTAGGTTCAAATGCTCGTACTGCTGAACAGCCAAAAGTGAAGCCGTTAGACGGGTTTTGAAATGCCAAAGCGACCCAAGATCTGAGATCACGCGCAGAGAAGATCAGAACCGTTGATGTTCACTAATGAAGAAGACGGGCGCAGAATTAAAGGATGGGCCTTCAGATTCAATCTAGCGAATGGCATTGATACAACGGGTTTTAAGAGAGTAAAAGAAAAAAAAAATTGGAACGAGCCGGTTCGTTCGGCCTGTTTAATGAAAAAAAAATAATAAAATAAAAAACCCGAGCTCGGGTGTTCTGCTCAGTCGGGACAGAGGAGCCCTGTTCGAGCAGAGGCCGACAAAGGCTCGACGGCGGAGGCTTACGGCGGCAAGGCTGGACTCGACGGCGAGGCTGGAGTAAGGACAGCATCACGACGGCGGCGGCGATGAAGACGAGGCGACCAACGAACGAGCAGAGCAGATGGCAGAGCGATCGTCGGCGAACACGGTGGAGGTCGAAGCTGACGGCGGTCACGGCGACGAGGAGAGCAGATGGCGGCAGTCACGAGGCCGCGACGGAGGAGGAAAGAAGTCTGATTTTGGAGAAATCGCGTTCAATTTGGACTGTAGAGTTGTGCAGGATTTGGGGGCTCGATTTGGAAAGTTCAAATCTTTATTTTGGGACGGATTTGGGAATCGTCCAAAGGAGAGGCGTGCCGAAGATGGAATCCTACTCGATTCGGGTTCATCCTCAAGGTGGAAGAAAGCTAACTTTGGCTGTCTATAAAAAGGGAAGCAGAGCCTCATTCAAAGAAGAGACCGGCAGTCTGAGCGAGGAAGACGACCGGCATTTCCTTTTTCTGTGTTTTCTTTCAATTTTTCATTTCGAGAGTAATTTCCAGTACAAGTCTTTGTATTTTTTTTCTGGTTGCTGCTGTGTTGGAGTTGATTTGAAGATCAAGTTGAATCTGGTATCGATCTGTTGCTGTGAACAGTAACTCCGGGAAGAGGAACAGTACTTTTGGCTTTATTTTCCATTATTCAAAAAGTCCTGTAAGATGATTTTAGTTATATCAAATGAATTTCATTATTTTTGCAGTTAATTTCTATAGCATGAGTAGCTAAATCCCTGTCTAGGGCTGAGATGAAGCCATGATTAGTTGTAGGAATAGTATTTATGTGATGCAATTGTTTTGTCTAAATTAATGCGTTTTAATGATTGTTATTCTCAAATTAAATTGCAATGAGGTATATGTTTAATATGATATTTGGGTATTACCTGTGATTCATCGTATAATGGATACAGCTAATGATTTGAATTTCATCTGTTGATATGCAAGAGAATGCAAAATCCTATTTAAAAATCTATATGCTTTAATGCTGAAATTTTCCGTAGGAGAATAGATTGAATTCCAATTCTCTACGAGATAATCGTGAAAACAATTGCTGATTTTAAAAGAAATATTCCTATGATTGTCATGTGCTGATTCTTATGCCCTAGAGTTTTAAATTCTTGATTAAAGCTTCAATTTTTATTTGTTGATTAGTTTCTTTTTCATAGATTATTTAATTGCCTTTAGATTAATTTCTTAGTTAAAGCTGTTTAATTGCATTGAGTCTTCGATTAATCGTAGTTGTAGTGAGTCAAATCAATTTAATTCTTCAACAAGGGTAATAATCTGATCTTCGAATTAGAGTTCCGCTTCACAAGTCCCTGTGGGTTCGACCTCGTAAGAATTGTGCGACTATACTCCAAACACGATTCGTACACTTGCGAGTAAAATTAAGAGATTAATTAAAACAGCAACATATACTATGTATTAGTAAACGGATTATGGGGGTAAACACACTCACAATTTGATTAGAACTATGATTAAGGGTCTCGGCCAGAACTGTTTCTGCACTGACGATCTTCAGTAAAATATTTTTAACTAATTATATAAAAATCATAAAAATATGTGTTTGTGGGGTTGTAAACTAGACACATAGGAGTAATCACATTAAAATTTTCAGAGTTTAATTCCTTCTGTTTTGATGTTGGTAAGGGTCGAAACTTGACTAATATTTAAAAATAGAACACTGTAATTATGGTAAAGGTTGGGAAAACTTTATCAAAGCAATAGCTTATGCTATAATAAGTATATTCTAAGAACTTTATATGTATTATAAAGACTTTAAGTAAATATTACAGTAGGATGGAATAAGTATAATACTTAGTATCACTGTCTAATGGTGAGTGGTTTGGCGTTCATAAAGTCTTCTATGTTCCACTTGTGATATTGACTCGATTCGTGTTTCCAATTGAAAACCAAACCATCTATTTCTCTTTGACCAAAGTTTTAAACCTTGAAGTCTGGATCAGTATTGTTATGACCAAGTTGAGTTTCAACAAAATCTGTCTAGGCCACAAGTCTTTTCATCACGTATTTGACCAATGCACTTCCATTCGTTTGAGAAACTTCAGTTGACCTGTTATTGAGTCTGTTTGAGTCAAGTCTTCTTTGAAACCAAAACTTGATATTCTTCATGATATAACTGGAGTTTTCTTGGAGTCTTGGAAGGCAATTCTTGATCAAGTCTTTCTCCATGAGTCTTATCTAGGGCTATGCATGAGTAACATGGTCGTTGTTGAAATCTCTGTTGTATTCTTTTCGTCAATATCATGTTGATAGAGATATTAAGATCTCATTGATACTCTTTTACAAGCCGTCTGCTGATCGAGATATGGAAATCTCGTTAGTACTCTTTTGAGTCAACCGTTGGTAAAAGATACCTTGAATCTCAGAGTATTATAACCTCTGCCCTGCAAAAGATTTCTTAGATATGTATTGGATTGTTTCTCCACCAAAGATTTTATAAAGATCTCTCTGAGGTGGAATCATAGTATGCTCACAAGCCATTGCTAGGTCCAACGTGACCTCCGATATTTATGGAATTTCGATTCCTTATTGCCTGAAGGGAGGCAAATCCGTACGTTTAGGCTGTATGACATTACGGAAGGTCTGCAGTTTCGGCTCATTGTGCCCGTAAGCACGGATGGGCCAGCATGCCTAGACGTGTGGCCAGGTTCCGAAGGGAGAACCTCTAGCATGTTCTGGTATATTTTACCACATGGGGTTGGTAAATTCAGCGAGCAGAAATTGTAACTCCTGACACTATGGATGCCTGGAGCCTTTGGCATTTTGACCATTCTCTACTTATACCGGTATTTGTTTGGAGTCGTATAATTTATTATCCTTGCTCTATACTTGAGAGTCAGGAACCGTTGATGTTCGGAGTCTTAGATTATGATAATTTCTCTCCTTACACTTTGGATGTTTAAGAGTCTTCATTGATGATGTTATTTCCTCTTGTAATGGAATTCTTGTTGCTCAGTTCAAATAATCTTGATTATTCAACTGTCTCATATTAAATCGTACTCTTTGTCCTATATTGTATATTCTACTCTTGTGGGTTTTTGCATCCTACTGGGTATTTCTTCGGAATACTCATGCATCTTCTGATGCAGGCATGAAGAAAGTATTTTTATGGCAAGTGCAGATAATGGAAGACTCGAAGACAGTCGTGGTAGATAAAACTATCTTTATTATTTTAAATTTAGTGGTTAATATTATTGGCATGTTGGCCAAAGCATTTTAATGATTTTGATTTTTAGTTATTTTAGATGACTTGTATTATGGATTAATTTAAGATTGTTAAGTTCTCATTTCATATGTGTTAATGATGTTATTTAAAGACCCATTTGTGTTATGTTGAGTACACATCTATTCATAGTGATGTATTAGACGGGATGCTCGAGTATTCGGTCATATCTCAGGGTTTCTGGCCTCAAATATACTCATGAAAAAAAAATGTCTTTGTCAGATCCAAAAATTCTGAAACTCCAACCTCATAAGCTTTGTCAGATCCACACCCATCTTGGCTCTGTCACCGTCTCCATCCCCTCTCTCTTCTTCTCTATTTCCCCTGTTTCGTTTCCCACATTTGTATTTCGTGCAAACATATTCAAAGTCTCCCTTCTTTCTCCCAAATCATATCTCTCTCATCTTTTGTCCATTTTGGCCTTTTTTTTTATTCTTTTTTATTTTTTATGCTCTTTTTAATCATCAGATATCCTATACAAAATACAATAAAATCTATGATAAATAGTACGTGGTAACTCAACATCTTTATTATATCATCATTATAAAAAATAGCACTAAAAATAAAAAAGAATAAAAAATAGGCAAAAACGGATAAAAAATGAGCAACATATGAACCATTGAAGTTTGTCCCATTTTAATGGGTAATTACACGATATAGTGTGCTATCTTGTAATCGATTACACGATAGCCAGTCCTATCGTGCAATCGACTATCGTGTAGCTAGGCTATCGTGTGTTAGATTACATGATAGGATATCATGTCTTGGATTACACAATAGCCCAATTACACATAGCACACTTATCGTGTAATCGCCTATTAAAATAAGACAAACTTCAATAGTTCATATCTCGCTCATTTCTTATTCATTTTCGGCCTTTTTTTTTGTTCTTCCTTATTTTTATGCTCTTTCTGCTCATTATGATATTCCAATGACCTTGATATCCTATAAAAAAATACTATAAAATCTACGAAAGAGCACTAGATAATACGCGGTGGCTCAACATCTTTATGATATCATCATTATAACAAAGAGCACTAAAAATGAGGATGAATGAAAAAAAAGGAAAAAACGGATCAGAAATGAGTGAGATATGAACCGTTGAAGTTTGTCCCATTTTAATGGCAATTACATGATACAGTGTGCTATCATTTACACCCACTTTTCTGATCCGTTTTTGCTATTTTTTTTGTTCTTCTTTATTTTTAATATTTTTTTTTATCATCATGATATCCTAATAACCTTGATATCCTATAAAAAAAATAACACAAAATCCACGATAAATAGTTCACAGTGGCTCAATATCTTTATGATATTATCGTTATAATGAAACTTGTCGCGTCCACTTACTCCTTGCATGTTTTTGGTACAAAGGAAAAAGAGTTACAAAACTTTACAAGCTCTTGAGTTCGGACACGGGACCCTCCACAAGCCTGCAGACGGAGGAGATGATCGGCACCAGAGAGTATACATATTAATACGAGGAAGCAGGGAGGGCGACGACAGCTCCCAACAATGATGTGGGAGGAGGGCTAGGGCTTGGGGGAAGGATTTCAAAGGGTTATAAGAGGGGGATCATTCTCAACCGTCCGATCACATGGACGATTGAGATCTTTAGCAGGAGGGGTTATTTTGTAACTTAGCATTACAAAATCTGCTTTCTTCTTATGTTGCCAAATAGACTACTCATCAGAAATCCAACCAAACACACATCGCATCACAACAAAAATCTAAGAAACAAAATACCATAAATTATGCTTCTTCTACTCCAAGAAGTTGCAACCAAACATGCCCTTAGGGAAGTGATGCAGAAAGTGAATTTTGATGCAACCAAATGCACCAGTAGGAGTTGTTTGGAAGGTCATTTCGTACATCATTTAAGGCTATTTCCCACTAAAACTTGTTCGAGAGGCACTTCATTTAGTGAATTACATTTAAATAGTAAAACCATTTAAGGCCATTCAGGGGGTATTTCTCATTCACGGTGTGAATGTCCTCATGGGACATTTGACTTTTCAAAGGAGAATGGTGAAAATAGACCATGAGTACCTTAAATGGGTTCTAAATGAACCTCCAAAACAACCCTTCACATCCTAAATGATTTAAAGGAAAATGCAAAGAAAGACCTCACCAAATAAACTATCATTTTCATTTCATTTAGGCAAAGAAAAATGATAAAATTTACCTTTCCTACAAGCATCAAATAGCCCGGGAGTATATGAACCCTAAAAGCTTATTTGTATCCATAATCAACACATCTATTATAGAGAATATGGGATGGAAATAATGCCATTAAAAATTATAAATTACTGTTACAATTAATTTTTTGCAAGATTTACCCTATAAACTAATCTTTCTTACATCTACTTTGTACATTGAAAGTGACAAGGGCATAATTGGCCCAGATTTAACAAAGTGTCTCACCTCAATGAAATACCACATATGTCCCAAAGAAATTCATTAATCTAATGGCAGTTAACTTTTAATTATAGACGAGTTTCTTGACCACTTTGTTTACTCATAGTACCTTTCTTTCCACCCAAGTTATATCATCCCCCGATCTTTCTCTGTACATTTGACAGAAACCAAAGCCGGAGCCAGCAATTAGCAGCAATTGGCCTCACCTAAGCTCTGTTCATGCTACACTAGGAAGAATTCAACAACAGATGAGTAAGATTGGTTTTGAATGGACACTTCTTTCTTCATTGTTTATGATATTTAGATAATAAATACTATTTTATATACCTTATATTTATTTGGTAGTGTTATTTATTGCTTAAAATAAGAATAAAAATATGTGTTTTAGTGTTAGGTTAGTGATTAATGGTTTAATAATTAGTTTGCTCTAATTAAATAATTTAGATGCGTTAATAATTTTAATTGAATTATATTTTATTGCATGTCAAAGACTGAGTTTAATTTTATTTATATAGGTTTTAAGAGTTTGAGTTGTCATATGATCTCTAATTGAAATCGTAGAAGTAGTTCACGTCAGACGGGTGTTTATGCAAAAAAATCAATACATTGAAGATTCAACGATTACAAAGGCGGAAGCAGGTTTTAAAAGTGCAATTTACAACACAAAGTTGAAAATTCAAGATAAAACCGATCTGAGCTGTGGATCTACATTAGAGACTATGACGAGCATTGATTTTAATGTGTACAACTATTCTGATCTAACGGTTGAGGGTGAGAAGTCGGCCATTTTACTTAATTGAAATAAAAGAAAAGAACAAATAGATTGCTCGAGAGTGCTCAGACAGAAGGTTGAACAGAATCTGGAACGAGCAGTAATGCCCAGCTAGTGGTTCGCTGAATCGGATGTGGCAAATTTTGGAACTTGGTTCGATCATATTCAAATTGGAAAGCCTGATCGCATATTGCATAGAGGCCTGCTCGACTGGGATTGGAAACGAAAAGTTCGGTTATGGGAAGATGCAAAAGAGTGTTTGCGTAGGAAACTTGTTCTTGATTTGGGACCTTGTGATTCCATATATGATTTGGTTCAACAGAAAGGCGTCTTGGATTTGGAATGCTTGGATATGGGATTTGTACTCAATCTGGAAGGCGATTTTGTGAAGGACTCGCTCTTGCTTAAACACGGTAGAATTAGATTTCAAATATGGGAGGCGTCTTCCCATTGGTTTTTTGGTATAACTCGAATCAGGAATGTCTTGGAGAATGGAAGATGTGCTCGATTGGAATTGGCTCGAATTGGAAATAACATATTAGAAGAAGGGCTACACCCTTGGGACAATGAATGGAGTTCTCCACACTAGAAAAAAAAGAGCAGTTTTTAGATTTTAGATTTTCTTTATTTCTTTTTGTTCGTCTTTCTACCTCGTTTGACAATCTACGGGAGGACAGAGTTAAATAAGTTAGAATTTTTATTTCTCCATTATTTAAATTGTAGTTTTTATTTTTAAAAAAGTTAAATTTCTATTTTTATTTAATAAATATGATAACTAAATTTCTTGTTCTAAGGCTTGATGAAGCCTTGTTAATGACTAGAATTTGTAGGCTTATGTAAGTTGATCCTAATTTATATGCTTAATAATTATATGCTTTCTTTTAATTTAGTTGGTATATTTCTTTTGGATATATGTTTAATTATGTTCTTCCCATGATTTAAGATAGGTTTCACTACATTAATGTTTGGTTTTGTATTGTTAATGTTAAGATTGGGTATTGTTATGATTTACATTAATATATATAATGGATGACTTGAAATTAATCTCTTTAAGCAAGAAAAACATAACTTTGAATTTTAATTAATAGACTAATGATTGTATCTTTCGTAGTAAATTGATTGAAGTCTACTTTGCTATGAGACAATTTGGGATCGTAATCAACGAGCATAAATGTAAATTTCTATTATTACAAGTATGGATTCAATGCCTTATAGCATTTTATTGATAGTTAAGTTAAATTTTAATTTCTTGCTTTTTACTTTTGTATGTATTTTTATTTTGTTTCTCTTGTTTTAGTATAATAATTACTTTTTAATTTACTTTGCTTTATTTCTTAATTTAGTTATTTTTCTTATTACTTTAGATAGCCAGATATTTATAATTACTCTAAGGGGTAATTAATTTAAGATTAATTTTATTTTTCTATACATAAGTCCTTAAGCAATCGACCTCGCAATTTGCATATCTATACTCAAAATAGATTCGTACGTAATAGTTGACATCAGAGGAGAAGACTTAGCATAGGAGCATTGCAGCTTCCATGACTGCGCTTGCCATGGTCGTCAGCAGTGGGCAGAGGCCTCTGTACGACTGGCTTATTGAACCTCTGCTTCAACACACAGATGTTGGGTTTTGAGGTAGGTGGGCTTAAGTTGAGTCCACTTAAAGCCCACTATGTGTGGCTTATAAGCCATCATGTCGACAAAACTTTTTATGTGAACCCAACAACCTTGAGGCTTCTAAATGTTTTAGTGACCGAGTTTGGGGACCAGATTGCAGAACCCCCACTATGTGTGGCTTATAAGCCATCATGTCGACAAAACTTTTTATGTGAACCCAACAACCTTGAGGCTTCTAAATGTTTTAGTGACCGAGTTTGGGGACCAGATTGCAGAACCCTCACTATGTGTGGCTTATAAGCCATCATGTCGACAAAACTTTTTATGTGAACCCAACAACCTTGAGGCTTCTAAATGTTTTAGTGACCGAGTTTGGGGACCAGATTGCAGAACCCGGGTTCTGCAATCTGGTCCCCAAACTCGGTCACTAAAACATTTAGAAGCCTCAAGGGTTCTGCAATCTGGTCCCCAAACTCGGTCACTAAAACATTTAGAAGCCTCAAGGTTGTCCCCCGGGTTCTGCAATCTGGTCCCCAAACTCGGTCACTAAAACATTTAGAAGCCTCAAGGTTGTCCCGCGGGAGCCGCACAGTCCTACTCCGGCACCGTCTCCCTCACAGTATGATTGTTTGGGTTCACATAAAAAGTGGCATGGGATCTGCAATTGTGCATGGTCCTGCAATCTGGTCCCCAAACTCGGTGACGCCCTCTTCTAATACTGCAGGGAGACCGCTGTGCATTGACTCATGCAGGAAATGATAGTCATATAGAGCATCAACTTTTCATGGTTAACGCATAAACTTATGTGTTCTGTGGCTCACACATTGGGATGTTTGTCATACGCATGGAGTAGCGCACCTCCCCTATGAAAGGAGGAGCTGCCAGCATTTTTCTAGCTTGGACTGTCAATGGTATTCATTCTATCACTATCACAAAAAGCTAAATAGAATGATTAAGTTTATTTGATAGATACTCTGACCATTCTCTAAATGGGACAGTTACGGAAAAAGTTCTTCCATACCGGTTAAGCGTTACAAGTTTCGCGTAGTTGATAAACATACTATACAAATACTTCGATGGAATCATTATTATTAGTGTTATTATTTTTACTAATATAATTATTTATTTCATTCTATATGTTCTTCCACGTGTGTGGCTGACACTTGGAGAATTGATGTTATCTAATCCCTCAATTTAGAGTTCCTAAATTGTGAATAATTGACCATATTTATTTTAGGGAAAATTTTAAATGAGATTGGTCTCACGCGGCTTGCATGAGCATGAGTAATCTTGAATGGTCAAATCTTGATCTAACGGAACCAAGGGTAGGTGGTACTGATTTACACTCACCTGCTCACTTATTTAACACTAGCCATCGGGTTAAAATCGAACGGCTCGAGATGACTCGGCTCATGCAAATTACATATGGCTCAAGGGATCTTAAATATTGTGGGGCCGGGGGGTGCAGTTAAACAAAAAATTCTTATAGCACGGTATCTTGGAGCCAATCTCTTTAGACTTATAAGGCCCGCGACACCAAAGAAATTAGAAATTAGGATATAAGTACCACGTTTGGATGACCAACAAAGTGGGGGTTTGAACTCAGGAACTCCCTCTGGGTTGACGTAAAATTAGCATAACTATCTAATAATCAACAATCAGGAGTTAGTATAAAAAAACAACCATAAGGAGTAAGGGTAAGGAATTAGCAAGCAAGTAGTATAAATGATATGGAGATTGGAGACAATTCATTGCGTCATCCTGGTTCACATTCAACATGATACACAACCACGAAAATACAAAAAAGACATTAAATTAACCAGAATTAATACTTAGCACCCCCAATAACAAATCACTCCTTAATTACAATTCAACAATAGAAATCACGTATTAATGCCAATTTCTTTTTCGTTTATGCCGCAGTCCCAATTTATCAATTTCTTCAATAATAGGAACAGAAGTTAAAATGAATTTACTTGCCATAGCCCCAAAGGTCCATTTCCCCACGCACCGAGGGCTGGCTTATGTGGTGGACAGCTGCACTTGTATCCCCAAACCGCACCCCTTTGGATGGGTCATCCTGGCTTATGGTCACCAACCGGTCCAGCATGGCCCATTCATTGAGGCCCTCATCCCTCCCTCCCACAATATGTTGGACTGGGCCTGGCTCACAGTCTGCAGCCACTTCCATCCCTCCTGTGTCACATGCCTGCTGATACTGCACCTGCCTAGCCAAGCTCTCTGCACTATCGCATCCTCTGTGGTTGGACAAGAACTGCTTCACCATAGACGGTGACTCTCCGGTGATCGCTGAGAAGTCGTAGCCCAGTGGCTTCGCATTTGGGAGGTGCGTGAAGTGAGGTGTGGGGATATGGGGGTGGGGGTAGTGGTGGAGGCCCAGCTCGAAGGTTTGTTGGCCATCTTGACTGTGTTGGCGACCATGGTCATAGTGGAGGTCTCTTAGGGTTAGGGCTTGGCAGTGGTTGGTTGTGGTGCCATGTGATGAGGCGTCTAGCTGATGGCGGTCGACAGCTTCCACAGTCAGGCTTGAGCTCCCTTCATTGCCCACCTTGAAGAGGTTCTTCTTCTTGAAGACCCGGCAAACCACCCAGCCATCCTCCTACAAGGTAATTAATTAAATGAGCAACTATAGGAATTGGAAAGTTCTATAGCTTGGAACTTGAGTACTCAGGAGTACTAATCTTATTCAGCATATATATAAGGATTTGTCAAACAATGTTAGCGGATATACATTCATAATATGGCTACCCATGCAATGATAAACAAGGACATATTGATACTAAAAGGGGACTTAACTATGACTCGGTGACACACCTAACAAAGCCTTCAAATTCACTAGTTTCATCCGTCTTGAATAATTGATCTGATGGTGCACACAAAAGGGCATAGCTAGTCCGCATGCACTGATTGTGATTTTGTTTGTGGACTGTGCACTTCCTTATGCACCATTGGTTAGGGACCAACCGGCCAGTGAAGCTTCGCGTGAGGACCTAAAATGTTCCTATGGCAAGTGCATAGCCCTGTAATATAGAAATAATGGAATGATACAATAGAGAAATTATTAGGTACGCGGCGCGTAAGGAACAGTCATGGGTGTCCATCACCCATTGGTGATAAACATGACTATCCCCCTACGCGCCGCATACCTTATAATTTCTGATACAATGAGGCTTAACATGGTACATAGCCACCTTGCAAACAATGTAGCAATATGCTCCCTCTGTCCAATTTTATTTAGTTCAGTCTTGAGGGATTATCAGGTTAAGCTTCTTTAATATTCCATGGTAGGGCCGCTGTATTCCACGGTTATGGACTCTTTTCGTGGAGCCTGGTCAAATTGTGCAACTTTTAAAGTTGTCGTGTTTTTTTTACAAGGAGCTCTACCTTAAAACAATTAAATCATACAATCAGAGCTCGCTACAATCAAAGTGGTTGCGAGAAACCAGCGTTGTATAGTATCATTTCTGCATTAAAAAATGTATTGATAATTCACACAAAGAGAAGCTTAGAAGTGCGTTTTCTGCATGTGGCACATTCGCATGCACAAATATGCTAAACATAAGTAATTGAGAAGACAAAGTTATGAAATAACACAGGGAAGGGGAGAAGTTATGCTTACATTTCCGTTTGATTGTGCATCGTCGTTCTCTTCAAGCCGATACTCGTGCATGATCCAATCAGTCTTCTGCCCATGGGGAGCCCTTCCTCTGTAGAATACTAAAGTCTTCCTCATTCCTATCTTCTTGTAGCTGCTTCTTATGCACTTGTCCCTTCCTGTTGCCTTCCAGAACCCTGCGTTTGTTGCCCTGTTGGTCCTGGAACCCGTTGGGTACTTCCTGTCTTTGTGGCTGAAGAAGTACCAGTCATTCTGTGGCGTCGATCCTATCTTACATCTTTCTACACATAACACCACCAAATTCCATGCAATAGATTAGATACTATGAATGGTACTACTATTAGACACTATCAAATAGTACAATTTGATTTCCACCAAAGTAATAGTGTAGAATCCTTCTCTCTCTCTCTCTCATATTTTCCTTGTTCGAATAGCTAAAACCAATTCTAATCCATTTTTTTTAATTTCTCAATTCTCTATGTATTTCTTTTTAAGTGGTTCTCTGTGTAATTTTAGTGACATACTCTAGCATTTGAACGTGATAATTCGTGTCATGGCCAAGACCACGCCTCATGAACCACAGACAAATCCAATGTTCAATCCATTGGCCACCAGACAGGGTTTTGTCCTAATTGACCTAGTGAGTATGATATGTGGGTGTTGTAAGTGTCTGAGGGTATTCGCATTCGGAAATGGTGCTTCAGGTGGCTGTTTGACCGAGGGGATCCCAATCTAGTCCGGTCCCAAGGACTCGGACAACCCTTGTTACCAAACAAAAACGTAACAATGCAAAAGTTGATTTTCCAAAGCTAAAAAGAATTAGTTAAGATGTACTTGCATGCAGAATTCAAAAAAACATAAATCACTATGTTGATGAGACGATCCTTGTGAATTATTTCATCAAGGAAAGGCATGTTACATAGTCCAAAGAAATTCAGACCTTGTCCCAAGTTCAGCATGCATGCAAACACTGCCTTGAGCATAGCTAGCGAGCAGCAAGTATCACAATACTGGCCACCCCTCTCTCCAACTTCTTGGAGGTGGAGGCTGAAATGCAACAAAGGCAATAAGGACTTACGCTACCAGATTACATGAGTTTAAGCTTGCAACTCACCTTGGAGGTCCCATGGCTCCATCTTATTCAAGTCCACCTCCCTTATCACTTCCAAGTCGAATTTTTGGAAGGAAATCTTCTTCTTCAAGTAGTAGTGCAGCAGCTCCTCGTCTGTCGGATGAAACCGGAACCCTGGCGGGACTCCACCGTTCGATGATGCCATTTTTTTCCTCCGGCAGCCTCTCACGTCGGTTCTTCCTCTTCTGGCCTATTAGTAAGAGCTCTGCCTGGGTGTGAGAACCCTAGCTTTTATATGCAGTGGAAGGACTTGAAAAAGTTGACGCCCTCTACTACGCCGGAGGAGCAGGCTAAAGTTAACGTAACATCTAAGTCATCAGCTGTAAGACTTAGGCCTATAGTCCATTAATCAAATACCGATATGACCCGGTATATAGTGTCACTAAGTTCACAGAGTTCTAGTAACGAGAAATTCAACATATAGGCTGGCATGTAGCTGATGAAGATTGTATAAGCTACTCCGCGTACCCAAAAAATCAAAAGATTGTGTAAGCTACTCAGCATTTCAAGTCATCTAAAGACGGAGTATCTAAAATAACATTTCAAGTTATCTCAATATCTAAGAAGCATTTCAAGTTATCAATTCTTATTTTATTTACGGGACTAGTATCACCTGATAGGAACGAACACCTCCCATCTGAGGAATTTTTACCATGGCTTGACATGTCTAGATTGTTTGGGTGAGGGTAAGTGGTTTTCTTGGTATTCGCATGCTTTGGATGTTTATGTCAGGTATTGGGAAAGTCTGGTTTTTGTTGCATGAGACTTCATACTGGCCTAAGCATAATTTGAAGATGAATGAAGAGAAATCATTTTGAAAATAGTTTTCCCGTTATAAAATAAATCCTGATTCAATTTTTGTAAAAGCCTTGACAGTAACTAGGGACTTGTATCATTTTGGTACATTGCTTTGATCAGGGACGGACCTACCTGCAACCCAATGGGTTTTGGATTTTTCTACAACCTCCACTATAAAAATGGTCATAGGGTTGGACAAGATAACAACTTGCTATTAACTGACCCCAATGGAAACATTGACTGATCTCAATGTTGCTTTGATCACCTGATCACAATCTGATCTAGTTAGGTAAGACTTTCTCTTTAAGTCTGACCTAACCTTCGTAGGTTTTCTAAATCAATAATATTACAAACCCTTCCAAACCGGTCTCTTTAACTCTTACAAGTTATAAATTCAACCCAAGCCAGTCTCTTAACTCTTACATGTTAGAAACCCAACCCAAACCAACCCCTTAACTCTCACAGACCCAATTCACCCCTCCCAACCCCACCCTTTTCCTATTGGGACCAAGATTCTTCTCCTCCCCTTCTGCAATTCCAGCAAATTACTTCTCCAAATTACAACTCTAACCGGCCGCCCTAACTTCGGCCGCCTACATTGGAGGCTACAACACTTTCCTCTGCCGGAGATATTGCGGCTTCTACTCCATACAGTAAGCGTCCGATGCTCACACCTTATGTCGCCGCCCGCCCGCCCTAGCACCGATGCCCATCGTCTCTTATGCCAACCGCTTCCCTAGTTTGCACAAAGTCTCATACCTCACCACTCTCTATCACGCCATTGTGTTGCTGCTTGCCGCTAGGTAAGAGAATTAAATCTTTATAATATCATATTCAAATTTATTGAAAAGGTTTTAGTAATTTACGCAATCTTAATTTTTTTTAATTTTTTCTTTTTATACATATGGTCTTGTTGTGATTCCTTGTTTATTCATTTACATATTTAATTTTTGTTTATATATGACTAATTGGTTGAATTCATTCCTATCGTGCTATTGTATCGAAGTTTTGTATTTTAATGTGTGTCCAAAGTTACTTGCTTTCTATTTTAATTAGATTCTATGGTCTATGATTCTTGATATAAAAATATTGTGTTTATCTTTTTATTTTTATATCTTGCATTGCATTAATGTAGTTTTTTTATTTGTTAAGGCAAATTTACTTGATATGTTGATGAATTATTATCTTTTTTTTCTTATTAATTTTTTTTAACATGAGGCAATTGATGTTTTGGCATAGAGGTACATCTTTTATGGAAATTTTTGCACATGAAGTCAATAAGATACAGAATGATATTATATTTAATGCATGAAATATTCACTTTAGTAATCTATCACAATTACTTATATTTGCCTAGTTTTTATGTGTTATACTTTAGTACACCTTTTTTGTTAACCTAGTTATTTTGTTGTAAAGAAGAATGTTTTAGAATTACGTTAGCTTATGACCCTATTGACAAAACTTCCTACGTTCGCCCCTAGCTTTGATTGATTAGTGGTCCAGATGTCCTAAAAGCTTACGTAGTTAGGGAAGGGAAACCTATTTACAATACGACCAGCAGAGGTAGAGCCTTCTTCGGCCCTAGCCTGAGGGGTTATGACGACTCAACGTCCACCTTGAACACCCTAAAAATTCCATGTTATCAGTGTTCACATATCTAGCACTATAAAGGAGGGCTTCTTCCTCTCTCCCTCTCTTCCCTTCCGTATGGGGTAACAACCCCATACCTCAGGTTTGATTGTCTGGACCTGAGAAGGTACTGCAATTAATAGAATGGTTGAACTGGTGTGCTTGCCCATGACAGTTTGAAAACTCTACGCCAATGTTCCTTGACATGTGCGAGCACCACTAAGCACTACATTTGCATAGTTGCACCCGCACAATGCATATTAGACATGGCCAATACGACTTGAAGTTGAAACCATGATACCAAAACCATGATCATGGATAAATACAATGCCAAATACAACTTCCCGTAAAATCGCAAACACTATGCTAATTAAATGTTCTAACAAATTAAGTACCTTTGATTTAAAGGAGAAAATACTCTCTGTTCCTTATTAAGTGATTTAGTTTATTTTGGAAATTGGATAGGACACTTAACATGGGACAGAGAATATAAAAGATTCTCCTAAAAGCCTTTATATTAGTAAATGAATACTTATCATATGGACCAAAGCACCAAATGCCCTATTGATGCTAAGATTAACTATTTGGTGAGTTCCATTCCTTTGGCTCTCTCCTACCTTACAACACTCCATTGTTTGAGATAGAAAGAACAATACTAGATTAGGAAGGAGTGAGCTGAAATCAGTCACAGAAGACAGGTTTTAAGCTAACTAGCCCCTGCTTGATTCCCCTTCCAGATTCCCTGGAAGATCCCATGTACGTGCTGGTTATCATTTCCGTCCCTTGAAAAAAGAAAATTCGTTAAGGGTGAGATGCAAGCGATAAACCGCGTGTGGTTTCTATTGAATTAAGCCCTTAGTTTGATTCAATTGGGGACAATGAAGGGTTCAATTCAAAGGGCTGCTTTTTGCAACCAAATAAACTAATTGGAAAACGATCCCGAGAAAATAATTAAGAATTCACATGATTGCATGATTTTTGGATTGTTTCCAAAGCAAAATTAGGGTGGTAGGAGCAACGCTGGTTCTTGGGATGCTCACCCTTGGACGGTATTAAATCCTTATTTAAAGATGCTAATCATAGCATAGTTAATGAAACTAATGAATTAGGAGAGAGCTTGAGGATCAGCCGCCACAGCTCTAGCTCAGGCATGTGGGGACGACTTTTGAGAATTTTTGGATATTATAGCACTTGATTGAGTTGCACGCTTGGTGAACATTTAGGTATACAGTTTTAATTAGGGTTTACATTGAATCGTATGTAACATGCAGTTGAAGAAGCATGTGTGAAGCTCTTTCAGTACAGCTTGCCCTGTTGACTTTGTAGGCAGATGAATTTTTTATACCAGTTACTGTGGTCTGGAAAAGATGAATTTTTTATACCAGTTACTGTGGTCTAGAAAAGTGTTAATTTCTCCTCTTGAAGGGGGGTCCTGAGTTCGAACTCCCACTCCGCTGGCCTTTACACTGTACATATGATGGTTGGACCTTGTATGCACCCAAAGGGATTGGTGGCGGGATACGGTACTCTAAGAGGTCGGTTGCCCTGCCCTTTCTAGTCGGGTCCTAAGGATTTGGACACCCCTTGTTATCCAAAAAAAAACAAAAAAAACAAAAACAAAATGTTCCTCATGAACAAAGTCCATGGCCATGTTACATAGGGGTCCTTGCCTGGTAGATAATACTCAACATTGTGCATGGCTTCAGCAGGTAACCATGCTAGGACCATTCGAAGTAGCGATGTACTCTTTCAAGCCTCTTATGCCATAAGCCAGGACCATGCGAAATAGCCATGTACTCATTCAAGCCTCTTATACCATAAGCTAGGACCCTTATTGACTCTAATCATGGACTATGGTCATGGTCATACTAGACGCATCCTTGTTTCTAGCCTGACCCGCAACCATGACCAAATCCCCTGACAGAACCACAAAAGGTGTCTATGTTTACCACATAAGATCTAAAGTACTACAAACATATTTTCGAGTTCCTCTATCCGGCCTATATTATATGTTTGAATGAGAAAACCAAAATGAACGTACAAACAACGTATTTCATTGTCTTTCTAATGCAAACAACGTATTTCATTGTCTTTCTAATGCAAACAATTAATATGGGCCAAAGGGATTATGTAATATGGTCATGTGGCTTTGGTGCTTTAATCTGCATGGTATTGAAAATCGGTCACGCTAGATGGACTCAAAAACATTTATGTTTATACATAATCCTTGAAATCTCCTTTCATGTAGACAAGGAAGGAAAATTACTATAAAGTATGTAACAGATTGACATATAATATAAAAACGTCTATTTTCTATAAAAATCACTCAATTGCATTTTAGTAATATTTTTGACAAAAAAATAATTTTCCACTTTCGTTAATCTATTTTATATATCCTTCTTGTAGCAATTGTTGGAGTTACAAGAATTAGGCGATTTGTTATTGTGGGCTTCCTTAATTACACATTCTCTCTGTCCTGTTTTGGATACTCCATCTGGAAAAGAGGATAGTCCTTTTCGAGATGCTCCATCTGGTTAATTTAAGTGGATTTTGAACTTCTTCTTCCCTCCATTAGTTGGAGTTTCCACCATCCAATAAAAATAAATATTTTTAAAAATGAAGTATCTACAGAGAGTATAAAATTCCATCCAATGTCCAACGTAAGTTTTCTTAAGTTCGATCCCCTACTTTGTTGCCCACCCAAGATTGTATCCAGATTTACTTGGTGCATATGCTGACGGGCCTTGTACGTGCCCAAGCAGATTGGCCGCATGACACGGTTTTCTAAGAGGTGGTCGCCCTGCCCCTTCGAGTCGGGTCCTTAGGACCAGGGTACCCCTCGTTAACAAAATAAACAGGATGTAGGGAGTATGTCCTGAGAAACATGTCATATGGTACTTGCCCAACATCAAATATCAATTCACACACTTGCATGACTTAAGTTATTAATTTAGACAAAATTGGGACTCTGCCTACATTTAACCATAGAACAATCTTACTCCCTCCGCTCACTTCTAATTGAGGAAAATAGCAAAATAAGTGTACCATAATTCCCTAATTATTCTCCGCTCCACAGATGCCTTCTTCGGGAAATAGCAAATGGAATTATGGAGGTTGGTAGCATATTGGGAAAATGCTCGTAGCTCCCATGCAAATGCAATACTCCCTCTTACCATCTTCAACGATTGCAATTAGAATACCCAAGGCTGTTTTTGAGCCAAGATATGAAGCCCCCGGTGTATCTTACGTTTGGATGTCTTTGGATAATCAGTCAGCATGGAGGTCAACCTGTACCCCCAACAACAAAGGTGGCCAATTTTCCTCCTTCCCCAATCTTGTGTATGCAAAATGGATCTGTGGGTGATGACTATTCCGATGGGAGATGTTTGGCTGAATTGATGTGAGTCAACCCATCTCCAATCTTTCCTACAAGGAAAAGAAGATGGTATCTAAGTAGAAGGCACATGGGTTGTAATGGAGATGGAGTGTAGACAAAGTGTTCACTAATGACAAGGCAACCTGCACGTAGTACTGCTGAAGAGGCGAATTAACTAGGTAATGATGATACATTTGTGAGGGGGTAAAAAAGCAGTTTTTACGCAACACTGTCTGACAGTCCATGAAAATGTAGCAAGCAAAACCATGTAGTAGCTGCATCTGTGAGGGACTCTAAGGAGGAACATCAATGCATATGTCTCACAATTCTGCACCAGATTTGGGGTATGCGACTCCTTTTGAGTATTCCGATATGCAACATGAATATCTTTAACATATTTCTGTGACAAACCTAACCGTTGATTGCCTTGGGTTGTAATCATGAAGAACATTCTTTAGAAGCTCTTTGTTTGCATTTGGGGAGTAATCGGTTATCTCAAGGATTGGTGCAAGCTGAGACTATTTAAAGTTATGGGCCTATGACTGTTTAAAGTGATTTGGATGTAATATTTTGTGGGCTTCCCCTCCTTAGATAGAGGCCCGTGCCCTCATGGGAAGGAAGGCCTCATTTGTGATAAGCCCATATCCTCCCAGGGAAAGTCTAACTCCCATCGTCTAATGAAGCATGTCTGCATTTGTAAATGAGTTAAAATTTATTGGAGACTCAATGATCATCGAGTTCAGCAGAGATGTTGCAAGTAAAGAGAGCCTTGTAACTATTCTAAAGGAGACACCTAAGTCAAACAAAATAATTTCAATTAAAGCTTTCCAATATTAAGGTTCCATACTCGTAATGAAAATATCTTGAGAGAAAGACACACGACTCTTGACCCAAAGAAAGAGGTGAAGGTTTTTTAAGTTTTTACAATAAGTATTTTATAGTCTTGAGTCATACCCTTAGTTACATAATTATATACATTCATTTAGGGTTTGATATTGTCGGCCAGGTTTCAAGGAACCCACCCGCAATTGTTTTACTCCTCTTAATTATTGTAGAATACTCTACTGTAGCTACCATTAGTTATAGGCTCTTAGGCCGATACTGATAATAGTTTACAACTTAATTATGATACTATTACTAGTAGTTCACAAGTTTACAAAAGGGACACAACAGTTCATTTTTATAAAGAACAGAGTTCTATTTAAAATAGAACAGATAGGTTTACATGATTCCCACGGTCAATACACGTAGAATCTGGGCCGGAACTTTTTACAGAGGATACTTCTATGAGTCTAGAATCCAATAAAATAAATAACATATTTTTCTAACTTTTGTAAAATTAATTATGACCTTTTTGGTATAAGTCGTCAACGCAAAAATAGTTCTGGACGACAACGGTCATTTAGTTCAAAATCAGTTAACTAGTCTAATCCAAGTCTTTACAATACATAATTAATAATTTCTAATTAGAACTGTTTGTTACATTAGTGATTCCTAGAACAATCAGGTGGCAAAGTGTGACTTCATAGGAACACTCCCCGTACCTCGTTAGTGACTGTAGTAGCTGCTTCTAGTTGGCAGTCTTTAGTGGGATTGCTAAAAAGGCTAAGTATCATTGTTAAAACTTGATATATTTTTAATTAATTAATTGCATTAGTAGTTCTCTTAACTTCTTATGTAATACCTATTTTTATACTATCTGGATTTAAGTATGACGAACAAAATAATTTTAGGTCGGATGACACAGGTTTGTTCAAATTCAGATGTATGGCTGAATACTTATCCTTCTACACATATAATAGTCCCACCAAACCAACCAATTATACTAGGATTGTAAAGACATGCATTAGAATAGAGTAACAACAAGGGAACATCACTATTTTATAAGTTTCATTAATCCATTACAAGTATAATTAATAGAATTCAAACACCAACTGTAATCGAATCAATTGACGAAAGAATATAGAATACAACATTGACAATTAAGGATTATGAACATGAACATAGATCATCCAGAATCAGAACGAAAATACCATCATCCGACTTCCAAATCATGAGGAAACTAAGCATCAAAGGATTGAAAACCTAGAGTGAGCTATATAAAATCATCCTACCTTTTCTGATGTAAAACTTCTCGCTTTACTCGAAATTCCAGTCATACGTGCGCTCCTTTCATCATGAACACGCATCAACCAGCAGCGTGACGAGGTCGAGGAAGAGAGAAGAGAAAGAGAGATAAAGAGGGAGAGATATGGAGTGGTTGGCCTAAATAAGGGCCGACCTACACTCCCTTTTTATTTGGTCAACCTAGGGTTTCTAATTTCCAATTGAGTATAACCTTCTCCCTCAATTTGAGTCAATCACAATCTCTCCTAGCCAATCAAAAGTCTCCCATAAATAATCTCGATGCCCATCCAATTGTGGCACCCAATTCAAAAAAGAATCTTAACTATATTTGTCACACTCCGAAATCCCACACCTCGCTCGGAGTGCGAAAGCCAACAAAAGGAGTACATTTCGAGGTAGAGATCCCGGCACGCGACCAAACAGTCGATCTCACCGCTGATTACAATCATCGCAAAAGGATGTGTAACCGGTTATGCCCACAGTCAGTGTAATACAATAGTAGACATCATTAAATAATATGAAATGAATTCTCTTAACTTTTAATCCAGCAATAATCTTTTAAGGAAAATAAATAAAATCAACCTATGAGTCTATGGCACACAACAGCCAACAATGTCAAAAGCATCAAAATAAACAAAGCAAATAACTAAGTAAACTTCCAATCTCTTCACGGCTCCTCCAACCGCCTTTCCTCTATTGCAACTTCCTGAACTCAGCTTTCTTTTGCGCCTGCATCAGAGGATGCATGAGTATTTCATAGAAACACTTAGTAGGATGTAAAAACCCACTAATAAAGAATCAAGCAGTATGAAGAGATATAAAGACAACAAAGGATTATGGATATTCAACAACATCTGGACTGAACCAAAGGTCTAAATACCTGAAAAGAAAGGTCAGTCAACACAAAAGGATTCCTGGCTCTCAAGTATAGAGAAAAAATAGCAACATATACCACTCCAAACATGTCAACGGTGTAAGGAGAAGAATCAACAATAATAATACCTCTCAACATCGAAAGTGCAAATAGATTCAATTTCTGCTCTCTATTTACCAACCATGTGGATACTTACCAGAACATCCTAGAGGTTCTCCCTTCAGAACCCGGCCACGCGTCTAGGCATGCTGGCCCCATCTGTGCTTGCAGGCACAATGAGCGGAGACTGCAGACCTTCTGTAATGTCATACAGCCTAAACGTATGTATTTGCCTCCCTTCGGGCAATAAGGAATCAAAATTCTATAAATATCGGAGGTCACGCTGGACCTAGCAATGGCTCATGAGCATACTATGATTCCACCGAATAAGTAGTGGAGAAATAGGTCAATGATACAACCAATCGCATGGGTCTCAATTTTCTGAGAATAGAGTAACTCTTACCATAATGACTCACTCATGGAGTACAAATAGAACATCAAGGTCTTGAACCACATATGACTCACTTACTGGAGTAGAATAGAACAACAAAGCTTCTCAAGACATATAACTCTCTCTTCGGAATAACAAGGAAACTCAAACACCTTGGATAATGACAACTTATCATAGGAATATAAATACAATCAATACATATTTTTCATGCTTAGCCCTAGATAGGAATTCCCCATACACATTAGAATTTTATAATACAAATATCATAGATAAGAATACCAAAATGTCTTAGATGATTTGAATTCCAAGTGGAACCCCAAACTGACGTCAACAATTTAAAATAGATGGTTACAATTCTCTTGATCAAAGGATTGTTCCTCCTAATTGAATTAACTCTAACCCAACCTTACTGTGATAACCCATAAACATATAGTCAAATTAGTGATGTTGACACATTAACTATTCTCATACTATATTACATATTGTTATTTGAATACTTAGTATTTTCTCTCAGATTCAACTCACTGCCTTTTGCACAACAGTCCTCTTCCGACGGCTGTCGAATTCTGTTCACTAAGACTAAACCTCTGAAATTTTTACTGATGATACCCTTATGAGTCTAGTTTCTAACCCCACCTATTTTATATTTTCTGATTTTTCTTTAATTAGTTATGATTTAATTCCTATAGACTGCCAGCATAGAAACAGTTCTGGCCGAGGTTAAGATTCTTAATTGAACTTGATTATCTCACTTAATAACACATTATAGGTGATAATATATCATTAACAGACAACAATACTCCCCTCCTAGATCAATTATAGACCCTAGGATTATTTGAAATTATCAAAGTACTCCCTTTTTATCATGTTACATAGCATATATCACAATCTTAGATGTTAATACATCACAAATCGGACAATTAATACAAGAAAATCAATATGACACAAGAATCAACGTGGATTAAGGTCAACAATATAAGATTAGGACTTCTAGGCTCTGAATAATGAATAAAGCAACCAACTTTGGGTGTGAATCCTGTCTGGACACTTAGCATGAAAGCATACATAATCATATCCCAATAAAAATAGAAAATAGAGTCATAAGTCAATAATCTCACATGAGTTAAAGTAATCCATCATGTACTGGATAAGAACACTTATAAACATCATATGGATGAAGAAAAGAAAAGGAAAAAACCATCCTACTCTTATCTCGTGAAGATCCTTCTTCTATGCGTGTCGTAAGCCTTCCTCGCTTGCAACCAAGCTCTCGCTCCAAGCTCTCGCGAATCTACCATAAAGAAGAAGCCTTTAGAAGAAGGATGAACGTGGGAAGGAGAAGAACAAGGCTCTGGACATTCTAAGGCTAGGGTTCAATAGCACAAGCCAACTCCACAAGGGTTTATATAGAGTTTGGGGAGATTTTTTCTTAAATAAGCTCTCCTATATCATGGACTCTTTCCACCAATAAGAAAGCTCCAAGATCCCTCTAGGAACATGCAATCCAAGTCTGTTTAGGATCTGGCATCTTTCCCAAACAAATCCAAGCCAAAAACGCTAAGAAAAACGTAAAACTGCACTAGGCAATCGATCGGCAACACGGCGATCGATCGTCGCATGCTTTCCGTAAGCTACCGCGACACAGCCGATCGATCACAAACATTGCCGATCGATCGATTACTCTGAAATCAAAACAATCAAAAATCACAGTAGATATGATCGATCGTTTATCGAGGCGATCAATCAGTTCAATCGCAGCCGATCGATCGTAAATCTTGGCGATCAATCGCAACCACGGTAATTCAAAATTCAACTTCTCATATCTTTTTACTCCGAACTCCAAATTGCACACAGTCGGTGGCGTTGGAAAGCTCTTTTCACCCTCTTTAACACCATGATCATAACAAAATCAAACATTAAGAAGGTCTAATTTCAGTTTTAATAAACTACTAATTTTTCGGGTGTTACAATATTTCTTTCTTTTGAGATAATTCTAATTCAAGTCATAATTATCCTATGGAACTGCATATTCACTTTTAAAAAATTTGGCATCCAACCCTATTTAGACGTCACAATTAAATGACAACTTTACAATTTACCAATTTGAATTCACCCTAATAAGGTAAATTAGTAAGTATACAAAATTCTTCCAAAATTACCTAGCGCTCAACTCGTGATCACATTTGCCCAAGTCATCTCATTTCTCATATTCCGTCTCCAATTAAGAATGTATTAATCCAAGGTAAGTACATTATCTCATAATTAACTCACATTACCTTCTAACAATTTCTTGGTCATTGGGATGAAACTATGAAATTTGAGTGTGTAACTCTGCCTTAAGTTCATATACATTGACCCTCCACATGGTTGTGATTCTTTGTTGGTTAATATATCACCACTAAACGTCATTGGAGCAGAATGAAGAAACACAATACTTTCTTTTGGCCAACTAATCCATTACTTGGTTAAAAAAAGCATAGATGCAAATCATCACTATTTGCATACTTGTTGCAACATGAACCCAAAAACTAGACCAAGCAAGAGAGGTCCTATTAATATTAAATGCAGCATCCATAACACCTGGACGTCCCAACAAGCAACAAAAAATAAAGAAAAATCATTATAGCGAAACTGGAGCACATTACCCTATTCGTTGCAATGTCACAAGGAATTAAAATTTTTGTCAATTAATTGTCCCTAATAATCTCCCAACACCCGATATCCAATAACTTCACTATTGGAAAAACAAATAGTTGGCCTTCTACTCCTTCGGGAATGTTATCTCAATTGAAGTTACAAGGGCCAAAACAATGAATCATGAATTACAAGTAAACAAAATTGGCATAAACAAAAGAGTGTTCATGGAAATACTATTTCCATTAGGCTGATAGCAGACTAGAAGTGTTTGACATGGAAGAACAGATGTGCATTCAACCATCCATAAAATCATGGTGATGGTGGCTAAAAGAAGAATCGACAATTGAGTTGTAACTGCGAAAGGTATCCTATAGATTGAGAAGAATCATTCAGTAGATTCCATATTGTGCAGAGAGAACTTCAACTAACTTCATGAATTAGTTGATTTAGCTAATTCTGGTGCAGAAAATATGGTTGTCTATTATCCTCCCTTCCAAGTGTCATGTTAACTAGGCTATTTCAAAGCCACTTCAATCAGGTTCCAGGACCATTGCTCTTTCCACTATTGAAGGCCATCGTTGTGGGCCTTAAGCATTAAGGGAACCATCCAAGAGAGATACTAAAGCTAACGTTAGGGATGGTCGCAGACAATGGTTGTCCGTGTCCATGGCCGTTAAAAATTATCTGCCTCAAGTTATCTCCTCTCCTCTCCGCTCCGCTCCTCTCTTCCTCTTCCTCTTCCTCTTCCTCTCCCTCACCCCCACCTCCTCCGTCATCCCCTCCTCTCCCACCCCCAGTTCCCCCCACCTCCATCCTCCTCCCTCTCTGTCCCCATTCCCCTCCTCTCCGCCTCAAGAGAGAGGAAGAGCCTTCTAGAGACTTGTGTACCCTTTTTTTTATTCGGTGGGCAAGGTGTGCTGTAGAAAGTGGTGTCTGTACTTTGATAATTATTTTGCATGATCACAGATTCTTCTTTTTTTTTTTACAAATTCTTCTTTTTTTTTTACAAATTCTTCTTTTTTTCCAATTGAGAAAGAGCTAGCTGTCCGAGGACCCATGGCCATGTCCATGTCCGATCTTTACAGACAACTTTAAATGGCTTAAACATGGCCACAAACATCTAGGACACAAACGGCTTGGTTGACACGGCTGTCCGCAACCGTCCCCAGCTGATGTGATCACGTGACAGCTAGTCTAGTTTCAAGTCCAATTACGTAAAAAATAGTCTAGTTCAAGTCCAAGAATTTTTGTAATTTTGTATATTAGAGTCCCGTTTATATGCACCTTTGTCAGCGTCTGTCTGACGCCTTCAACCGTGCAAATGACCCCAGCCTTTATTACAGGGGACAGATGAGTTTAGAATTTCCCGCTTGCCAAAGCCGCCTGCCCCTAAAATTTAAGAAGAGTTATCTCCACCTTCCCTACAATGAAAGAAAAAAACAATGTTCAGCAAACATCCATGGAGTTCGCTGACATAATATCAAGAATAAACGGATTCCACAGCCTACTGCAATATCATATGACATTGAGACAACATGTGAGGTGCATCTTATAAAAACTAACAAATTTAGTTATAGGCTTAATACATTGGAACCCTGAGCTATAAAGTTATTAACCCACATTGTGCACTATTTTGCACCGTAACACGGTCGGATATCACTTTACAAATATTGAGACCTTACGTCTTTTTGAAGATCTATGCTACATTGACATACAATGTTGTCATTTTCTCCATTTATCAATTTCTTTTGAAGTTGCTTTCATTAACCTTTTAGTGTTAAGAACCAGCTCATCAACCAAAGCACCGATCTGGTCCCTGCAGGACACCGCCAAAATTGTGAGAAAAGATGCATGAAATGCCATTTCGAACTCAACCACATTAAAAAAAACATGCTAAATACAGACTCTGAAAAATTAAAATTGCTCGGGCATAAGCATTTTTAAGGAATGAATAAACAAAACAAACTACCACAATGATAATTATTATATCTCAAGCAAACAGTTGACATGTAGGGCTGTAAACGGCATCCGGATGGCCATGTCCGTCCGTCCGTCTATCCGTTTTACAGCCCAAACGGACATAAAATACTGTCTCTGGCGGCTGCGGAGGCGGCCACGGACAGTTTTTTTTATCTGTCATGTAAACGGCTCCGGCTGCTGACAGACTCTGTCCGCGTCCGGAGCCATCTGGCACGTCCATGTATATAAGCCTATAAAATCCATCGAGGGTTTCACTGCTGTGACTGCGGCTGCAGCCAGACACCTCTTCCTCCGTTCCTCGATTCACTGTTGGCGGCGCTCCAGCATGATTGTGGCTGCGGCCAGATACTTCTCTTCCTCCGTTCCTCGATTCACTGCTCGCGGCGCCCCGGCAGCTCTGTGGCTCTCTTCCTCCGTTCCTCAATTCACTGTTGGCGGCGCACCGACAGCTGACGGCTGGGAGCCTCTTGGTGGTCACCGGCGATCACCGGCTGGGAGCCTCTCATTCAGCACAACTCCCAGCATAAAGTATATCTCTCGACTCTCTGCTTCTGTTTCATACTTTCATTACAGTTTTCTTTCTTGGTGATGAGACGATGACTCTCAAACCTCAGTCTTCCAGACATCTGGTTTTAGTGGAGATAGTGCACCCAAAAGTGCATACTCTCTTGTTCTCTTAGATCTGGCTAGTAGAAAGTACGTAGTTTAATTTCCTATAATTTTCTTTTCCTTAACTTCAATGTTTTTAATTTTACAGATCTAATGTTTTGTGATATGGGTTGGTATATTTTAATTTTGTCAAGTTCGAATCTTGGCAATTTCAGATGTAGGTTCTTGTATTTGTTTGGGTTTACCAGCCATCCCATAAAAATTCCTTGGAAGCTCTATTCCATGTGCTGTCATTTATAATCTCTATCTGTCTACAAATTGATCTATCAGACTAGTCAAATATTGTTTGCAGTTAAATATTGTTGGCATGCAGAAAATTTTGCTCACCCTAGTCAAATATTGTTTGTAGTTACACTCCTGTCCGCTCTGATTCAATTGCAAGGGAACTCAGATTATCAGGGACCACTGATATTATTCTTCCTGGTAATATTTGTGGTTGAAATTAATGGTTGTAGCTCTTTTTGTGTGATTGTGCATCTTGATTAACTGTGTTTGTGTTCGGTTGTACACACTTCTTTTATTTTGCTTTACTTTTCCATGGCTGAGTTTCAATGTCTTCAAATAGCTGACTTTTTAACTCATTATTTGTGATAACATGTACATATTGTGTTGAAGTTTTTACATTCTTTAGTTATGTAGTGATCATGTCTGAATCTAGAGGCAAGGCAGTTATTGATGAAATTGAAAATATGGATGTTGAATCGTCTGATGTGCCACTTACTTATTAGCATGTGATCTTTGGCTCTTTTTTCTATTTTCCTTAATTAACCAGCTGGTTTATTTGTTCATTTAACTTCAGAAGCTCCAACAGATTGGTGATCAGGTAGTAGTTTTACTAAATGGAATTATATCTTATGGTTTTTTAGCAGACAATATCTTTTGGGTATTGGAACTGGCTGCAGACTGACACTGCTTCAGTTCTGCATGAGGCAACTGTTTATATTAAGCATCTTCAAGACCAGATTCAGGTATATTTGAACTTCTCCTTTTCTAAACAAATCATTTTCTTTTGATGACTTCACACTGGTCTGGTATTATGATGCAGGCAGCAAAGATATGCAATAATTTGTCAATGGCTGTGTCCATGCTTGGAGTTTCAGAGGCTTTTGCTCTTGGTCAGTCTCTGGGAATAACAGCAAGCACCCTAACTAGCATATTCAACTCTTCAAGTGCTCGTTGCTGGAGTAGGTACATATGTACTAATATTCTACTTGACCTTACAACAAAGGTTAGTATCTGCTAGGATGTGAGTCATGTGACGCAGATGTTAGTCATCATCTTTCCAATAATTGGGATACCTACAATCCTGTGCCTGGAGTAATGGAGGGGGGTGCCATCTTCAAGGAATTATGAGGGAGGTTTTTCATCGAAGCTAATGGTATGTGATTATCGAAATGGTATCCAATATCCATGCTGGTTGAAACCTCCATGACCATCAAAATGGATACTTATTGGCTGACATTTCGAAGTCTTTTCTGTAGCAATGTAAATGCGTAGTAAGATAATTGTTTGTCATTGTTAATTGAATGTTCGAAGTGCTTAACATCTTGCTGGGTTTTACTGTGCGGTTGCTCTTCTGGTGATCTCCTCTTGTGCCCCTTCTTTTCTTTGGTTTATATTTTATAATTTATGTTGTTTTGATGTAATTCAATGTTTATATGGTTTGTTTGATATTTTGAAATTCTGGTTGAGAATGAAAGATTGTTTCTGTAGGCAGCCAAAGCATCGATGGAAACCTTGGCCAAGTCCCCCCCATGGCCGCCGGCCACCAACTCCTCCCTCCCCACAAACTTCTACACATCCTTCATCCTCCATGGCCTCACTGCTTATCTCCTCCAACCAGGTCTCCTCCTCTGCTCCCTCACCCTCCCTCCCCATCTACTGGTAAGTAACACATCTCAAAAATGCACTCAAAACTAAAACTCTCCTGCTTCTTGATTGTGTGCTTCGATGGGTACAGAATGATTCTGGGATGTTGCATGGGGGCGCCACGGCCGCCTTGGTTGAGTTGGTTGGATTTGCTGCCATTGATTCTGCTAGGCCTCCCTGTCCTGGATCTACTGTGGAAGTCAACATTTCTTACTTGGCTTCTGCTCATCTTGGCGTAAGTAGCTAGACTGCCCAAAACAACTCAAAATTTCTATATTTTCTTCATCTGGGGCACCAAATCACTTTACTTGTCACTTTCCTTTTTAATGCTTTCTGTCATCATATGTGAGTTGTTTCATTGGATGTGAAGGATGAGATTGAGATCAAGGCTTGGATCAGTTGTGGGGGTGGCCATTGTGGAGATGAGAAAGAAGGAGACAGGGACAATAATTGCCCAGGGGCGTTACACTAAGAACTTGGTTGTCTCTAGCAAAATGTGAAGAGACCATTAATCTCCTAAGTCATACAATTACTCCTCTTTACATGTTTTTTGTTGATCATGTACTAACAACCTTAAAAGCCTTTGATCTATGTCCAACTGCATTTGAGGTTGAAATCTACTTGGGAAGCATAGTGAAAGGAAGTTCGATCTGATTCTCAATCCAAATAACATGAAGAAGAAGAAGAAGAAAAAATACGGTGATAGAGTTCTGATACAGTGAGGAGGTAATGGATCTTGCTTGCCTTGGGATTTTTTTTTTTTTTTTTTTGTATAAGTGCTGTATGTGAGAAGTGATTGGTTTCTTGTGAGAATAAACAATTTGGAGAGAAAGGTGGATGGTGAAGTTGGGTGGCCGGTCATTTCAGTTGGATGGCGTTTGTCTTGTAATTGGACCAATTAACATATTCACCGGTCCTCTTTGCTCAAATAAATCAGGAACTTGTTTGTACCTTGTAGCATTATTATGGAATTATTAATTTTCGATGTATAGGATTATGTTCAAATATTGATACTAAATTTATTCCAAGTAACAATGATAATTCTTTCTGTCATATAATAAAAAATCTTCTACACTCACACAAACGTGCCATTCATTTACTGTTCAACAAGAAAATTGGATGTGTCTAAATATGTATTGATATACATCTGTCCATCCGTGTCCATCACGGACACATGTGGACGGACACCTAGAGGTGTCCGGACGGACAACTGTTTTTAGTGTGAGTGGTCCGCGTCCATATCCGTCCGCTTACACCCCTATTGACATGGCCTTCATTCAAATAACATGCCCTCTGATCTGAGTGATTTGTATCTTTCATCTAAAAGAAAACAAGGCAATGCCCAGCAAATTACCATATCTAAGAGCTAGCATACAGCACCATTACATAAAAATTGTATGCCTCATGTCGATTTTCAAACAGATATGACCTATAACCCCTTGGACCCCACTGCTACGAATAATGTTTGGGATCCTCTATTCCACTCTTACTAGAGCATATCCACGTCTTTTCCACTAACTCATACAAACTCTCAGGTCTTTCTTCTTATTCTATCTTACATTCGTCAATAATCTTCCAAACAGATTTCAAAGCTAGTTTCAATGGTTTTTTCCCTTGGGTTTTCTACTCATTGACAGTTCTCCTAGATTCTCTCCAGCATGATTAGTTCGGATTTGATTCAATTTAGGTCTTCCTGCACAAGCATCTTACCACTGCTACACTCATCTAGTTGATATAGCTTCTCTTTGTTGCCCAAAAGAATACCTTCACCCAACAAAAATGTTTCAAATTTCAAGCTACAAAATTCCCTTTTTAATGAAGTCTGCATCTACTAAACAAAGTGCCGACAAGATTTTTCATTTCAATTTTTAAACTTCCAGTGCTAGTTTCATTTCAGCATACTCATCTGTTTCCTACTCATCTCTAAATAACAGAGAGATCGAAATCAGATACTGTTCTCCTACCGAAACTATATTACAAACATATCCTATATTGAATATTATTAAAACCCTATCCTGTCAATCAAGCTGAAAAAAAACTCTCGCCTAGGCACATGTAGTGTTGTTACATTAGGTAAATAACATGCACCACTTGTCCTGATTTCCACAGCAAATGCATCTATAAGCAGAGCAAAAGGTCGAGGCCTAAGAGTAGTACCTTTTCTTACGTATATTGTTCTTAATAACACTCTCTAATGACACGCAAGCTAACTTCCTAACTTCACACAATAAATTATTATCCCGGCCTCCAATACTCGTACCTTTTCATCCATCAATTTATTAAATCTTCTAAGCAATTGACAAAACTGCAACCAGTTGTGGCATAGGTAAGGGAATGTCAACAAGTTTTACATAGAGAAATGGAGCAAAACCGAGATGGTGACCAAAACCTGCACCCGACATGGATCTGCCACTATCTAGTAAAGCAAACCTATAAGTATTATGAGTCCAGCCCACCTATCAGGATTCTCACCAAAAAATATAATTCTTTTTATCATACATCAATATACCTTCTGAACAAAAAAAATTATCAGCAGCTAGAAAAAGTATAAAGAAAAAATCTGTCACCATTATATGAAGTGCTGGATAACAGAAGCTAAGCAATCTACTTACTGTGACGGTAGGCTTTTGGATCCGTTAAATTTCCCAACATTTGAATGTCTTCTGTTCTCATCATAAGCTACACCTCTTCCAACACCATAGCCAAATCCTAAACCCACTCCACATCCAACACCAAATCCAAATCCAAACTGCAAACCAGGAATGCCAGGGCCAAAGCCCGCACCTGATGCCAAGTAAATTAAAATTACATATATTCAGATATTTACTCAAATAAATTTGATGCCAACTAAATAAAAATTTCATGTAACTTTTAAAATATAAATTAAATAAAAAAGATATGGGAAGCTGAAGCCAAGATCATCATAATACAAGATCTGTGAGCTACTATAAAGCCACTACGGAAGCAACTAACTCACTCATAAATCAAATGAAATGGGGAATGAGCGTATCTATGGATTTTCTCAACTAACTAATAATTATAAGAGAAGATGAAGACTTGATAGCTAAAGGACCCACAGTGTTTAATTTAGCCTCTCTGTGTTACTAAGGAAGCATAAGTTTCTTGCAAAACCACTACAATTGTCGCAGACATTAATCAAAGCAACTAACTCACTCATAAACCAAATGAAATGGGGAATCAGTGTATCTATGAATTTTCTCAATTAATTAAACATGATAAGAAAAGATGAAGACTTGATTGCTAAAGAACCAGTGTGCTTAATCTAGCCTCTCTGTGTTAACTAGGAAGCAAAAGGTTCTTGTAAAACCTGAACAATTGTCGCAAAAAAATAATCACTAAGATTTTTTTAAAAAATAGTTCAAACTGAAATTGAGTTTATGTAAGAAAATAATCACTTAAGAATTTTTAGTAATAGTTCAAACTGAAATTGAATGAATGCCCACATACATATTATGGTAAACCTGACAGCAATGAGAAGGATAACATGGAATAGGATTAATAATATCAGTTATTATCTTCCAAAAATGAAGACAAGTAATATGGTAAGGGTACTATTTTTTTTCTTTTTCCTTTGTAATTGTGACAATGCCTTTTCAAGAAGAGAACCATAGCTCAACCATGACAATACCAAAACAAATCAGCAGATATAATCGCATGGTGAATTCATAAATACTGAGTTTCCACGTTTTATTTTTTTTTCATCAAAAGCGTGAAGAAGTTAAAAAGCTAGTTAAAAATATCTGCATAACTACAAACTGAGGCAAGGATTTAAGATCAGTAAAAAAAAAGCAGTAAGAGGAACTTCCACCATGAAAAAGTAAGCTTGACTAATTCTTCTACTGAGCGAGCTCAATCCAATTAGATGTACATGATTCAGCAAGAGTTGCAGCACACAAAAACTTACCATATCCAGTTTCTTAAGATAATCATCTCACCGGGCAAAAGAAAAATCCACAATCACGTTTCATTGACAAGAGCAAAAGGACATTCAATGTGAGAGTTTTCAAAACTTGATGAAGACGAATGAGACAAGAGGAAAACTTAACTTCTTTGTCTATTCATTGTGGGAGCCTTCGTTAGCTATTATATAGGCAAATACATTAGAGCAGAGACAAACAACACATTACATATTTAATAAACTAAAGACCTAAGACCACGCGTAACGGGGATGGCGAATGCTGCGTGGCGCCGAATACTGCGCTGTCACTTGCTATCACTCTGATATTCCCCTTCAAGCTCAAGGAGGGAGTACCCGAAGATTGAGCTTGCTTCGAATAAGCATCCTGCGTAATTGCCTTCACAACCAAAGTGTGGCCTACCCATTAGCAGGGTTGGAAAACGGTCGCCACTTCAGAGAGTCACCAGGATCTTGGGAAAATATGCCCGAACCAATGATGGGACAAAATTGCTCCGGGATAGAAACACGAGGGTGTTTTTCCTAAAAGAGAGAGCGGTATGCTGGAACAGACATCGGCAAGAAAGCTGCAAGATTCTCGAAATCGCCTGCTGCACCAAAAAGCACCGCCCACAACTCTCGGGCCTCAACGCATCTGCCCAAGGATACTGGACCCACAATGGGGCATGCCCGAGAGGAGAGCAAAACCAGCTCGTCAAGCTTGACAAGCAACTTGCCGCCAATGGTGCGGGAAAATCAACCAACCCAAAACTTATACTTCGAAGGATCCGACTGACCGGGGCACCAACATACCCAAAAAGGACTGTTGTAGCAAAAGCATCATTCTCCTTAATCTCATCTTCAATCTTTTCAGCCTTAAGAGGACAACCACCAAAGACACACTGACACAACATAATTTGTCGAATGGTCTCTGGATCAACACGTAGAGAGGGTTGTCGGTGAGAACGCTCAAAGAAAGGGGCCAACTTGGAATCGAAGGCCCATGATGGAGACAAAGGGTCAAATTTCTAAAGTCTTGGAGGCCGGACTGGCTGAGGCGATGGCCACCCGCCAGCCAGGAAGAGGTCATTATCTAGGAGGGACTCCTAGACTTATTGTATCATTTCCCTTGACTAATTATTAAGGGAACATGTATAAATATGCTATGAATGTAATAGAAATATATCAAGCTTCCAAACTCTCATATAGTATCAAGCTTTCAAAACACTCACATGTATCAAAGCACATGATACAATGTGAAAATGTGGAGAGAAATGAGACAAAAACACTTCCAAAAACACTTAACATTATCTATTACATTATGGGAATTTATACAAGTGATGTATAAGTATTTACAAGTGAGAGTGACATTTAAACATTGAGTTGCATTCGATGCTTAGCGTCCTTTTAATAATCCATGTTGGGTGGCGCATTTGGTGCCACGATTACTTTCATTTAATAATCCACAGGCGGAGTCACCTTCACCTTAACGCATGGGAATAGTTGGGTAGTTGGCGCTATTACTCTTCATATCCTCCCTCAGGCTCAAGGAGGGAGTTCCAGAAGAATGAGCTTGCACGAGAGAGTGGACCAGAAAACACCGGGCACACAGCCCGCCTAAGGAACACCTAAGAAGAAACCTCTTGCCACACTAGACAAGGGAAAACACCCGATGCAGGACCAAGGCGCGCACAGCCATAGCACCGCAAAGCAAAGCACCAGAATGCACCAGAAACTTTATTTAAAAAGGACCTCACTCGCTATAATTGGCGGACAACTAAACACCCTAAAGAAGGGATATCCATCACCTACTTAGGAAAGGACATAAACAGTGGTGGCTACCACTTTATTCACCACACAAATAACACCAAAAAAAGGTAAGCTATTGTTGAGGGTATTAACAGGAAGATAGAGCAGTATGCTTGAACAAACAGCAAAAAGTTACAAGATTCTCGACCCAGGGGCTTAACGGGAAGATAGAATGGTATGTTGGAACAGACATAAGCAAAAAACCGCAAGATTCTCGACTCATCAGCACCAGAAAGCGCCGCCACTGCTCTCAGACTTCAATCCATCTCGTCAACATTGACAAGCAACTCGTCGCCAATGGCACTAGAAAATCCACCAACCCTTACACTTTGAAAGCCCCGATTGGAATTTTGCACTAGCAAAGGCATCATCAACAAAAGTTGAAACTTCAACTACAGCAACCATGAAAAATGAAAAAAAAAACATAATTTGACAAATGGCCTTTGAAGCAACAGGAAGAGAGGGTCGTCAACGAGAACGCTCGAAGAATGGGCCAACTTTGAATTGAAGGCCCATGGCAGAGACAAAGGATCAAATTGGGTGAAAGTCTTGGAGATCCATCCGGCCGGGGCGATGGTCACCAGCCGGCCAGGAAGAGATCGTTCACTAGGAGGGACTCCTAGAGTAGCTCTGTTACCATGTGAGAGTTTTGAAGCTCAATTGCTATTCTATTCATCATGTTACAATATTTATACACATTCATGAGAAGAGACAAAAAAACAAATTGTCAAAGTTGGGTGGCAGTGGCGCCGAATACTATGCGGCACCATCCATGCACCACGCCACCAAGTGTCACACTCATATCTGTCACACATACCCCCCTCAAGCTCAAAGGAGGGAGTTTCCAAAAATTGAGCTTCCATCGAAGTTAGAGAATGCCCATTTGAGAGAGACATCCTGTGTAATTGCCTTCATAATCAAAGCGTGGACTACCCTTCAGCAGGGTTAAAAGATAGATGTTGACTATGGGGCATGCCCATGAGGGGAACAAAACCAGCTCGTCAACATCGATAAGCAACTCGCCGCCAATGGCACTAGAAAATCTACCAACCCAAAACTTGCACTTCGAAAGTCCCAGCTAGAATTTGGCACCAGCAAAGGCATCGACAACAATAGCAGCAGCAATAGTTGAGACTTCAAGTGCAATAAAAGGATCTTGAAGGCCTGGCCGCACGAGGACGACCACCAAAGATATAAAAAAAAATTATTTGCCGAACGGCCTCCGGAGCAACAGGAAGTGAGGGTCGTTGGTGAAAAAGGGGCTAACTTGGAATTAACGGAGACAAAGAATCAAATTGAGTGAAAGTCTTGGAGGCCCGGCCAGCCAGAACAATGACCACTAGCCGGCCAGGAAGAGATCGTTCTCTAGGAGGGACTCCAAGAGTGGCTTCAATACCATGAGAGTTTTGAAGCTCAATTGATATTCTATTCATCATGTTAAAATATTTATACACATTCATAAGAAGAAACAAAAGAACAAATTGTCAAAGTTGGGTGGCGGTGGCCTCGAATATTGCACGGCGCCACCCAAGCACCATGCCACTAGGTGTCACACTCATATCCCCCCTCAAAAAGGGGTAATAGGGCAAACTACCCAACTACAACAGTGGGTTGTCCAAGGAGTTGTCAATGTGGGCATTGGTGCTAATCCTTATGCAGAAGGAGCCAATAATGATGCAAGAGTGAAGACTAGGTTGCGCTGTTCTGCTCGAATGGTTGGTGGCTTTTCTTCCACGCTTTCTGCCCCTTCATCTTCTCAGTGCGTCGGCACGAGAAAGATGGAACCTTTTCAGAGTGAATGGGCAGCCAACAAGGTGTTCGACGAAATGCTCCATCAAGTGTGCAACCTCGGCCGAGTAGAAGCAGCAGAGGAAATCGAGGATGGTGCAGGCCAGATCAGACACAAGGCCCGGACACGAGCCCTAATCCCATACCCTTGGCCGGCTAGGAAGAAGACTCCAGAAGGGATATCTAGGTCGTCGCTAACTAGTCGCCTCGTTTTGGCTCTGATTTGTAGGAAGCTTAATATATTTTCATTACATTCATAATATATTTATGCATGTTCCCTTGATAATTAGACAATGGAAATGATACAAAAAGTTAAATAAGACAGCCACAACAATGTCAACATAGTGGTTGTAGGACGGCTAGATGGAAGTTGTAGAACAACTTACAATTGTCTCTTCTAACACTCCCCCTCTTGTGCAAGCACCCACCAAAGCTTAGCACGTGGAGGGACTCTAGGAGGGATTCCTAGAGTGGCTCTCATACCATATTAGAATATAGAGGGAGAAACATGGGCAGCCACATGAACAGGTTTAAGCACAAGATCATCGTGTCGGACGTGATGTCCTAGAGCTGGGGCGATGTGAACTTGTCGAACCTCATGTTCCTCAACTCGGAGATGTTGGGCGCCGCCTCCAACAGGAGGTTCTGGTCGCCTCTCGACTCATCCAACGAGCGGTACACGGCCAAGCCGGCGACTGCCGGTCATGGGTCGGCCACCAATGAGACCACCAGCAACAATATTGTGAAGTTCAAGAAAGAAGATTATGGAGTTAGGGCAACAACTCAGTGCCCTCCAAGAAACTCTGGCAGCTCAACAAGCGCTTGATCCTCCAAGATGATGGAGCAGCAGCCCCGGGGAAAAGCCGAGAAGTGTTTGGTGCAGCAGCTCAAATCCTCGGCTGGCGATGCACGATGGATCGAGGAGCTCCACAAGGAGAATGGGTCTCTGGCAGAAGTGGAGAGCCAGAAGGCTCTAGAGTTTGAGAAGTTGCTAGAAATGGCAAAGCTTAGTGCAAAGGAAGTGGAAGATCAGATGGCTACAATGCAGCATGAGGTTAAAAGAGCCAACGAGAGCTTGGGCATGGAGCTGAGGTAGCAAGAGTGACATCCATCTAGGACTCCAGATCTAGTTTTCTCTGCCAATCCTTTCTTCTTTGCCACGACCGCTTAACTTTTGTGTGTGGTTTGTGTTGTGAAAAAGGTGCCAGCCACAACTGTTTGTGTCCTTCCCAAGTGGGTGATAGATGTCCCATCTTTTAGGTGTTTGGTCGTCCGCCAATCACGGTGAGTATGAGGTCCTTTTTTAAATAAAGTTTCCGGTGCTGTGGTTGAGCTTACCTTGGTCCTACATCTAGTGTCTATTTATCCTGGTCACATGGTCTCTGCATTAGAACGATAGAAGAATGAGGCTGAAAAGATTGAAGAAGAAATAAGAACGATGCTCCTGCATCAATCCTTTTTTGGGTTTGTTAGTGCCCAGATCGGTCAGAACTTTTGAAATGTAAACTTTGGGTTGGTGGATTTTCCCGCGCCATTGGCGGCAAGTTGCTTGTCGATGTTGACGAGCTAGTCGCTCCTCTCTCAGGCGTGCCCATTTATCTTGAGCAAATGGGTTGAGGTCCGAGAGTGGTGGGCAGCGCTTTCCAATGCCGCGGTCGTACGTTTCTTGGTCTACATCTAAAAACAATTACCCTGTTGATGGGTCGAGAATCTTGCGGCTTTTTACTAAAGTCCGTTCCAGCATCCCGTTGCAAATGTACTCCCCTGCGTTTCCATCCCTACATCATCTAACACATTTCTGCCAGAGAATTTTCCCTCCAGCAATTGTATAACAGAGTTTCATTAACTCCGGCTTCGAGGCAGTTTTTGCCGATCACTTGCATATCTATTTATCAAGAGCCAACCAAAACCACGAATTTCTCCAACTTCATGGCGTGCTCAATCTTCAGGAACTCCCTCCTTGAGCTTGAAGGGGGGATATGAGATTGACAGATATGAGTGCGACGCATGTGAGGTGCAGTGCGCAGCATTCGGCGCCTCACATGCGACGCCACCCAACATTTTGTTTGGTTTGACTTCTTTAATTCACTTTGTATTCATTTGGTTTTTGTCTTTTGTAACACCTTGTTAATATATAAGTTGCTCGTCATTGAATAGAAAACACATCTCTTGCATTCTCTTAATTGTTTTTTCCAAAGCATCCAAACTTTTATATGGTATTCCCATGGGTTCCTACCATCGTGAAGGTTTTCTTGGCCGACGAGAGGCTCTCGTCCTGGCCGGCCAGGCCATTGGAGAATACATGGGGTTATGAGAATGGAGAACAGACGACAAGAGTGCGACAAGCAGGGGCTCTTGCACCGCTCTTCTCCCCTCCCTCAAAGGCCTGATTTTTATGCGCTCAAGCTGGCAACAACCTTCCATGGATACTGACACCAAGTTATCTGTTTGTTTCCTTCAGTGTTTTGGTTTGTTGCAACTATGTTAACTATTTTGGTTTTCCCTCATTTGGAGGGGTGGCTTCTCTGTCCAAGATGGTGACCGGATGGTGGTTGACTTCTCTTGCAAGCGTGCCCCATCCACAACAAATGAACATCATAGAGTTCGAAAACAGAGCCTAGGTCTTGGCTTCAAGTCCCGCATGAAGCAACTTTCTCCCATTATTAGTTCTGGCATATTTTCCCAAGATCTTGTTGGTTTATCCTTCTCCTTTCCTCTTATGTCCACATTCTAAGCTTTAATGCGTGCTTGCACGTGAGGGGGAGTGTTAAAAGAGACAATTGTAAATCGTCCTATAGTCACCTACAACCTCTATATAACCGTCCTACAACCACTTTGTTGACATTGTTGTGGCTGCCTTATTTGACTTTTTGTATCATTTCCCTTGACTAATTGTAAAGGGAACATGTATAAATATGTTATAAATGTAATAAACATATATCAAGCTTCCAAGAATCTCAAAGATATGAGTGTGACAAACATGAGTGGACACTTGGTGGCATGGTGCTTGGGTGGCGTAGAGCAGTTTTCGGCGCAACCGCCACTCAACTTTGACAATCTATTCTTTTGTCTCCTCGTAAACACGTATGAATATTGTAACATGATGAATAGAATAGCAATTGAGCTTCAAAACTTTCACATGTTATCAGAACCAAGGAAAAGAATTATGTTGCATAAGTTCCCAAAAGAGTGAAGTTTTTCTGGCCGGCTGTAGGGCCCTTGCCCCGGTCAGCCAAAGAACAAATTCGGGTTGCGGGTCCGATATTTCATCTAATTAATAGTTTTTTTAGTATTTGTTGTTATGTTGGCTTGCTCTCATCTAGAGGGCTCGTTTGTTGGTCCAAGATGGTGACCGGATCGTGGTTGACTTCCCTTGGAGTTTTTTTGTGTTTAGAGAGTTCTGTCTTTATGTGTGCCCTTTTGTGGTCTATACACCTTTGGTGCTTGTCAGACTCTGCCTTATTTCCCGTTGTTGCTTTGGGCCCATGTTTTGGTGTCCTCCATTCCTGGTCGCATGGTCTACGTATTATAAGAACAGAAGAATGAGGCTGAAAAGATCGAAGATGAGATTAAGGAGAATGATGCTTCTGCTACAGCAGTCCCTCCTGGGTTTGTCAGTGCTCCGGTTGGTCGGAACCTTCATAGTATAAGTTTTGGGTTGGTGGATTTTCCTGAACCATTGGCAGCTAGTTGCTTGTCGAGCTAGTTTCGCTCTCCTCTTGGCGCTCCCCATTTGTCGGTCCAGCATCCTTGCAAATGGGTTGAGGTCAGAGAGCAGTGGGCAGCGCTTTCTAGTGCAGCGGGCGCTTTCGAGAATCTGGAAACTTTTTGCTGATGTCCGTTCCAGGATACCGCTCTATCTCTCTTTTGGCAAAAACACCCCCGTGTTTCTATGCCATAGCTCAAGCCTTGGCCCACCGCAGTTTTCTCCCATTATTAGTTTGGGCACACTACCCCAAGATCTTGGCGACTCTCTGAAGTGGCAACAATTTATCCTCAACTCTTTGGTTGTAAAGGCAATTACACAAGAGCAATAGAAAAGAGGGCCGTCGGTGAGAACGCTCGAAGAAAGGGGCTAACTTGCAATTGAAGGCCCATGGTGAAGACAAAAGATCAAATTGAGTGAAAGTCTTGGAGGCGATGGCCAGTAGTGGGCCAGGAAGAGATCGTTCTCTAGCAGGGACTCCTAGAGTGGCTTTGATACCATGTGAGTTTTGAAAGCTTGATGAAGAAGAGTGAGAAGAGGAAAACTTAACTTCTTTTTCTATTCATTGTGGGAGCCTTTGTTAACTATTATATTGGCAAATACATTAGGGTAAAGACAAACAACACATTACATATTTAATAAACTTGCTGTAATTTGCTATCACTCATATAATAACGATGATGTGAAAAATAATAATAATTTTGGAGGGGCTCCTAGAGGATAACCTTGCTAGAGGAGGGACTCCTAGAGGATAACCATGATATGAAATTTAGAGGGGCTCCTAATTCTGCTATGATACCATATGAGGTTTTGAAAATTTGATATGTACTTAATTGATTATGTTAAAATTTTACAGAGGTTTATACAAAAGTGACAAAAAAATTAAATAAGATAAATGAGACAAATGGTCAATGTGTGGGTGGTACCGAATACTCTGCCACCCAAGCGGGCGCCACCAAATATTATACTCAATCATGTCATTCTCATAATGTTAGGTGTGGGTGGCGCCGAATACTGCGCCACCCAAGCGGTCGGAGATATGCACTTATTCAACAACACATTCATCTTCTTTCTCAGTAGTTAGGTATGAAGGACCTTGGCCGTCTGCATTTCTTCTTAGGCATGCAAGTACATTGCTCACCAACTTCTTTAATGCTTTCTCAAACTCAATGCCACTCGTTAGCTATTATGTTTGCAAACTCCACAAAGCAATATATGGTCTCAAACAGGCCCCTCGGGCATGGTACACAAAGTTTACTAGTTATCGTCTTTGTCCTAGGTTTCGAGGTTGTCCTTACGACACCTTATTTATCTATCGCCATGGATCTCAGGTTATTTTTCTCCTTATCTATGTGGATGATCTCATCCTCATCTTCACAGGAAGTGACGCTGCACTGCCAATGTGGTTCACTCCTTTGTTGCCATGTCTCTTGCTGATCAACATGACACTGCATGGTATCCAGATACGGGTGTCAGGAACCACATGACCACCGATGCAACTCAAGCTGAAGGTATTATTCCCCATCGTGGCAGTGATAACGTTTATATTGGTAATGGGTCTGGATTTTCGATTTCGCATACTGGGCGTATTAATTTATCACCCTCTCTTCGGCTTGAGCATGTACTCCATTTACCTCATTTGAAGAAAAATCTATTGAGTGTCTCCCAATTTACTAACGACAATCAATGTTGTTTCATCCTTTATCCTTTGGGCTTTGTTATTAAGGATTTGCATATTGGGAGAACGTTGCTAAGCGCACCTAAGAAAAGCGAACTCTATCTCATTCACAGGAATGGCAGCTCTCTTATTGGACTTATTTCTCATAAAGTGGACAACGATGTGTGTCATGCACGACTCAGCCATTAGTCAATAAGGGACTTATCTTCTATTTTAGATCTTCAAATTCGGCCTTCTAAATCTCCTTGTGCAAGTTGTAAATTGGGTAAGACATCTAAATTGCCATTTGATAGGCGGATGTCTTATTTTGCTCTTTGTTTAAAAGTTTGCATAGTGATGTTTGGGGACCTGCCCCGGTTTGCATTATTATCTTATAATTGTGGATGAATGTTTTCACTTCACATGGTACTTTCCCCTACGGCATAAATCTTATGTTAGTTCAATTTTTATTGAATTTCTCGCTTACATCAAAAATCAGTATAGTGCCCTTGTTAAAGTTGTTCAATCTGATGATGGTGGAGAATATACGGCAGGCTCACTTCAGTCCTTCTTGGCTTCTAGAATCTCTCAATCCGAGTGTCTTGTCCTGACACTCTGGAGCAAAATGGTTTGGCAGACCGCAAGCATCTCCATATAGTTGAAATTGGACGCAGAACCTTCACTCGCAGCTCTACCCCTCATGGCAAAGGGCAATCCTCTCAAGGGCGCCCCCGTGCAAATCCTATCACTGGTGACTATTCGTCCCTCCACTGCTACAAATGTGGTTATCCCAACCACACGTCGAATAATTGCAGAGCTCATACTGCTTTGGTGGCGCAGTATTCAGCGCCACCTACACCTAACATTATGAGTGCCATGATTGAGTATAATATTTGATGGTTATTTGGTGGTGCCCGCTTGGGTTATTTGGTGGTGCCCGCTTGGGTGGCACTGTATTCGGTGCCACCCCACACATTGACCATTTTTCTCATTTATCTTACTTAATTTCTTTTGTCTCTTTTGTATAAACCTCTATAAAAATTTTAACATAATGGAGTAAATATCAAATTTTAAAAACCTCATATAGAGCCGTCCAAAGAGTCGTCCTACAGCCCAACATTCCCACGCGTTAAGGTTAAGGTGGCACCACCAATGGATTATTAAATGAAAGTCAAGGTGGCGCCGAATGCACCACCCAACGTGGATTATTAAAAGGATGCCAAACAACGAATTCAGCGCAATTTTTAAATGTGTCACTCTCACTTGTAAATACTTTATTCATAGTATCACTTGTATAAATTCCCATAATGTAATAAACAATGTAAGCGTTTCTTGAAGTGGTTCTATCTCAATTCTCTCTATATTTTCACATAGTATTAGAGCCACTCTAGGAGTCCCTCCCTCTGTGACCAGAAACGCGTTTTAAACGGGTTTAAAACGCGTAAAACGCGTTTTGGGTAGGCAGCTGTACAAAACGGCGTTTTAAACGCGTATTTTTAAAAAAACGCGTTTTTTGCAAAAAACATGTTTAAAACACGTAAAACGCGTATAGACGCGTAAAACGCGTTTCGATGTGAAATCCCCCCGGTTTGCCAGACACTATTCCTCCCGCCGAGTCCGATGGTGGATCCCCGAGCTGTTGAGCCTCGGTGTTCCTCTTCGTCCTTTTCCTCCCTTCGCCGGTAATCAAAGCCGCCAACAATCGGAGCCCCGGTGATCCCCAAGAGGTTGAGTCTCCGTCGAGGTGAGCCATGGTCACTCCTTCTTTTCTCTCTGAAGTCTGAACTATTTCATCTCTAACATCTCCTTCCGCCGTTCCACTGTTCGGCGAGCCACCGGTTCAAATTGGGCCGAGATTGGGAAGATAGAAGGGGTTTGGGAGAGGGGTTTTTGCCTGTGGAACTGTTGGAATGCCACGGCTGGCGGTGGTGAGCTCGGCTTGGTCTGATTTGGGTCTGGTGTGGGATGATATTTGGGTTGTGATTTGTGGACAGGTGATGCCATTATCTGGTTTTGCTTGAGCAAAATTAGGGGGATGACTGGAGACTGGAGAGTGGAGAGGAAGGCTGAAAGGTAGTGGTATGGTCAAGGATGTAGCTTTTGTAGTTGCTGTATTGAAGGTAGAATTTGACTTATAAGGCTTCTGCTTTGCATTTGTTTTTTTCTGGAATGAGATTTGGACGAATTGGCTCCAAGACGTTTCCCATAGATTGACTGGTGCATAGAAATTTACCAGCTAGACAATAAAATTTTAAGTTGGTTGCAAGTTATTACGTGAATGGTAATGGACAAAGACTTCAGGAACTTAGAAAATGGCAGGCCAAATTCATAAATAGCACTCTCTGTGTTTAGTTTTTTTCATGTTAAGTAGGCCCTGTTTGGTTTATGCCAAATTCATAAATAGCACTCTCTGTGTGGGCGAGCCATCTTTAACCGTTCTAGATCTCAAAATCATGTGGCGAGCTTGCTTGTGATGTCCTTCAGCTTTTTTTATTTCATGCAGTTGTAATAACAGTTTCTAATTTCAAGTTTAATTATTTATGAAGATATCTTCGTGACTTTGAGGTGGAGACAGTTGGAATGAAGGAGACACCTAGGCGTTGTTCTAATTTAAAATGTCGTGCTAGACTTACAGACAGTGTTATTGATTGGGAGGTACCTCAATTGCTTCTGCTCTCTCCCTCTCTCTCTCTCAAAGTGTGTCGCATAAATTCCATGTATATTTTTTCATGGTGTTTTTCATTTAGAACCTGTTTGAGCTTCCTTCTGGTGCACTATATTGAATGTTTTATTTATTAACATGTGCTTGACAATAGTAAAGAGTTAAACTGTTCTGAAGTTCTTACAAGATGATCCTATTCCTACCCTACACTGGTTACAGGACAATATGATCCTATTCCAACCTTACACTGGATAGAGATTATGAGGTTAACTTGGATTAACATAATACATCTTTTTGGCTTATTTAGGTAAAAGGAAGAAACTGATTTGAGATACAATCATAGATTAGCTAGTAACCATCAGCTTTGTCTTTCTCATAAAGTTAGTTTCTATGTAGGGTGAATTGTCAAGAACTTAGAATAAGACGTTATATTCAATTTTTTTTATTGAATTAGAGCCAATTTGCTAGTTAACCACTTCATCTGACAGCTGTTAGCGAAGCTACTTTCTTGCATGGTCATGCACCACTAAGCAAATCATGTGAACCCACACGAGTTTTTATACCATAAAAACTAAGTTTCTGTTATGTTATAAGGTGGTTTTTATACCATAAAAACTAAGTTTATGTTATGTTATGTTATAAGGTGAAAGTGCAGGTTGGCACCCACTTCTTTTTTCCTAACATGCAACTTAAAACCCCATATATAACTGCGTACATGAAATGCTGCTTCATAACAAGAATGAAGATTCATTTATCGCAATTGAGTCAAAGAGATGTGAGGCCATGTAAAAGCGTTCCGGATTCTATTCGTGACTTGGCATTGGCCGCTCTTAATGAGAATGAGTCGAAGAAAAGAGCAAAAACATCTTTGTTAATCCCAAACTCACAAGTGAATGATTCTTGTAATAGTGCAAGTGGATGGTGAAGGTGATGGAATTGAAGAAAATTTAGAAAAGAACTTAGTAGAAAATGATGATGATGATTATGATTATGATATACTTGATAACTTGAATGTCTAGTTTGCAAAGAAGAAGACACTTTGTTTTATAGTATCTTTTAGTATTTTGGGTTACTAAGGAAGAAGACACTTTATTTTTAACTAAGGATACACTTGTGTTATATTGAATTTTCAATTTTATTACTTCTTCGTACTTTTTGCGTATTTTTCCCGTATATTCCGTTTTCTGCCGTATCTTACCGTACGTTAACATGAGCCGTATAATTGCCGTACCCGTACTTGGTCACTTAGGTCCCTCCTACAACCTCTTCCTCGCTGGCCAGTGGCCATCGCCCCGGCCGATTGGGCCTCCGAAACTTTAGAAATTTGATCCTTTGTCTCCATCTTCAATTCCAAGTTGGGCCCTTTATTCGAGCGTTCTCACCGAAGGCCCTCTCTTCCTGCTAATCCGAAGGCCGTTCGGCAAATTATGTTTTGTGTCAGTATGTGTCTTTGGTGGTTGTCCTATTAAGGCTGAAAAGATGGAAGATGAGAATAATGAGAATGATGCTTCTGCTACAGCAATCTTTTTTGGCAATCTTTTTTGGGTTTGTTGGTGCCCCAGTCGTTCAGATGTTTCGAAGTATAAGTTTTGGGTTGGTGAATTTTCCCATACCATTGGCGGCAAGTTGCTTGTCAAGCTTGACGAGTTGGTTTTGCTCTTCTCTTGGGTGTGTCCCCAAGAGCGATGGGTGGCGCTTCATGGTGCAGCAAGCGCTTTTGAGAATCTTGCGGCTTTTTTGTTGATGTCTGTTCCAGCGTATCTCGCTTTTAGCAAGAGCACCCCCGTGTTTCCATCCTGGAGTCTAGGTCTTTGTTTCAAGTCCTGCAAGGAGCAGTTTTCTCCTATCATTAGTTCGGGCATATTTTCCCAAGATCCTAGTGACTTTTTGAAGTGGCGATTGTTCATCCCGATGACTGCTTCCCCTTACAACCATGCTGATGGGTAGTCCACGCTTTGGTTGTGAAGGCAATTACACAGGATGTCTCTATCAAATTGACATTCTCCAACTTCGAAGCAAGCTCAATCTTCAGGTACTCCCTCCATGAGCTTGAGGGGGGATATGAGAGTGACAGTGCATTATTCGGCGCCCCCACTACGCGTGGTCTTAGGTCTTTAGTTTATTAAATATGTAATGTGTTGTTTGTCTCTACTCTAATATATCTGCCTATATAATAGCTAACGAAGGCTCCCACAATGAATAGACAAAGAAGTGAAGTTTTCCTCTTGTCTCACTCCTCTTGATCAAGCTTTCAAAACTCTCACATGGCAAACATCTTATAGAACTTAACCACATCATATGAATTTAGGGACTTTGGAAACAAGCATCCAGCATGGTAGGGCTATACACTTATGCAGAAATAAACACATTGTGAAAAAAGATAGGTCCTACATTATATGGTTGGATTTGTTCCCTCAACACTAAGAGGATGCAAAAACTGTCTACTAGTACGGACTCTAGAGTCCAATTAAGTCCACTAAATTTGCAATCCAGATTAGCTTCATCGGACGGAGGGAGTATCATTCTTGTAGTACGTAAGTTCAATCAGGCATACTCCCTCCAACCAATGAAGCCTGTCTGCATTTGAAAAAACACAGATCTATCAGTACAGGGCTGACTTTTCCACCTCTCTCTCAAAAAAAACACGGAAGAGGGGGGCAAAACTCTGTTGTATTATACCGGCCTTAGAGTCCAATAAATTTAACTCATTTTCAAATGCAGACAGGCTTCATTGCAGGGAAAGGGTAATATAGAATGTCCTTTTGAAGCCAATTATTTCAATAAGAGATTTCTCCAATTTATGACAAGTTTCCAACCATTTAATTAGAAATTCAGGGACTTGGAAAATGACATACGCATACAAACACAGAAATCCACTCGAACAAGAAACTAATCACAAAAATTTGAGAATTCGGTGATAGACAGAATCAAAATCAACAAAGAGAAGACGAAAAGGATTCCTGAAAGTGAAGCGGAAGAGCTCACCTCCGAGGAGCCCAATACCGAAACCGAAACCACAGCCGCCGCCGAAGCCGAAGGCGGGTCCGAGCTTGCCGAGCTGCTTGGACTTCACCGCCGGTAGCCTCCACAGGAGGCCTCTCTCATCGTCTCGATCCTCCCCGTGCATCTCTCTCTCTCTCTCTCTCTCTCTCTCTCTCTCACCTACTGATGACCTCCTGCTGCCACCCTTCCACGCTTTCTGCCTCTGGAGACAAACCCTTTTTCTGAAGGGATTACTAATATACTCCCACCGGTCTTTTTTAATAGTTATTTTTAAAATTAATTGCATCTATTAAAAAAAACCCGTCTTTCTTAGTCCAATTTAAAAATCAATGGCATCTATTAAAAAAACCCATCTTTTGTTAGCTCATATTAAAAAGGGAAATTTATATAATAAATTGTCAAAAAAAAATTTATGAAAATGACACACTGTAGCAAATATTTACAAAATAGGGTATCTGACAAGCCATGCAAGCGCCTGCATGGCGTGGGCGCTTGTGTGGTTATTTTTTTAAAACCAAACCAAAAGGCGTCAGTTGAACTGACGCCGCCAGCCTTTTACTGCCTTATGTTTTTTCGTCCTATTTTAAATAGGCAGTCACTTCAACAATACATATCTCTCTTATTTCTAACCCATTTTCACTCATTTTTTTTTCATTCTTCCTTATTTTTAGTGCTCTTTCTAGTCATTATAATATCACAAAGATGTTGAGCTATCACATACCATTTATCGTAGTTTTTGTAGTATTTTTTTCGATAAATAGCATGCGATGGATCAACATCTTTGCGATATCATTATAACCAGAAAGATCACTAAAAATAAGGAAGAATGAAAAAAAAATAGGCAAAAATAGATAAAGAATGAGAGAGATGCATCATTGAAGTTATCACCCCTTTAAAATGGGACATATTTGTTTTAGTGGGACAAATTTCAATATTGCATATCTCTCTCATTCTTCATCTATTTTCGCTCATTTTTTTTTTATTCTTCCTTATTTCTAGTGATCTTTCTCGTCATAATGATATCGCAAAGATGTTGATCCATCGCATGTTATTTATCGAAAAAATACTATAAAAACTACGATAATTGATATGTGATGGCTCAACATCTTTGTGATATCATAATGACTAGAAATAGCACTAAAAATAAGGAAGAATGAAAAAAAAATAAGTAAAAATGGGTTAAAAATGAGAAAGATATGTATCATTTAAGTGACTGCCTATTTAAAATGGGACAGAAAAATCATAAGACCCCTATGTTCTGTTAAGCTCTTTTAACGGAGGAGCGTTGGTTCAACCAACGCCTTTTGGTTTGATTTTAAAAAAAAAACTCACGCAAGCGCCCGTGCCACGCAAGCGCCTGCGTGGCTTGTCAGATACCCTATTTTACAAATATTTGCTACAGTGTGTCATTTTCATAATTTTTTTTTTACGATTTATTATATAAATTCCCCTTTTAAAAATCAATGACATTATTAAAAAAGACTCGAAGGGGTATCTAAGGACTAAGAGTCCCGTTTGTATTGTAGCAAAAAAAAGTGTCATGCAATGAGGCCCCTGGGGTTGTCGGATCTTGATCTCATGGTGTGCATAAGACGGGCAGATGGGTTTAAATCACACCGCCCTATGCACCATTAGATCAAAATGCAACAGTTTACGGTAATTTCGCTCATACAGACTTGTGTGAGCAATATCTCATTTAAATTTTTCCCACATACTTTTCCCATATATTAGTACTAATAGACCATCAGTTCTTCAATCGATTTTCCAAATGAACTAAAATTAAAAAAGATCGGAGGGAGTACTAGTATACTAGACACTAAAATTGGTCGTCGTCGTAGGTCACCGCTCTCCCCAACTTTGTCCTCAGTTAATTAATCCAGATTATTTTTATAAAACTTGTCCTCATTTATAAATATGAGAAAAATTTGTGTTGGACCGGAAAAGCCCCTAACACACACTCTGCGGCAACAAAGAACAAACATTCCATTTTCTGGTGTTGGTGCAGGAGCAGTTCCAGTACAGGTACAGATCTATATTTGGTTTTTCTTGTCCATAACATTCAATTTTATGGTGTTGGTGCAGAAGTTCTTATAGAATTGCAGATCAGTGAAGCTATTGAGAGGTGTTGGCACGGGAGCAGTTGTGGACATGATGCATGCAGTTAGTATTTGCGTATCCAGGTGCTATTTTTTCTTTGCCTTTGCAAGCAATCTTGATCTATCTATATCCATTGAAATCACTTAATTCTCTAAACAGAAAGATTTATAGACGAACAATATGAGAAATCAAGCATATTACTCTTTGTTATTATCCAAAAAGCATGTTACTTTCTTTTTCCTTCTACACCGACACTCCCTCTCATCCAGTCTCGATCTTCCAAAGTTTAGCTTGCTTATAAGTATCAATATTGTTGTTACTGGGTGACGGAAAAAAGTATTCAAAATTCGTGATGCAGCTCACAGAAGTTGACGATGAAAATAGTGTAAATAGCGATGAAGAGGAACATTATGTTCAAAAGGTGAGTGGATAAATGGTTGGCTGTTGTAATATCTAAAATTACGAACTGAAAATTGGGATGATTATTAAACATGTGCCCCACTTAATAGATACTTAAGTGGTGAATTATATAATAGTTGGTCAATTAGAAGAGGTAGCAACTCGAGTTAAGTGATGGTTAAGTCCTAGGAAGTACCGATACGGCATTTTTGCCGCCGTATCCGTATCCGATATGTATCCGTTTTTTTTTTAACAAAAAACCAGATATGTATCGGATACGTTTCCGATACGGATTGGGTAAAAAACCCTAACCTCTGGCCTTTGAGCAGAGGAGGCCGAGAGTAGACCCCCACCCTCCACCCCGGCCACGCCACTAGCTCACTGCCAAATCGCCGGCGCCCTCACCCGGCCAGCACGTCGCCGCCGTCCTCACCCTCCAGCGTCGCCGCCGCCCTCACCACCTCCGCTAGCTCACCGCTTCCGAGCTCGCCGCCGCCAGCTCCCCGCCAAATCGTCGGCGCCTTCACGTTCCACTTTGTCCAGCGCGATGCCGCCGCCCTCACCCCTTCCGTCGATTCCTCCTCCTCTCCCTTCTGTCGGCCAGTCTTTGCTTATTGGCCACACCGCCGGGCTCAAGGTGGTGTCTTTCCGACCCAGGGCACTCAGCCCCCTTCCGTCGGGCTGGGTCTTTCAATTCCGGCCAGCCCTCCCTCCTCTTCCTCTCCCTCTCCTCTTCCCCGGCCTCCTCTACCTCCCCCTGCTGTATTTCTCATCGGAGCGCGACTCCGAGCTCGCTGGCCATCTCCCCGTCAAATCTCCACCCCGGCCATCTCCCCTCACACTCCACCCCGGCCAGCGCGTCGCTGACGCCCTCACCCTCCAGTGCGACTCCGAGCTCGCCGCCTCCAGATCGCTTCTGACTACGACTAGGTAATTTCTTTCCTTTTTAGTTTTTTCAAACTTTGTATTCTTTGCATTTTGCAGTACCACTGAGAGTGAAATTGAGCATTGGAAATTTTAACTTTTGTGTTTTGCTTATGTGTGTTGCTCTGAATTAACCTTAGAGCATTGGAAATTTTAACGACTATGGATTTGGTTGCTTCTGGGTGAATTACACATGAACTATTATAAGGTTTAATTTCATGGCTTATAAAAGTTAGAATCTATGAATTTGTGTTTATAATGTTGCCGTTTGGAGGTGCCGGGGTGCTTGAGATAGCAAATCTTTCACTAGATGAGCCGGTCTTAGAGGCGGTTACATTTGAGGATGAAGACATTGATATGAAAGCTAATATTGATGTTCTTTGATGGTGTTATTTACGTGCTTCTTTTTTTGTGGAAGAATTTTAGACTCTAAAACTTGGTATTAATGTGTTTGTAGTGATTTTATAATTTAATCTTGAGCTACTTGACACTCTTAATTTGATTTTATGTGATTGCATGATTGTGCTAGGTGTAGCTATTAGGGTGCTAGTTGTTGCTATATAGGATCGATGCTTGTTAGTTGTGGATATTAGGATTGCTACAGGTGTTTGCTAGAATTTTCTTTATTATTCTATCTAGGATCGATGCTTCTTAGTTGTTGCTATCTAGGATCGATGCTTGTTAGTTGTTGCTATCTAGGATCGATGCTTATTAGTTGTGGATATTATAATTGCTACAGGTGTTTGCTAAAATTTTCTTTATTATGTTTATTGTTTGTTTTGACACTAGAACCAATCTTAAATGTGTTTTAAAAATATATAAAATATTTTTTAACAAATGTATCCCCGACGTATCGTATCGGGACTTTTTGAAAATTGTCATATCGTCGTACCCGTATCGTATCGTATCGTATCGCCATATCCATATCAGTGCTTCCTAGGTTAAGTCACAAAGATGAACCGAGTATGCCCTCAGCGCGCCAAGTGAGAAGTAGCATTCTTTTTATAATATCTCCTAATATATTTGTAAGTTACGAATGAAATAATATGTCATTTGAAAGAACTCAGAAAGCCGGTTGTAGTACCAAGTTTGCGCAATTCTCAGTTCGGCATCAAAAGTTACGAATTTTACAAGTTGCTAACATTTTCACAGAAAACTTCCTATGACGACTTCTCATAGGATACGTCACTCCAAATCCAGTAGGTCGCTTCGAAGTTATCCTTATGGAAGGATATAAACCCTATCCAAAGCACATTTTGGCATACCATAAACTTGGAGAACTCAATGGAGGCTAGGGTTTTGGAGAAAGAAGAAGAAGATGAAGAATTTTGCTTGAATTTCACACGAAAGAAGTAGGAAAGCTAACCGTACATAAAAGCCGATATCTCATTTTTATTGGCCTAGAGTATCATTGTATGGTTTGAAAAAATTTCATGCTAGAAGTAATTGCGTGTTTATGATTGTATTTGCGTGAATTGAGATTAATTGCACGCTTAGAAGTGAATAGTTGGCTATATATCTTGAATATTGAGATTTATGTCATGCAATTGGATTGTGCAGCAAGTATTATGTCCATGGAAGAACAAGGTGAGCCTCTTATGACTTGAAGTAATGATTTGGATGACGGATGCTACGATGGAATGCTTGTGTATGGAATTTGAATCTTCTATGATGGAAGTGACTATCTAGATGTGGCACTGATAACTGTCCGGCAGATTCACTTGACTGAGCCCGAAGGAGACATACTTGTGTTTTTAACAGGCCAAGAAGAGATCCATCATGCTTGCCAATGTCTGAATGAGAGAATGAAGGCACTGGGAAAAAATGTCCCCGAGCTTATTATACTGCCTGTCTATCTCTTCCTAGTGAGATGCCGTCAAGGATATTTGAGCCAGCTCCTCCAGGCAAGAGGAAGGTTGTCGTTGCTACAAACATTGCTGAGGCCTTGCTGACCGTCGATGGGATTTATTATGTCATTGATTCTGTCTTTGCCAAGCGGAACTTGTACAACCCGAAGCAAGGGCTCAATTCACTGGTCATAACTACTATATCACAACCATCGGCCAAGCAAAGGGCCGGTCGTGCTGGGAGAACTGGGCCGGGAAAATGCTACCGACTGTACACTGAAAGTGCTTAGATGAATGAAATGTCACCAACAACTGTTCTAGAAATTCAGAGAATAAATCTTGGGTTGACGACTCTGACTATGAAGGCTATGGGGATCAATGATCTTCTTTTGTTTGATTTTATGGATCCACCTTCTCCACAGGCTCTTTTTTCAGCCATGCAACAACTGTGCAGTTTGGGTGCCTTGGATGAAGAAGGCCGTTTGACCAAATTGGACAGGAAGATGGCAGAATTCCCATTGGATCCACCTTTGGCAAGATGCCCCTTGCTAGTGTGGACCTTGGATGTAGTGATGAGGTCTTAACTATTATAGCAATGATACAGACTCAGAACGTATGCCATCGGCCTGGAGAGAATCAAGCTCAAGCAGATCAGAAGAGAGCAAAGTTTTTCCAGCCAGAAGATCATTTGACTTTGTTGGCTGTTTATGAAGCTTGGAAGGAAAAAAGGTTTTCGGGACCATGGTGCTTTGAGAATCTTGTGCAGTCAAGATCTTTAAGGAGGGTGCAATATGTGAGGAAGCAGCTGCTTACTATCATGGACAACTATGCTTCACTAACTTCCCTTACTTATAATTGTTTAATCTGTATAATATTATCCTTTGTTATGTTAATTAGAGTCAGTTGATGATGTGAATTGACTATGCATAATAATGACTGTCAAGACTTGATGACATTTGTATGAATAAACTGATTTTTAGGTTTCTATTTTCATTTTTTGCTAAAATTTTATATTCTTGTTGCTCATGCAGCTAGGTATATATTTGTAAGTTGTTTTGGCAAATGCATATGTTGTAAATCTTCATTTGCATTAGAAATTGAGTCAAGTGCTCACAAGTTGTAAATCCCGTATTTTAATTATTATTAGACTTCTATCAGAAAATGTATACTATGGAATATGAGAAAGGAAAGTCATTGCTACATATTCTTGCCGGTTTGTGGTCTGAATTCCTTTGTTTTTTTGGATAGTCAAGATTCATGCACATGTTGTATGCCGATGGGATTTGGTCCTTTGACCTCTCCCACAACCAGGAGAGATTTAACTAAGCCAAGTAAGGCTGGATTGACAAGGACTGGACTCTGGATTCTCATTTGTGTGTTATTACTTCTAGGTACAAACTGGATGTTGTGACTGCTGGAAAAAATTGTACGAAGATTAGGAAGGCTATTGCTGCTGGATTATTTTTCCATGCTGCCAGGTAGGATCCACAAGAAGGTTATCGAATGTTAATTAACAACCAGCCTGTTTATATTCATCCTAGCGGTGCCTTGTTCCAAAGGCAGCCAGATTGGGTGATCTACAATGAGCTTGTTATGACTACAAAAGAATACACGCGGGAGGTTACAGTTATCGATTCAAAATGGTTGGTCGAACTTGCCCCAATATTTTTCAAAGTAGCAGACCCAAGGAAAATGAGTAAGTGCAAGAGGCAAGAAAGGATTGAACCGCTCTATGATAGGACCATGAGCCTAACTCTTGGCGTTTGAGCAAGTGGCGTGCTTGATTATGGACCATTGCATATATGCCACAAAATCATGTTGTCTTCTATGAGCGTTTCTCATATATACAACAGAAACAGGTAACTTCCCAAGCATTAAGCCTGCTAAGCATTTTTAGCATAGGGTTAATTTGATAATTGTCATCTAACCAGCGTTGTTAAATCATTTGGCCCTTGTTATCTAATGTGAAAAGTTGCCTACTGTAGAGTCCTTATGATAAATTTTGCATATATCAGGTGTATTAAAAGTGAAGATCAAAGTATTTTAGTGAAAGATGAAGAAATTAGGGAGAGATGGCATGAGTATTTTGAGTGTTTATTGAATGAAAATTATAGTAGTGGGATAGATTTTAAGTCTAGTCCGATTAAAGAGAACTTATTTTAGGAGATTCTCCATAGAGGAAGTAGGAGCTGCGTTAAGGAAGATGAAGAAAGGCAAAGTTCTAGGGCCCGATGGAATTCCTATTGAAGTGTGGAAGGCACTAAGAGGTATTGGCTTAACTTGGTTCGCTAGTTTGTTTAACAAGATTTGGAAGTCTAAGAGGTTGCCAGAGGAATGGAGGAGTACCCCCATATCCTTGTATAAAGATAAAGAGGATATCCAAAGTTGTACAAACTATAGAGGTATAAAAGTTATTGGGCATACTATGAAATTATGAGAGAGAGTATTAGAAGGACATTTACGAAGAGTAACCAAAGTATCAGAGAATCAATTTGGTTTCATGCCGGAGAGGTCAACAACGGAAGCTATATTTTTGTTACGGCAGTTAGTAGAAAGGTATAGGGATAGAAAGCAAAACCTCTATATGACTTTCATAGATTTTGAAAAAGCCTACGATAGAATGCCGAGAGAACTTATTTGGAGTATTTTGAAGAAGAAGGGTGTCATAAGAGGTTACATAGATATCATAAAGGATATGTATGAGGGGGTTGTGACTAGTGTGCTGACTATTAGGGGGGAAACTAAGGAGTTTTCGGTTACGGTAGGTTTTCATCAAGGGTCGGCCTTAAGCCCTTATCTTTTCGCTTTAGTTATGGATGAACTTACTAGTCATTTATAAGATAATGTACCTTGGAGTATACTTTTTGTAGATGATGTAGTTTTAATTGACGAGTGTAAAGTAGGTTTGAATGAGAAACTAGAATTGTGGAGGGATGCTCTAGAATTAAAAGGTTTTAAAATAAGTAGGACTAAGACAGAGTGCATTAAATTTAATTTTAAGGAAGGTAGAATGATAGATAGAGCCTTAATTAAAATAGATGGGTAAGAAATGCCAAGGTGTGATCATTTTTGCTACTTAGGATTCATTATCCATAAAGAAGGGGATATTGATAGTGATGTGGTGCATAGGATTAATGCGGGGTGGATAAAGTGGAAGGCAGCCTCGGGAGTGTTGTGTGATAGGTGTGTGCCAAAAAAGCTTAAAAGGCAAGTTTTATAGGACAGCCATTAGGCCTACAATACTCTATGGAGCGGAGTGCTGGGCACCAAAGAAGAGTTATATAGATAAGTTGAATATAGCCGAAATGAGAATGTTAAGGTGGATGACTGGGATAACAAGGAGAGATTGGATTAGAAATGAATATATTCGTGAGAATCTAGGAGTAGCTCCTTTAGGGGAAAAGCTGAGGGAATGTAGATTGCGTTGGTATGGGCATATGCAAAAAAGACCTTTAGATGCCCATGTGAGAAGATTTGAAAGAATACAGGTAAACGATGTTAAAAGAAGGAGAGGGAGACCTAACAGAACTTGGATAGAGTTAATAAAAAAAGATTTGACTTTACTATCTTTCTCATGGTACTGAAGGTAACGATTGCAATGGCCATTCGCTACATCCCATACACTCATATCGGCCAAACAGGGTATTTTGCCCCAAGTAGCATAGCCCAAGACACTGACTTAGGGGCCGTTTGGGGCGTGATTAAAAGCAAAACATCCAGGTGTTGGTAACCTCGGAAGTGTGCAATGTGCTGTTCGCTTTATCGAAGTCAAATTTGATTCATACCAAATGATCCTCGGTTTAAGGGGCCGTTTGGGGCGTGATTATTGCAAAATATCCAGACTGGATATTGGATATATACTGTAGCATCCATGTGGATTTTTACATCCAGCTGAAACACCTCCTGAGGTGTATCAGCCGGATATATAAAATATCCAGATGCTACAGTGTAGCAAAACATCCCATCTGGATTAACTTCTAACGCATGATTCATACACGAACACACTAATCCAAATTCGAGCAAATCACAAGAATAGACCATGAAAGAGAGCTTAATTCTTTCCTACCTCGAAAACCAAGATCGACACCTAAATCTTCAAGCTTTCACCTTTAATTCTCCAAGATTTCACTCTCAAATTCCTCCATTGTTTCGGGTATTCCAAGGGCCGTTTCCAGTAGTTTTGGTCATGCCAAAGTGGTTACATAAGTTAGAGAGTGCGAGAATCGAAAACTGTTCGAAGTGCCCAACTCCCCTACACGCTAGCCGATATCATCGTCTATGGTGTCAGTAGAATCTGCAAATTAATTTGACAATGAATTAAATTCTTCCGAAAAATTGAGTTATCACATTAATGCTATTCTACCCTACTCGATATAACTTCAACTATTGAGAAACTACCTTGGTGAAATGCTTTTTAATTGTGGTGACTTCATTGTCGGTGTGATGCAGTCATCATATAGGATATTTATTTATTTTGAATTTATTTATGGGAAAAGTTTAAATGAGATCGCTCTCATATTGTTTATATGAGGCCACTTTGAATCGTAGCCATTGGATCTTGATCTGACGGCTATAAATATCCATAATCATCTCACCCACTCCTTGATGTGACACACTCACCTACCCATTGATTTGATATCCACCCTCCGATCGAAATCTAACGACAATAAAGATTGGCCTCATGCTCCTTATATGAGAACGATCTCATGTAAACTTATCTCTTTATTTATTTTGTTTTAGTTTTATTATTATCAGGATTTTTTATGGAAATAACGTGTCAGAAGTAATCCTACTTAGTTTAGGAATCTATTTATGTTAGGCTAAATCTACGTCAGTTAATTTTGTTTCTATGGCTCTGTTTGGTTGGTGCTTTTAAGAGGAGGAAATCTAGATTTTAAGGATGAAGTTAAGGTAGTAAATAAAGGTGTTTGGTTGGGAAGAATCCACTTCAAGGAATAAATTTAGGTTTTGGTGGCAGGATTTGTAATTTTTTAAAAAAAGACAGAGGCATTCAATAACAAAAAATAGCATCTCTTTGGGAAACTGCATTTTTTTATAAATGCCCTATCTTTTTTTTTAAATTACAGTAAATGCCATGAGAAGAAGTGAATTGAAATTCTTTTAGGGTGCGTTTGGAATCATTGATTTGGATTTTCCCGTAAGATTAAAAATGCTCGGATTTCAAAATTTCATAAGATAAAGATTTATATTCTTAAATTCACTGTTTGGCAAAAGATAGGGATTTAACTATGGATTCAGAAATATGTGTGGATTTTTAAATTTCTTATTTGGGAACTTATATTTGTATATTTAGATTCAGATTTGGATTTGAACTATAGTTAAAGCATTGTCTGGTAAATAAGCCTAACTGTGCCTACATTTTTGGGAGGAGAAAACTGTCCCCACTATTTTTGGACGAAGGGAGTACAATGCCGTCTGGTTGTAGGAAGTTCCTATTTTGCATCTTTTCAAATAAAAACTGCATACTTCAAAGAGACTGGACCCAGTCTATTTTATTAGTGAGTTTCCTTCACGTGTAGTAATCCTTCAAAAATGGGAATTTGCTAAGAAGCACAGTGTTTTTCTATTTATTTTATTTTATAACACTGTGTTCTTCTATTAAAAGTGCCAAAAGATCTTCCAGGCTTAAACAAAAAAAAAGGGTAAGATAAGATGCAGGCCTGAGAACAAATTATCGGTCCCTGCATACCTATTACGATAATATTTAAGATAATATTTAAGATTACACCTGTTAAACGTTTTCTACAGCCAATAACCACAAGGGTCCGATGAATCCCCTTTTTTTTAATAATTATAATGTTCTTTGAACTCAAGAATACCAATTACAAATCCATGCACACCTATTCAAATCAAATACATTTAAATTACGAAATCAAAGCCATCTACAAGTCTTCCTTGATATGTGAGGTATAATCCATATTTAGGAAAACTACTCTCACCTATAGGCTACCATGCACCAGAGCTTGCTGCCTCGAAGAAGCCTTCACCCTCATTTAAATTAGACGTTTATGCATTTGGAGTGGCTTTGTTCGAGCTCTTAACAGGGAGATGTGCTAGAGATGTTGTTTCAGGTGAGGAAAAGGTGGTGTTGATCTGACGGACTGGGTGAGACTAAGGGTGGCAGAAAGGCATGGGTCTGATTGTTTTGATGCTATGCTGACAGAAGAAATGGCAAACTAGGCAGCTTCAAAAAGTATTAAAGAGATGCTCAGAATGTTAGGATTTATTTTGTATTTCATAATAAACCATCATAATGATAAAACTTTAATCTCATAATATAATAAAATATTATAAACCTTTGTTATAGAAAACATACCTTGAGCCATAGAGAAATCTAAACCTCAATAAGGAAATCGGTTTCTCTCTCTTAACTTTTTCTGTTTCACAGAGAATGCTTAAGTTGATGGAAATTAAACCTCTGTTATTCTTTTATAGGCAGAGAGAGGACCTTTCCTGATAGTGTTATATATGTGTTTATTATCAGGACTGTAACTGTCCAAGATAAATACTCTTAATTATATGTTCCATCAACGTATATATCAGAAATGTTATCTTTTCATGTTGACCCATTTACGTGGCGCGTGGGCCACATTAAGTGAGATATTAAAATATCTTACATTCTCCCACTTGGCCCATGTGATAGAATTTATCTTCCAAAACATAATGCGCATATCGTAAAGATAAATTCTTCTACATTGGTCATATCATAATATCATTATTAAGTATAGACTAATATGGATCATAGCGGTTCCATATCATTAAATTGACATAGTTCCTTCTATGTACCACAATATTAGTTTTGTACTTAATATGATCTATAAGTGAAAAAGATCAATAATGGTCCACTTTAATGTCTCTGTTAGAGACTAAAATCCTGTCAATCATTTATGTATATACCAATGGTATTAAAACAGGATATCATAAGTATCAGAAATAATATATAAATGAGCTCAAAGTGTCAAATACATTAATTATCATAAACTCATTAAAACTTTACAATAATGCCCATCCTTTCGACATGTCCAGTAAATGTCTTTGGAGGCAATCCTTTAGTCATCGGATCCGCAATCATAAGATTGGTGCTAATATGTTCAATTGATACTTTTTGTTTCTGAACTTCTTCTTTAACGGCAAGGTATTTTAATTCCATATGTTTAGCACCCTTGGAATACTTGTCGTTTTTGGAGAAGAAGACTGCTGCAGAATTATCACAGTAAATTTTCAGCGGCTTGGCAATACTGTCGACTATTCCAAGTCCTGAAATAAAGTTCCGCAACCATAATCCATGAATTGTGGCCTCAAAGCATGCCACAAACTCAGCTTCCATAGTGGATGCAGCAATGATAGACTGCTTCGCACTTTTCCATGAAATTGCTCCTCCAGCAAGTAGGAACAAGTAGCCAAATGTGGATTTTCTTGTATCAACACATCCAGCAAAATCTGAATCTGAATATCCAATCACTTCAAGATGATCAAATCTCCTATAAGTGAGCATGTAATCTTTCGTTCCTTGCAAGTATCTCAATACTTTCTTTGCAGCTTTCCAGTGATCCAATCCAGGATTACTTTGATATCGGCCAAGCATTCCAACAGCAAAACTAATGTCTGGCCTAGTACAAGTCTAAGCATACATTAAGCTCCCAACAATTGATGCATAAGGAATTTCTTCCATTTGTTTGCGTTCCAATTCATTCTGTGGGCATTGCATAATGCTGAATTTATCTCCTTTCTGAATTGGAACAATACTTGATGAGCACTTTTCCATTTTAAATCTCTCTAGAACTTTATCAATATATGCTTTCTGAGACAACCCTAACAATCCTTGTGTTCTATCCCGGAATATTTCTATTCCAATCACATAAGTTGCCTCTCCCATATCCTTCATTTCAAAGTTCTTAGAGAGAAATTTCTTGGTCTCATATAATAAACCAAGATCATTAGTAGCAAGTAAGATGTCATCAACATACAGAATCAAAAATATAAACTTGCTCCCACTGATCTTCAGGTATATACACTGATCAACAATGTTTTCCTTAAAACCAAAAGAAGTAATGGTATCATTGAACTTAAGATACTATTGGCGGGAAGCTTGTTTAAGTCCGTATATTGATTTCTTAAGTTTACACACCATATGTTTTTTTCCTTCAATGGAAAAACCTTCAGGTTGATCCATATACACTTCTTCCTCTAAATTCCTATTCAGAAAGGCAGTTTTCACATCCATTTGATATAACTCCAAGTCATAATGAGCTACCAAAGCCATAATAATTCTAAGAGAGTCTTTCTTAGATACAGGTGAGAAAGTCTCCTTATAGTCAATACCATCTTTCTGAGTAAAGCCTTTGGCAACAAGTCTGGCCTTGTATCGTTCTATATTGCCATTTGAGTCACGTTTGGTCTTAAAGACCCATTTACACCGGACTCTTTTACTACTTCCAGGCAATTCAACAAGGTCCCAAACATCATTCTGTTCCATTGATTTTAACTCATCTTTCATGGCATCTACCCATTCAATAGAATTAACACTTTTTATGGCTTGTGAAAACGAAACTGGATCTTCATCAATTCCCAAGTCAAATTCTGACTCTTGTAGATATACCAGATAATCATCAGAAATAGCAGACCTTCTTTGTCTTTGAGACCTTCTTAATACTATTTCTTGTGGTTCTTCTATTGTAGGTTCATTAACATTATCGTTATTGTGAGTAATCTGATCATTTATTTGTTGTTCTTATCCATTGTTCAACGGTTCAACAATTGGATGAACAACAACTTTATAAGAAGTTAACGGTAAATGAACTTGTACCCTAACTTCTTGAATTTCCACTTTTCGTGGTTCCTGACTCCTACTAACTTCACCATTCTCAATGAACCTAGCATTTTCAGTTTCAACAATTCTTGTACTATGGTTAGGACAATAAAATCTATACCCTTTAGACTTTTCTGGATAACCAATGAAGAAACTACTAGTTGTGCTTGAATCTAATTTCTTTTCTTGTGGATTATAGATTCTTACTTCTGCCGGGCAACCCCAAACATGCAGGTGCCTTAAACTGGGCTTCCTTCCAGTCCACAGTTCAAAAGGAGTCTTAGGAACTGCCTTACTAGGAACCCTGTTTAATAAATACATGGCAGTTTTCAATGCATGCATCCACAATGATATGGGTAAAGACGTATTGCTTATCATACTCCTAACCATCTCCAGTAAGGTACGATTACACCTTTCTGCTACACCATTTTGTTGTGGTGTACCGGGCATAGTGTATTGAGTACATATGCCCCGCTTTTCAAGGAATTTAGCAAATAGACCTGGGCATTGCCCGGTTTCATTATACTTTCCATAAAATTCACCACCTCTATCAGACTTGACGATTTTTACCTTTCTGTCTAATTGTCTCTCAACTTCATTAATAAATACCTCGAGAGCATTTATCGATTGAGATTTTTCATGCAACAAATAGACATAACCATAACGTGAAAAATCATCAATAAAAGTGATAAAATATTTTTCTCCACTAAAAAATGAAACATCAAAAGATCCATATATATCAGTGTGTATTATTTCAAGGAGTTGTGTGCTCCTTGTGGCTCCTTTCTTTGTGTGTTTTGTTTGTTTTCCTTTAATACAATCCACACAAACACCAAGATCGGTAAAATCCAAGTCCGGGAGGATTTCATTCTTTACCAACCTTTTTAATCTTTCTTTTGAAACATGACCCAGACGTTTATGCCACAAGTAAGCTGAACTTCCATTGACTAGACCACATTTAGTTCCAACATTATGATGCAGAGTTAAAAGAGTCTCAACAAAAAGATCATCAAGTTTCAATTTGTATAAACCATCACAAAGATTACCAGAACCAATGAAATGATTTTTCTTAAGCAAACTGAAACATCCATTCCCAAATTTAAAAGAGTATCCAGCTGAATCAAGTTTAGACAAAGAAACTAAATTACGAGAAACAAAAGGTATGTAAAGAGTTTGACATAAATCTAAGTAATGTCCTGTGTCTAAAATCAAACAATAAGTTCCAATAGCTTCAACTGGAGCTTTGACACGATTCTCCATAAAAACAAACTTTTCATTTGGATTTGTGGTTTGGGTCGTAAGAAATCCCTGCATCGTATTTGAAACATGAGTGGTACAACCAGAATCAAGCCACCAAGTATTATAAGGAACTTCAGCTAAATTTATTCGAAACATACAAAAGCACTAGGCTTACCTTTCTTTTCGAACCATGCCTTACGTTTCAAACAATCTTTCTGAAAGTGTCCAAGTTTCTTGCAGAAATGATACTTATCATTTTTATGTTCCTTTTTCTGGATTTGAGCAGATGACTGATTCACTTTCAACGGTCCTTGCTTGCCCTTTCCATGCTTCTTACCGGCTTTCTTTCTAGCTCCTTGGTTACTTACGAAATGAATAGTATGAGTTCCTTGACTCTTAAGCCTTGTTTCCTCCTGAATAAGCATACTGTGAAGTTCATTCACATTCCATTTATCTTTCATGGTGTTGTAATTCATTTGGAACGGACCATATTCAGGAGGAAGTGAGTTTATAATAAACTGCACGAGGAAATTCTCATTCACATTCATTCCTAGAGACTTAAGTCTTGCTGCAATATTTGTCATTTCAATGACATGCTCATGCATGCTACAAGAGCCATCGTACTTCATGGTGGTTAAGGTAGCCATTAATGTCCCCAGCAAGTGACTTATCAGCAGTTTGGGAGCGCTCTTTCACAAATTTCAGAAATTCTTTAGCACTATCAATTTTGGGAAGAGCAGACTTTATGTTGTTTGCTACACTCATTCGCATAAACATTAAGCTTAGTCTGTTTTCCCAAGCATCATGGAAAGTCTTTTCTTCATCAGTGCTAGTATCAGTAATAGCAGTAGGTTTCTCAGTTTGAAGTGACAAATCAAGATCCAAAACACCTAAGTGAAATTGGATTTGTTCACTCCAATCAGAGAGATTAAGCCCATTAAACAATGGAACAGACGAAGCATGCGAATAAAGAGAAACAGGGACAGGTACAGCAAAAATAATATAATGCTTATATATTAACGCTCTGAGTTGTAACTTAAACACATAATACAGATTCAAACACTTAATTCAAATAAAACAATAAGTGTATACCGATGTTCTCCTTTGGGTGATACAATGGCATACCATGATAAACATAATGATGCTTATAAATTTACTGTAATTTAGTAATTTAATATATCCCACTTAAATCAGTTTGCTATCTTTGGATATACAAAACTAATCTAATGAAATATATTAAATACCACTTTCATATTCATAAATTATAAGGACAACTGATCAACCTTTGGGCAATCCCTAAATGTCTTATAATCATGAATTTTTAATTACCCATAATATTCTATAAGATCATTTCAATTCTAAGCATCACATACTTATAAGTAATTAAATTATCAATTATACAATTCAAAATTACGTGACCTTATGGTTCGACCACTTTGGTGATTAACAAACCAACATAAGGTAAATTTAAATTGTATAATATCAATAATAATAATAATAATCATCATCATCATCATCATCATAATATATCAATAACCATACGGGTTTAACTTGTCCTTATTGGCATTAACTTAAAATATAAGATTAAGCCATACTATGCTTAAAATAATGTGCTGAACCGTAATTTATTATTTGGATCAAACTAAAACTTTAATATCAGCCGGAACCCGAATTTAAAGGCTGAACCAAAAGATTAATATAAACCCGAACCAGATTTATTACTATTAGACCGAACCAGAATATTAATATTAGTCGGGCCAGTCTGGCTCGATTCAGAAGTCGAGCCCTTTTTTTTTTAAGGACCGGACCGGTTTGGTCCGGTTCACTTTATAAGGGTTCAAAGGGTCATCCTCTTCATGAGGATGCCCTAAATTTGTTTATAGTAGCAGGCGGCGGCAGCCATGGGCACCACCGCCGCCGCCACCTTAGTCCTTCAGAGGCCAAAGGCCGCTTATCCTCCTTTCTGGTCCCCCCCGTAATTCTCGCTGGAGCACTGGCGACTGCACAAGGAGGAACTCGGCAGCGCCAGGATCGTCATCGGCCTCGTCGACGGTTGCGATGGCGATCGGGACGTGTTGGAGCAGCATGGACGGCGGCCATGGATGTCGCCACCACGGGGCGACACGATGGCGGTCGAAAGGGCTGCCCTTTCTGTGTTTCTGCAATCGACACTACAGCGGCCATAGGCGGGGCAGCATCTACTGGCAGCGACAGATAGATCGGGCGCCGGCGCCGCCTTTCTTTCTCCTTCTACCGCGATGCTGGCAGCGGCCAAAAAGGCCTTTTTTTTATATCGACGGCTGGCTTGCACCGCCAGCTTGCTAACGGCTGGTGGTCCGACCAGTTGCTACACCGATAGCAATTAGTCTGCTTCGGGGTCAGCCATGGCGGCGGTCGAAAGAGCAAATATAGATCTTCCACTGCCACGACGTAGACATGTGCCGACAGTCAACATCCGGCGTCGGCGACACATCAGGATCTTGAGGAGAAGCATACAATGTAGCGGAAGCGTATAATGTACCAGAATCAAACGTGCTCCGATACCAATTGTTAGGATTTATTTTGTACTTCATATTAAATCATCATAATGATAAAACTTTAATCTCATAATATAATAAAATATTATAAACCGTTGTTATAGAAAACATACCTTGAGCCATAGAGAAATCTAAACCTCAATAAAGAAATCGGTTTCTCTCTCTTAACCTTTTCTGTTTCACAGAGAATGCTTAAGTTGATGGAAATTAACTCTCTATTATTCTTATATAGGCAGAGAGAGGACCGTTCCTGATAGTGTTATATATGTGTTTATTATCAGGACTGTAACTGTCCAAGATAAATACTCTTAATTATACGTTCCATCAACGTATATATCAGAAACGTTATCTTTTCATGTTGGCCCGTTTACGTGGCACGTGGGCCACATTAAGTGAGATATTAAAATATCTTACACGGAATAGCTTTAAGATGTATAAGACCTATTTTTGATAGGCCTGGGATTAAATCCGTCTATGAGGATCTTTCTTCTATACAGAGGCCTAATTGTCAGTTTACACCAATGTGGACCGTTTCATTTTGAAAAATGCATGTAGCAGAAGCCCTCCATTTTGGTTTTTCTAATTGAAGGGTTGCTAGATGTCTGTTCTTACAAGCATCAGTTAATGGTTCTATTTATCTAAATGATTTCAGATTAAGGTCTCAACTATTTTAGAATTGCGTTGCCCATTAAAAGGCTGCAAGTGATGGCTAATACCTAAATAATTGACTTAAAACTCTCCGTGGATCACTGAGAAGTTCAGGAATGGTGCTCAAATAATTGTTGGCATAATGCAAAAATTCCAATTGCTATATGATTCAACCAGCATCTATGTTTTGAATGTTTTAGAAAACTCAGGTGCTTTCTTTCTTTCTTCTGTTCTATTCTAGGATGCTTTGCACGTATTGTGCCTTTGGGCACAAAATCAAAGTTCGTATTGAAATGGTGTTGACTAATTATGATTTTTAAAAAGAGCATGTAAAACAGGACAGAGGGAGCATTACCACTTATAAATCGCATTCTTTCATTTTCTTTGTTAGACACGGTTTATGCATATAGTATATACCTAAAATTTAATGTGCTCTCCACTGGGAATGGCTGCCAATTCTGTTTTAGACATCATCTAAATTGTCCACTTTCCAGCACCCTGTCTCATGCCAAAAAAACTCAATGGTGATTACGACCGCATGCATCTGCTCTGTGGTGCAAAAAAACTCAATGGTGATTACGAAATTAAGCTCAAAGGTCCGACAGCACCATTTTTTATTCCGTATGTTTTTGAAGACATTATTAACATTGAAAATGGTAACGAAGGAAAAGGGATGATACAACTTTCCTTGTTGACTATTTCTATACACTCAACCCTCTCTATACATGTATACACCCTCTCTCTCCATCCCATACATCCCATTCTCTGGTGTAATGACTTCTCTGTATGGCTCTGTTTATCTGCCCTCTAATACCTGTTCATCAATTACTTGTAGGCGAACCACCAATGATCTTCACCATTTCAGCCAAAAACCACATCAGGCACCAAGGCCAGAGTCACTAACTTGCAGGAAAAGTAGCATTACCATATTGTGGATTCGGGCAGCACTTCCCTAGAATGATCCAAGATAGAGCCCCATGATAGCCATGGCATGACAACGGAGCATGCTGGAGCGACTGCATGGCTGCTCCCAAGGAATTGTGATGCAAGAAGCCCTGCTAAAGTGGAACTTTGCATCCCTGTGCATAGTGAGATTGTCTGCATGCTTTTTTCTCTTGTCTGGAAAGGTACATTCGATTAGTTGTTAGTAGCATATTTGGTACAACAACACAAATAAAATAAAAATGAAGAAATAATTTATTTACGTCACAAAATAGAAAGTTGATAATGAGGTTCGAGAGGCAAGTTGCCTGTAAGGCTGGCAAATTTTGAAGGAAGATGAGCCTGACCAACTTGAAACCATCTGTTAAGTGTACAAATCTTTTAACCTACGAAGAACTAGACCAAGTACTCCCTCCATCCCATAAAATGTCCTATTTGAATTTTCAAAAGGAACTAAAACATTCTATATTTTAATTTGAAAAATCAAATAGGACACTTAACATAGGACATGCATAGTATACTATCAGGAAAAAGAACATATATTAATCATCAGATTTAATGAGGACCAGTGGATGAGGACACCTGCAATATTGATTTGGCCTTTGCAATTGCATCAACGTGTAAGTAGAGGGGTGAATAGTACAAAAGATATTGTTTTTGAACTAGTAAGTATAATGCTCAAAGCCACATTTGCTTTACTCAGGCAGCTGGCATAACTTGATAATTGACCACCAGCAACGCAACATGTGAGAACAAAGCCAGCATAGAACATAGGAGGCACTCCAAAAGCTTTAGCAATAAAGAGGAGTAAGGGAGTAGTAAAAGCTCATATTTTTGACAGCAAACAGTCTTCCATTTGGTGAGTTCCAAATGTGTGACATTAGAAAAATAAATCCAACTTTTGCATTAATGACGGGAGTTCACTAACCTTTTTTTGAAAATCCTTGGCTTAACAAGACATAACTTTCAGTGTGAGTATTTAGATCTATTGAAGTTGGATCATAAGGATCAAGTTTATATTGTGTTTATTTCATCTATAGTGACGTTTACAACTTCAAACGACCAATTAGACTCGCCAATCCAGCATAGCGGGGTACTTCAATTGTAATTCTAAAAACAATTGACCAATTGGACTCTCTCAACAGAAATACCACTCTCTACCTCCATAGGTTGAATATCTTCAACATAAGAATTGCATCTACATCATCCACTCTGCCAGAAATTCCTATAAATATAAATAAATGGAACACCTCTCTACGAAAAACCTGTGAAAACAACAACAAAGTACCAATTTCAACAGCAAATTCATACTTCATCTAATCACTCCAAAATCTCTTTCAATTCGCATGACGACTCATTGTAAACTAATTCTGTCAGCTTCTTCTTTCAACCACATAATAACCCACAACCTTTTCTACTTGATTACCATTCCCATCAGATGTCCGAAAAATAGTAGTATCTTTTTCTCTTAAACGAGCTGATCTAGTTCCTTTTCGAAACCAAATGTAACTAATAGTTCCGGATGGAGCGAGTATGTAAAAGAAGGGGTAAGAAGAAGGAACCAACCTCAAAGGGGGTGACGACGAGGAGGGCCTCGAGGACGCCGGCGCCGAAGCCGGAGGCCATGGGGGCGGGGTTAGAGAGGGCGCCTGTCTTGGAGTCCTTGAAGGCGGACTAGAAGAGAGCGTTGGAGCCCATGCGGAGGGCATACTTGAGGGTCAGGTCGGTGGCGAAGGGGGTCAGGCCTTTCCACAGCACCATCACACCCTCTGTCCTGGCCGCCGTCGTCCCTCAGTGGAGGATCCCAGCTGTAGCTGCGTCTTCACCACGTCGATCGGCTGCAGGCAGCACGCCTCCACCACCCCGCCCATTTCAAATTTAGGGGCCGTTTGGGGCGTGCTTAAAAGCAAAACATCCAGATGGGATGTTTTGCTACACTGTAGCATCTGGATATTTTATATATCCAGCTGATACACCTCAAGAGGTGTTTCAGCTGGATGTAAAAATTCACATGGATGCTACAGTATATATCCAATATCCAGTCTGGATATTTTGCAATAATCACGCCCCAAACGGCCCCTTAGGCTCCGGTTGGTTGCTACCTGTAGAAGTAGGAAAGTTGGATTTTCCGAATGAAGTGAAAGTCGTGTTTGGTTGGAAAAAAGGTATTCTTGGGAAGAATTTAAATCATGATTGCATATAATGGTATTTTGTGTAATTTTTAAAAATTGACAGGGGCAGTTTTTAAAAAACAAACATGGTTTTTTTTTAAAAAATACCCCTGTCATTTTGTGAAAATTATACTAAATGCCATTACAAGAAGTGATGCTGACTTCTTTTGGGAAATCTCCACAGGATCCAGATTCTTTTGAGCCAACCAAACGGGGCCTTAAGATTTGAAATAGGTTGAAAGTAAAAGGCATTTCAAAATTGAAACTGAAGGCTCAAAGCTGGGAATTCATTTGAACGTGACGGCGTTTAGACGATCGTCTCTTTTCTGTCATGAGCCAGACTCGAGTGACGCGTCGCTTGCTAATCGGTGTCGCGGACCACGTAAGCATGCGCGGCGCATAACTAATAATTTCTCTCATCACTGTAGCTGGAAAAAACAATCAGCTGCTCCGTGGCGATTTTCTGTTTCCACAGCAGCTACAGTCCCTTGCAACATCACCAGGTTGCCTACACCAAGAACTGCCGCTGCTTATCATCTCCTGTCACATAGGTTTGACACAAGCCAGGTTGATTCTTCCCTTTTTGTGGTTTTTATCTTTTTAGTCAAAATTTCATCAATTTGGCCTAATGTAGTTTGGTTTGGAGTTGCCTCACAAGTCCAATTTTACTCTCTTTCAAACCTTTTAAGCCTATGTCAGCCCCACTCAAGGCATAGTTTCTATTTGTGTTGCCTAGAGCAACTTTCACGGTAATTATTTTTAAAACTTTTATTAAATTAGAGTAATAGTAAAAAATTTAGAGGATTATTCTTTTATATAATAAATTATTAGTTAAAATTTATCAAGTATGCATCTAGGCCATGACAACTAAAGTTCATAATTATGGATAAAAAATCATATGTACATATAATATTACAAATACAAAGTCAATTAAACCAACGCAAGTCCTCCGTGTAATAAGGCGTAAGCGGCAACTACTTTCTATTATATTTTGAGTAGTTCCTAAACTACAACGAGTCTTTACCCCTGCAATCATTCTAATTTCCAATTTCTCGCATTTGTTAAATTAGTTTATTTGTAGATTGCTAATTACTTGTTATAATTTGTTTGTTATTTCTCTTGCATATTTTCATTTCGAAGTTGTCTTGCATCATGGTGTTATTAACTTTAAATGTAATTTTCAAGTTTAGATTACACAAATTAATTTATGCTGGAACATGATATTTTCTTAAGCTTAAATGTTAGTTCACCTCCATTTTTATAAACTTTCTTCTTTTGAGTGAGGATTACAAATGCTTAGGGCTATGTGCCCTTATTGTCATAGGCAGCAGATTTCATGGTAGAATACAGTTTGATTGCATAAATTCTATCACATAAAAACTAGATATATTATCTTTATATAAACTAGTAAAAGTGCATGTGCATATTGACACAAAGTAATTTATGCGGGGACATGAAATTTTCTTAAGCTTAAATGTTAGTTTACTTTCATTTTTATAAACTTTCTTCGTTTGCGTGAGGATTACAAATACTCAAGGCTATGTGCCCTTATTGTCATAGGCAGTAGATTTGATGGTAGAGTACAGTTTGAGTACATAAATTCTATCACATAAAAACTACATATATTCTCTTTATATAAACTAGTAAAAGTGCCCGTGCAAATGCACATGCAAAATAAAGAGCAGATATACTTAAAATTATCTTGAGGAGAAAGTATAACACCTAACAGGGTGTTTGGTAGCTTTCTCTAGGAGGTTTTTGTCTTTTTTCTGAGATTAAAGATGGGGAAGGGGCTTAAAGGATGTTCGGCGCTTAGTTTTTAGAACATAATGAAGGCTTAACTCCCTTCTTTAAACTTCCTTGGAATTAAAACACCCCCTTGGGTGTTTCAACTCTGAAAATACATTGGGAACTGGTGGATGACATAAAGTACGTTCTGCTACCCGCTTATTATGCGGGGCCCGCCAAGAAAAATTGGCTAGTTAAACAAGTTGTTTTTTCAATTTTGAAAAACAATACAAATGTACCAAACGGGTTAAAATGATGGAGCAAATTTGAAAACTAGGATGAAAAGTCGTGATGATTTCTGTTGTGGGGACAAAACCATCTTAGATGTAAAAACACTCCCAAACAAGGTGTAAGCCATTAATTTTGAGTGGAAGATTTCTATCTACACCCTCAAGGGAATAGATTAGTACGTCCATTATTGCCAATGTATTTTTCCAGTCATTGCTATCTGAAACACACAGATAAAGCAAGCAGATAACCATGTGAAAAAGCACTTCCCAACTGGCATGGAGCTGTTTTTTCACATACCTTTCTGCTTTCATAATGCAATGAACTTTAGCAATTAAATCCAAGCCAGATGCATAATCAAGATTTGTACTCCATTTTTTCATTTGCCTCCAATCATTCCATTATCTATTAAAAAAGGAGAAAAATAATTTCTTGAGGTATTTCTAGCTCAGAAAATCCTTTTTCCAGGTCATTCTTTATCATCACATTTGGAGCCTGCCTGTGAAGAAAGAATGAGGAGAAAAAAGAGCTTTTGGTAAATCCGTATGTCAACACAAGAACCCATTCAGAATGCAGACAATCAACTACTGACCTATTGCTCTAACTTTGTCGGGGGGCACATTAAAATGCTACAATGCCTTCTCTTTTACTCCTGGAAACCTTAAAAGCAAAAATGAAATCTATCACTTCTATATAGCACGAAAGAAGCTTCCGATTATGCACGTCGCATGAGCAACTTGATAACAACTTTGTACTGCTGGTTGAATACTTGAATTATATTTAAAAAACTGTTTCCCAGCTGAATCAAAAGTCTTCAGCTTCTCAGTTAGTGAACATGACAACATAACCATTGATTCTGAGGATGAACCTTGATTCAAAAATATTCAGATTATGACTTAATGTTAATGAAGTAAATATGTAGGAGCGATCACCGTACAAATTTTTTTTTTCTAATTAATGAATCACATAGGTTGCGTTGGTACGGGCATATGTAAAGAAGATTAATAGATGCCCCTGTGAGAAGATTAGAAGTGATGCATGTAAATAACGCTAAAAGAGGGAGAGAGATTTAAGAGAATTTGGATGAAATTAATAAAAAAATATTTGACTTTACTATCTCTTACAAAAGAGGTAGCCGAAAACAGGCCTGAATGGAGGAATAAGATATAGCTGGGAAAAGGTGCTCCTTGATTATGATTCTGAATGAATCACATAGTTGTTCGATGTATTAATAGTCTTCACTATTGCATATGGGTGCAGCTTCTAAGGGATGGCCAACAAAGAAGGCAATTTAAAGTCCAATAAATTCATGTAAGCCATGGAATAAGAGAACCAAATTAAAAAAAAATCAGAATAGGTACCTTAACCCAAATGTCTTTTCCCTCCTCGTGTTGAATGACTTTTCTGTTGTGCTTCAATCAAAATTTCTCGAGTATTTTGCACGTGTTACATAAATCAGCACCATAGTTTATTTTTCATGTGCTTCATGACCTTTAATTACAAAAGAAATAATAAAAAGTCCATAAGCGCCATGTCAGCTCGATGAGATACAAGTCCAACATGCATCTAATGCATTCCAGTCCAGTGAGCTGTTTATAAAGAAACTGATCAACATATAACATACCTATTAGACTTTTATTATCTGGTAACTACAGAATTTCACATGTCGTTGAAACAGAGAAATGATCACCCAGCTCAGCTTTTTCCTTGATGTAGAGAAGGATCGACATTGTTAACAGCACAACAATGCAGCGCGGAGGCAACTTTTAGACCTTTTAGTTAATTACACACAAGTCGATCTACTTTTTTCTAAAATCTCTAGGGAATGGCTGACCACTGCTCTAATTTACATGAATAAGAAGAACAATAGAAGTAAGCAGCAGAACGATTCGAAGTATATAGACCCAGTTATGTTAATATTTAAATTAATTTACTGACAGCAAGTTCTTGCATTAAAACAAAGCAGAATTAAAAATATAACGAAGCAACAAGGGTACTAATGATAATGCTTTGCAAGAGAAAATTTCCGTATCCAAGGAGCAGAATTCTAATTTGTGGATTTGGATTCCAACAAGACATGAATCAGCACAACAGGTTGTCAGTCTTTTACTAATGTTTCATAATCAGTTCTTCGCAAGATGGAGATAAAGGACACTAAAAAATTAAGTAACGAGTTGTTAAGTAACAAATTTAACTGATTAGCTATTAGTGATGTAAGATATATGCTCTCCACACGTTTAACCTCAGCCAGCTGAGACAGAATGTGAGAGTTGTCGCTGTGTTTGATCGCTGGGTCCACAAATTCAGTTAGTGGCTTTGGAAACCTGAGATGTAAATTACCCAAAAAAAACCTGAGATGTTGTGGAAGCCATTTTACAAGAAACCTGCTCCTTTTACTCTTAAGCTGTCAAATGGTATCTTAGCTGTTAGAAGTTCCAGCAATAAGCAAACTTATGGGCATTGTTGCTGGTAGCTATTCCGATTTTTCTTTATTTGGGTTGTACAACTTTCTTCTATTCCATGGTTTCCATGCATCTTTTAGACTTCAAATTGGCTTCTACGTTGGTCATCAGAAAGGCCCCATATGAAGTCCATCTTATCTGTCTTTCATAAGTTAAACAGACCTGCCTTATCTAAATGGCTGTACCACACAAGAAAGTGGACAACAACATGGAATTGTTATGAACAGAGGAGACTAAGAACGGAAGGAGACTGGATCCTCACAGCCAAATTCGATAAGTGCTATCAGTTTAGAACAACAGAACTGTATTGTTAGGTATCCTCACAGATCATCATATCTGAGTTCCGGTCAATTGGTCTCCAGTGCTGCCCCAACAGATTGAACAAAATTGATTGGGAAAGAGAGTATAATCTGTTATGGAAATACTCATAGTCCACACTCGCAGGTAACTAAAATAGGAGGCCAGGGTACTATCGGCCTTTTTTTTCAGACAGACAATAAATTCCATTTATCAAATTTTTCCCCGTTTTAAATCCCATTTCCCTATCAAAACAGATTAAGTATATCAAGAAAAGAGCCACAAATAATTCAAAAAGGAGTTTCTGTATAAGATTAATGACAATCTCAGGGAGCGGGAGCAGTTCTGCAATTATTCATAGAAAAGCCAAGCAGGAAAAAAAGCTGGCATCTCAACAGAGACCCGCCACTCATTCTGTAAAAACCGGTAGGCGAGCCACCCCTCAAGTCAAAACAGGCCAACTGGCATCTCAACAAAGACCCGCCACTCATTCTGTCAAGCTTCTTCTTCGGTTTCAGGGGTCAAACAGTAAGTAAAGTAACGTTCTTCCACACTTGTCTAATATATATACAGACTCAGTGATCAAGGGTAGAGGAAAAAGGAAAAGGCAATAGGGTGAGGAGAAGGTTCACAATGACTCCATTTGAGGATAAATTGAAAGCCATCACGTGAAGAGATTGACTGTTAAGAACCAGGCCTAGACACGTATACAGCTTGAATTTACAAAAACCTTTACTTTTGCTTTGAGGCCAAAGGCAGAAGGCATGAAGAACATGCATCTGACCAGGACCCAACAGTACAAACAGGAGGCTAAAGTCAATAACCACAAAGGTAGTGGGCTGTTTGTGATTTTCCTTCACTAATAAGAAATCCATGGAACTAAGGCTAATCCTCCCTTCAATTCTAAAGAAATACAAACAACTGATCGTAATCATAATCATAATCAAGTAGCGCCTTTTCCCAACTATTTGGGGTCGGCGACACGGATCTTACTCCTCCATTCAAGCCTGTTTTGGGCTACCTCTTTTGTAGTCATGTAATGTGTGTTGATGAACATACATGTTGATGAATTTGGTTAGTCCTAGATGTAAGACTTGTAGCCTTTGTGTTGGTGAGAACCTAGTAAACCTTCGGAGGATCACTTTTATGTCGTGTTAAACCGGAGTGGCTTGATTGGAAGACCCATGATAGTTTACACAAATTATTAAAATGGTATGAGGTCCAAACTCGACTCTTGAAATCCCAAGGAAGGGATGTCCACCTGGGAGACACACAGTAGTTTTGTTGAAAATGTCGGTTCTCAGATCCTCCCAAGATCATAGCAATTGCGATTTGAGGCTTGTGCAGTAATTCATGACAAGCCGGTAATTTGTGTTAGGCACTTGTGTTCATGAAGCCTTTGTATGACCTGAAGCCCGTCGTGGTGGCTAAGGGTCTAGGATGTGCAGCAACTTCCTTTCAAGAATGTAACGTGTATGGACTTGAACTCTAATCTGCTTTCTCATAGTAGGTGACTAGAAGAATCCCCAAGTGTGACTTGATATATTGTTAGATGTCTTGGGATTGTTAGGGATGTATGAGCATGAGTTGCATTGCCATTCATTCTTTTCATACTATTATTTTCCTACTAGGTATTTCTTTACTCAGCTTCTTGTTTTTCCTCATCTTCAGCTCAGGAGTAGTGTGATAACCCAATTTTTCCAGAAGAATAATTGATCATCAATTTTAATATTTATGGTGAAGTTGGCCGACACAGCTATCATGTCAGGGAAATTGGTAGTTAGGGCAGTTTTTGTTTCTCGCTCCCAACCACTTAAATCTGATGGAAAGCACCCAGAGAACAGTGAGAAACATTTGGGAGAGCATTTTTGTGGAATTGGAGGCAAAAAGCTTGAACATTTGGGGGATTTGAACATGGTTTTTGTAATACCCGGAAATTTTCATTTATTAATAAGCGGAAAATCTTATGCAAGGTAAGCATTTGATTGATGAATTTGATTTTGGTTTAATAAGGAATTCTAGTATTTTAATTTACTGATTTGGCCCACGAATGGGATACCAAATCATGGGGGAATTAAAATAAATTCCTAGTTTAAAAAACCGGTTTAATTGGGCAGCTTTTGGGAATTCCTAATTAAGGAAAAATCATGATACTTAAGGGGATGATTTTGGACGTGATTGAGGCAGTTACCAATTTGAATTGGAGTTGCCATGTGGCAAGGTGCAATGATCGTGTTTTGTAATCCATTTAAAGGAGGTTATTGAATTGGTTTTGGTAACCAATTGATTGGATTTGCTCCCTACTATCTTGGAACCAAAACCGTCAAGAAAGGAGTGAATTGGGGCACGTTGTGGGCCGGAGAATATTCTCCAAAGCTAGACCTTTTATGGACCGTTGGATGATGAAGGGATTCAAGGGCGGAGATTGGACCTAGTGGAGAAGGCATCCAACTATTTAAGTGCACCATTTGTGAGATCGGGAACCCTTTGGTGTTGTGAGAACCGTGCCATCAGCCAGTGAAGCTCGACCTTCTCATCTCCCTTCAAACCAGCAGCCGTTCCCCTCTCTAGTGGAGTCGTGGTGGTAGTGATTCGACGAAGCCAAAGGGTGGTGCACGTGGTGGTTGAAACTCGCGTAGAAGTTTCAATTCGTCAATCAGGTAGGATGTTATTCTTTCTACCACAACTCAGTCTTTTGAATTCTCATGAGTATGATCCTTATGACGTGCTGAATTAATAGTATGAAGTGTTGATTGGATCTTGATATTGATTCATGCAAAGAATTTTATGTTATGCCATGTATGCCTAAGGCATGATTAAAGATATTCTTTTTGCGTCTCATGTGTTTACTCTTCACGTACAAAGCTCTAGAGGACAATCCCATGATGTTATACTGTTCAATCCATGCCGACATGATCTATCCAACAAAAGTTGGCCGCTTTATTGGTCAATCAAGTGGTTTTATATTATTATTCCCGGTCGAATTTTGGTAATCGATTGGTGATCCTTATGCAAATCCTTGATCTAATTCTTGTGAATTTGTATACCATTGCTTCTGATGTTTCGGCATGGGTTTTGGAGTTCATGTCAGTGGTGTCGATTAATGTCTGAGTTTACTTTTCTTAATTGAGTTTTTTTCGGGTTTTGGTGGAAATATTGTTGTATAATCTAATAGGATGAAAAGATATGCATTAAGAGGAAAGAAATTACATTAATTCAGGGTTGATGAGGTTCTGTAAAATACTTAGAGAGTGGGTACTTTATGTCAGTGAGTGGTATTAAATAATTAATTATGTGCTTATCATCAAATAATCAAAGTGGATTAAGATAACTGTTCTCGGTCAGGACTGTCCTTGCACCAACGAGTAGTGATAGAAAATTCATAAGTAATTATATATAACTCGAAAAATTTTGATCTTAGATGGGTTAGAAACTAGACAGTTAATGCTATATGAGATAAAAATTTCATAGAATAATTCGTGCTGAGAAGTCAGTGGCATTTGATGGAATTTGACTGACACGCACTGGTCAGATTACTGTATGTTGTGTTAAAACCCTAATTCGGGGTACTACCATATAATATTAGTATATACATGATGTCAATGACTTAAGTTTATAACGTAAGACCTTGAGGGCAGTGGGTACAGTAATATTACAGTATAAGTACGAGTAGGGAGTTAAGGGTTTCTGTCTGAAATTAATTGTTCCTAGTGTCTAATTTCTTGAACGGCTTATTGTCTAAGAGTTCTATTCTACAAATTCAACACCTTGTACGTCATGATTGAACTGATTCTGATCATGAGGACCTCGTATTTTGTTTCATGGGAATTGTCATATCTAGGGCTAGGTACGATGATGTGATTCAGTGTTCTGTTTCTTAATAAGTCATAATTGGAGTCATTCGATGTTGAACATTCTAAAAGTTTTGAGTACTCCGATTTGAGTCCATTCTGATGACCTTGACAACGTTATTGTCTTACTCCTCTGAGAGTCTATTTCTTGATGATTATGGTCTGGTTCTCTGTTTGAGATAACCTTTGCTAATTCTAGACGAATTCAGTTCTATGTAAACTGGTTCTCCACTAAGAGTTTTGATGAATGTTCTTAGATTGGAATCATAGTATGTTCACGAGCCATTGCAAGATCCTTTGTGATATCAGATTATATATGAACCTCTGTAGTTCAGTCGATGATGGCAACGCGTGCACTTTAAAATGTATGACATTACGGAAGGTATGCAGTCTCAGCCCATTGTGCCCGTAAGCACCGATGGGGCCAGCATCCCTAGATGCATGGCCGAGTTCCTCTGAAGAACCTCTAGGATGTTCTGGTATTGATGTCCATAGGGGAAGTGGACTGAACAGAGAGCAAAAATTGTTATATCCGACACTCTGTATGTTTGGAATCAGTATTCTTGTTAATCTTCCCGACGCACTGTACGTTTGGGATCTGAGTTAATGTTATTTATTCTTGACCGTTGATGGTCCTTAATGACGATTATTGTACAGGTAAGTGAACTCTGTATTTGCTCAACCTGATCTTCTTAATTGTGTCCTTAAATATCCATTTTTGCAGTATTCCTATCGTTATTATCTGTTGTGGTTTTTTTTCTTGCTCCTACTGGGTATTTCTTTCGAAATACTCAATGCATCTCTCAATGCAGGTATCAAAGTGGAAAGAAATTAACAGGTATGTGATGTGGAGCTCGATGGCAGAAGTCGCTGGAGTAGATCTGTTTCATGTTTTAAAAATTTATGTTTGTGGAACTAATCAGCCTGCTCGCTGAAATAAGCTTTTGGATTGTTGAATTGTTAAGTTTGAATGCTTGTAATAACTTAGTTAAATTTGGAGTTTATTATTTAAAATTTTTGTAAACAGATATTTGTTTAACGTTCTGGAATGAGAGTGAGTTGTGATCGAGTATTCTGTCGCGTTCCGGGTTTCAGCCTCATGACCATGAATGGGAATAGTGCTTCAGCACTTTATTCGAGGTTTTAAAATTTAGGGCGTGACAGTTTTTGAGGCAAGAAAGCAAAAACTTCGTTTAATTCTATATTCTTGTGATTGGCTTGAATTACCATGTTTGATCAGCTTATATGAGTATGTTTCTCGTGTTGTTTGTCCGTACGATTATTCACATGTTTATGAGTAGGAAAAATGGTGTTTCTTCAGTATTGTCTGAGTTACGCTATGTTTTTTATAATATACTTGTGACTTGTAGAGATATAAATTTTTTGTCTATTCAAGTGGTGGGCATTAGGGCTGTTCTCGGACTGGACAAACCTCGGACAGAGGTTGTCCGTATCCATGTCCATGTAAAGTTGTTCGCCATAAGATTTTCCGTGTCTGGATGTCTAGAATACACGGACATGGACATGGACATAACTCCCCCCTCTTTCCCACCCGTCCCTCACCCTCACCGGTCACCCCCACCTCCTTCTTCTCCTCCTCCACCCTTGCTCTCCCGCCGCCCTCCTCTCCTCTCCACCCCTGCTCCGCCGCCATCCACTCCTCTCCGCCCCCCACTCCCCCCCTCGCCCTCCACTCTTCTCTGTCCCCGCAGCCCACCTCTCCTCTCCATCCCCTGCTCCGAGACCTCCTCCACTCCTCTCGTCCCCCCTCCCCCCGCCCTCCTCTCTCCTTCCTCCTCCACCCCCTTTCGCCCTCTCTCAGCCCCCGCTGCCCTCTTCTCTTCTCCTTCACCCCGCCGCCCTCCTTCCTCCTCCTCCACCCCCTCTGCCTCTCCTTCCTCCTACCCCGACCATGGCCGCCACTGAAAGATTTGAACTTTTGTGAAATATTCGAACTTTGATGGCTGCCACTCAGTGCGAACCCGTCGGTGAACCAAGATGGGTCCCGTGGAGCAGGCGGGTATCAGCAATGGTACCACGGCAGGTGCCGGCTCCAGCACGGGGGATAGTTTGAGGTAGGCACCTGAAGCAAAACCCTCCCCGCCGCCCTGCAAAAAGGCGGCCCCTCCTTCCTCCTTCCTCCTACCTCGACCATGGCCGCCTCCTCCCCTGCTGCAGCCCTCCTCGGACCTCGGACAGACGGCTATTCGAGGACTGCGGCCAAGGGTTCTCGGACATCTCCTCCTCGGCGCGGACACGCCCACGAACACCTCGGACACAGTCGGCCCTGTGGACATGGCTGTCCGAGAACAGCCCTAGTGAGCATGAGATATATCCAGTGATATTTGATAACTGTGGAATTAGTAGAAGTTTACTCAATTTCATCTCGAGATGCAATCGATATTGGTATGGTAAATGCCAAGTTATTGGCTTATTATTTTGGATGTAAGTATTCAATTGTCCATTAGTGTGTTTGGAAAGAAGATAGAGACCTTGCGAATTGGATCATCGAGTGTTCTGATTGTAGTTCATCAGACAAATCCTGAGAACTGTTAGTAGGCGCACTGACTGTTCTGCAGTTAGAAGTTCTAGGGTCTGCCTGATTGGTGACACCATAGTTGACAGTGTCAGCATAAATACACGAGTTCCTCGTGAAGCCGACTTTGAAATTCGCTCAAATCCCCTCTCAAACATTTAACCTACCCCTCAAGTCCTCCCCAAACTGATTTGGGACATGAAGGGACCTCTCTTCATAGAGGAGCCCAAAAATTTGCGTTTAAGACTCTGTTTTTGAGTCCACGTCCTAGTGTAGGATATATGTTGGCAGCTCTATCGTCATGCCAACACCCATCGGCAGCTTTATTGGCATGCCCATGTTGTTGCCTATGGACTGCATTAGTACGTCAAATGCGCTTATTCCTCTTTTGAACTCCTATATGTGCACTCTTTGAACCGTTTCAAAGCTCTTAAATAGCTCCATCCAAAAAGATACCACACAAGAGTATACTTCCTCAATCTTCCTCTATCCAAGGAGCCTCTACACTTCTAGAGGTTTTTACACTGTACAAGCATTTGTCGCATTCTTGAGCTCATTACACTCGTCTTGGAGTGCCCTAACACTACATCACGATGAACTTCCTTATTGTAACTTTAGATCATTTAGGAAGTATGACAAGGTAACTCGGGATATGAATCCTAGGCGGGTGGCCACCAGAGTGGAGGATCAAGCTTAGGAAGTTGCTTCCTAATGCGTGTCCTTGCCATCCCACCAATACATCGCTCTCATGCAGCTTATATGAGGCCAATCCAATTCGTAGCCATTGGATCTTGATTTAACGGCTACAAGTAGTTACATGGAACTCACCTATTTATTGATTTGACACACTCACTTACCCACTGATTTTATACCTGCCATCGGATTAGAATCTAATGACCCAAAAAATTGGCCTCATGCTCCTTATACTTATACGAGAACAATCTCATGTAAACATATATATATATATATATATATATATATTCTTTGTAAACATGAAATAGTACAAATCTAATTTTGATGAAAGTCACGAGAGGTAAGTAGAAGTTACCCAAAAAGCCACCATCAAGGAACCCAGACAAGTAAGGGATACATTAATGAAGCTCTAAGAACATCCATTGATGAATGAATGCAACAACTGTCGAGAAAATAATCAAAATGCATAAAGCGCTCATGATCAATAGCTAAGCATTTTTTTAATGCAAATCAATAGCAAAGTGCTGATAAAAAAAACGTAGCTAAGTGCTGACAACAGGGAAATCCACCTACTACTACTAATGGTAATGTATATGGCCAATAGACGACTCATGCAAGTTGACTAGAAACTTCTTGCATTGTCAATTGATCTTTTACTGCAAATTTAGCTGCAGAGTGGTCTGAGTTCTTTAGCTGAAAATGAAAAACTAAAAAAACATTTTTCACAACTAAATGGTGAGTTTTCAGGATGCTAAAAAAGAATTGTGAGTTTTTAAGAGTTAGATACTTTTCAGCACTCCAAAATTTGTTGGTAATACCCACTTTCATAAAGGTTGGAAAAAAATCATGTTTTCTGACATGCTAAGTAACACCCCAATATTACATTCACGTTATAGATCGACGGACAAAAATCTCACTATTTAACGGTGGCATTCTACTACAGAAATGACAACCGTTCAATTGATCACAGTACAGCCCTACCGGCAAAATCGCGATTGAGAATAGTGTAAAAAACCTTTAGGTTCTATTAAGCACGTGGTGTTACTGACAAAAACTGGGGTGATGAAAAGTATCACCTGTTTTCAAATCCCTATTTCCTGAAATGGGCCTAATCAAAGCCATTACCTGATATTTTACAATGATCTAGATTCCCCACCCTTGGTCAAGTGTGCCTTCCTAAATGTTTGAGCGCTGGCCACTAATGGTTGCATAGATGATTCAGCACTACTCTCTCTCTCTCTCTCTCAAAAACTACAAATGCCCTCTTCAAAAAGGTCGTAACATGTATCTCGATAAACAAGAAAGGGCAAGGTTCAGAATGGTGGCTGATGATCATCCCAATGGATGCACTAGCTATCATTTTTTAGTCATGAACTTGGCATGATAAACAAATAACAAAGTCCACTTAAAGAATATTAATCATAGTTGTATCCCCAATAAACTATCTTTTATTGTTTCTCACTGTGGGCCGCTTTATGTTTGCTGATTGTTTGGGAAGTGAATGGCAAAAGTGAACTAATTTCGATGCAGTTTATCCTTTTTTCGATGCAAGTGAATCTCCTCATTATGCACTAGTTAGGTCAATAATATCACTTAACAAGGATTTTGTTTTCTAAATGCTATCGGTGGAACTGCAATGGAGATTGTTCACATCAATGAGAGATTAGTCACTAACCTTCATCTTAATAAAATAGGGTGTGTAGTTCACAAGACCCTGCTTTAGCTAGCCCACCCCACTATCCATTAAATGGGGTGGGCCGTCTGAACCATGGAGTTCCAGACTACTCATCCAATAAAATAAATTGACAACTATAGCAAGTAGCACATGTAAATAGGAAAAAAAAATTACAACCTTTAATAATGGGCATGCACTATCAATAACCTCTTCTCTTCCTCCTTAATTGCTATCTCTTGATATTGTTTGATAAGACCCCGTAATCTGTCATCTATATCACCTCCTTGAAGTGCCATCACCACTTAATTCGGCTACAATTTTGGAATGTTGACGTAGCTTTATGACGTATGATTTCAACGTCAGAATAGCATTATTCTTCAGCTATATATACTTCACTAGTACTTCTCTAATTCAAGATAAATATAGTCTTGACTACTTGTCTATTTCTTTGGTTGTCTTAGCTTCCATTACTTTACCAATAAAGTTTCCACCCCATGTTTTAAGTTGTACTTACATCAACATGACTACCAAACTTCACAAGATGATTCTATCTCTTCTCATTGAATTGCTTCTTACACTAGGAGTTTCCATTGGCCAAAAACACATTGCATATGGATTAAGCATGGACTATTATGCAAGGAATTGCCCCTTTGCGGAGATGATGGTCAGGATGGTTGTAGCTAGAGCTCTACAGAGAGATCCTACTCTCTCTGCTCCACTTCTCAGGATGCACTTCCATGATTGTTTCATAGAGGTAGCTACACACACACACACATATATACACACACACCAAGCTCAACATATTAGTCTAATATTGTCCCTTTTTGACAAAAATGATTATCTCTTGTTTTGGTAAAAGACAAAAAAACTTCACGACTGTTATTTTTTGGTACCATAATTCTCATAGATGTGCAACTACACCATATTGTTCCTATATATATGCGGAATAATGTTTATATATTATATACTCCCTCTGTCCATATGAAGTATCCTATTTCATGATCAAGTAGTGGCTTTTCCAGTTATTTAGACATGGATCTTATGCTTTCATTTTAGCCTATTTTGATCCACCCTTTGCAAGATATAGCATATCCATATCCTCTTATCATATTAATTCAATCCAAGCTCTCCTAGGTCTTGTTTCCCTGTTTTGCCATCATTTATACACATCTTTTCCAACGTTTGGATAACCATAGGTCTTCATAAATTGTCTATACCAACATAACTCACATTCTCTAAGTTTCTCCCCTAAATATGCTACCCTTAAGTTCTGGCATATATACTCATTCATAAGTCTCTAAATCATAATTCTCTAAGTTTATCCACATCTTTTCCAACGTTTTCCACATATCCACTCTAACATCATCCTTTTGGCTACAAATTAAAAGATAGAGTAAAGTTAGTCCATTTTGAATAACCAAATAGGACTCTCCATATGGGACGGACATAGTACATAATTTGTTTAATTTATTTAGTTCTTTTCTCTTTTTTTACTTAATTGTTTTCTTCTGATTCCAAAAGCAACGGCCAAATTTTAATGAATTACATTGCTTGTCTATCTGTTGTTAAACGAAATGAATTCTCCCACTTAATGGGGACAGGGGTGTGATGGGTCAGTTCTAATTGATTCTACAAAGAAGAACAAAGCTGAGAAGGACTCCCCAGCAAATCTGAGCCTGAGAGGCTATGAAGTAATTGATGATGCTAAACAAGTGACTGAGAATCAGTGTCCTGGAGTTGTTTCATGTGCTGATATTGTTGCCATGGTTGCTAGGGACGCAGTTCTTTTTGTAAGGCATCCTCTTTTTGTTTTGATCCTTGCCAAACAACTATATAAGGACTTAATGCCAACTTTCTCCATTTTAATCGAGCAGGCTGGAGGACCATTCTATGATATACCCAAAGGAAGGAAGGATGGGAAGAGGTCTAGGATTGAAGACACATTTAATCTACCTCCCCCAACTCTCAACAGCTCAGACCTGATCAGAACATTTGGCCAGCGTGGTTTCACCGTTCAAGATATGGTGGCTTTGTCTGGTAAAAATTTTAATATACTAAATTATAAACAGCAAAGACCTGTTGTATGTACCACCGCTCACACGAGTTCACCTGCACAACGGCGCTATTTACGGTTAGATTTTGATCCGAAGGCATGCGTTAACAACCTAATATAGGGTGCAGGTGGGTTTCAATCCCAGCTCACTCCCTATATTAACAGGTGGCATTCGGTATTGATCCGACAAATGACCATCACCACATCATCTAGCTATATGGACCATGGATCTTTTAGACAGTACTCGAATTTTTAGGTGGTTAATTTTTTTTTAAGAAAAGCTGATCTAGATGCACTTAGAATGTAATCCTACAACTGTGGTAACTCATGTATAGGTGCACATACTCTGGGGGTGGCAAAATGCTCCTCCTTCAAGAACCGGCTGAAGAACTTCAATTCCACCCACGACGTTGACCCTTCGATGAATTCGAACATGGCGACAGCGTTAACTCAGACTTGCAACGCTGGAGACAATGCAGAGACGACCTTTGATCGGACAAGGACCACATTCGATAACACCTATTACAATGCGTTGCAGACGGGGACTGGGCTCTTGAGCTCAGACCAGACCTTGTATGCCGATTCTAAGACAAGAGGCATTGTCAATGCTTATGCAGAGAACCAGTCCATGTTCTTCTTCAACTTTCAACAGGCCATGGTGAAGATGAGCCAGCTTGATGTGAAGGAGGGTGGCGAAGGAGAAGTTCGGCTCAACTGCCGGAAAATTAACTAGATGAGCTGATCACTTTCTAATGCTTGGGCAATATTATGTTGATAGAGTGATGTACTTATTGCTACCAGGGCAACAGATCTTGTGCCTAATAGTGGATGCATAAGCCTACAAGATTTATCACTTTGTCATTGATAATGGTTTGGAGAATCATCTTTAAGAATTATTACGCTTAAAAGAATCAAATTAAAACCAACTGAAATAGTTAATATGTGGCACAACCCACAGCACATATTTATAATGTGCCTCATGGAGCAACAGCGTGCGAGTTTAGGGGGCAGACGAATCCTTTTGCCCCTGTATTAATTGATGGGTTCACTGTCATGAAAATTATCTGGCATGCATCCAAGCGCACCCCTATCGAGTCGGGTCATTTTAGCTCGCGAGCCGGCTTGGTTTAGTTCATTTTGGTTTTCATGTCCACATTCTAGACTATGAATATTGGAAGGAGAGACTATTATGTATGTGTTCTAATTAGTTTGAATCAATAAATGTTCAAAAAAGTTCCCAATTTTCATGAGAAATAACATAAAATATACTCCATCTGTTCCAAAATACTATATACATTTGAGAAAATTCCCATTTTTATTGGACCATGAAGCCTACAAGGAATTCGCATGACTTTTTCTCCCTTATATCCCGTCCAACTCGTATGATCGTTCATGAACAAAGTTCTAGTCAATCCTTCAAGTCTCCTCTAATTTTGGAAAGAGGAAGTCACGTAATTTAGCAAAATGTACACAATATTTTGGAATAATAATATTTCTAAATGTACATAGTATTTTGGAATGGAAGGTGTAACAAATATTGAGACTTGATTGGCACGAAATCCATAGTGTAATATAAGCATGCACATACGAAAAAATAATATACATATGGTGTTTTCTAGCTTTTCTCGAGCTTCGAGTTACGCCGAGCCAGGTATGATTGAGCTTGGTTCAACCAACTTCGAGCTCGAGTCAAACGCGAGTCAACTCGAGCTTTCAAGTCGGCTTTAACACCCTTAACTGAAGTAATCATACATGAAAAGATGAAAAAGGATAGAGATAATAGGACTTGAAGCAAGATTGACATAAAATCATTGACTCGAGCTCGATTCCGCTTTAACACCCTTAACTGAAGTAGTCATACATGAAAAGATGAAAAAAGGATAGAGAAAATAGGACTTGAAGCTTGATTGACATGAAATCCATATAGAGTGTGTAATATATGCATGGACATACACAAAAAAAGTACAAACTATTCAAGCTTTTCTTGAGCTTCAAGTCGTGAAACCAACTTTGAGTTCCAGCTTGGTCATGAGCCGATTCTGATTCAAGCTTTCGAATTGGCTTTACACCCTTACATGTCCGCGCACCAACTTACAATAAAAGTAAAAAGGACAATGAAAAGTAAAAAAGTTGTGCAATATTCAGATTTTACAAATTATTTTGTGGCATGAGCAAAATGGGGTTTTACTATTAGTTAGACCCGTGGAGAGATGTCCACTGATATTCAGGAAACTAGTATTCTGGAAGCGATTAAGGACTGCTATTTACAACTCGTTGGATTTGCAAGTAGGAAGGCCGACTTACCCTTTTTACAAAGTTTCAAGTCCCGGCTAAATTATAATCCACAAATAGATGAACCTAATGGCTTATCATTATCTCTATGAGAAGAACTAATCATTATCTCTATGAGGAAAAGAACAAACAAGAATAAGCTTTTTCATTGAAAAAGAAAGTACACCAGAACTATTAGTTAGCCCAATGTTAAAAAAATGTTACATCATTAAATTAGCATGCTACATTTTCTGATAAACAGGAGAGCCTTTTTATGAAGATAATTACAACAATGAGAAATTTCAACTACGGATATTTTACATGAAAGCCTTCGCATATATTCTACATGCTCATGGCTCTGGACGAGATGTCAGATTCTCTATCAACTTCACCTTCTGATCCTTCCGCATTTCTCTGCAGAAATAATTAGCAAAAATTCATCCATCACTACAAATATTCAAACAACTATTGCCCAAGAAAAAGCATTAACTTCCTATATAACTGATACTATCACCAACTAAAAAGCCGATGTTGATGCTATAGCAATTTGCCAAGAATGGTCATTTCATCAGATGCTGTCCAAAACACCAAAAAACATATGTGGCTCATTTCATTCCTAATATACTTTGAATCTGATGGGCCAAACAAAAGGATTACGGCAAAAGCAGACTGACATCGCACATTTCATACTTCCCATCCCAAATTTATAGCCAAGGCACCTGATGTGAGGGGCCATCTATTTTCTCAAATGATACACCAAATACAATCAAATACTAGGTCAAAAACAAATACCATCCGGTTCCTCGATTTGATTTCGGTGAGGTAGCGATCCAATGCCCCGTCACCACAAAGAATTTTAGCTCCACATCCTGGTGATTCAACAGAACCAACAGACTCCTCATCAACCACAACTGCATCTACCTCGTCTTTTCCCGTTTTAACATCTGGAATCTGAGAGCACAAATGTCAAAAATATCATAATCATAATCAAGTAGTGCTTTTTTCCAACTATTTGGGGTCGGCGACATGGATCTTACTCCTCCATTCAGGCCTGTTTTGGGCTACCTCTTTTGTAAGAAATATAATTTATGTTAAATAGACAGCATAATCTTAACAAATTTCATACACTACATGCCTTCGGAGAGATACTATCAAAGAATGCACTTAGTATCTATTTGGTTTCCCTTGCGAAAATGTACATGTAGTGTTACAAAAATTTTGCTTTCTCACCCTTGGTCAATGAGAAATGTGATGTCCTCCAATCAAGTGGTCTACAATTGAACGAACCTAATAACTTAACCACTAATGCAAAGATAGGAACAAAGTTAATCTATGTACATGAAATATGGATTCCAAACCAACATCACACCCTATCCCAATTGTAAATATCACTAATCATGCTCTACCATTCAATCCAATTGTAAGTCATTCCTATTTCCAACACCTCCAAAGCTTCCCACGCCCATCTCTATCAAAGTCCTAGTTGGCTTCCTTTCTTTCCCCTAAGGGCATCAGCAAAATACTAGTCACATTTCCCTTGTCAAATATTAGTGGTCTCCTTAGCATAAGATTAAACCATCTAGAGCTGCTCACTCAATCTAAATACCAATTGCAGCTTTATGCCTAAGCTGTCCAATGTGATAACTCTAAGATCCTTTTTCAAACCTGCACCCATTTTGAGTCAAGAGATAGATAAATAGACACATCCCTTTGCATTGATCGGGGGCGTTTGCAGTGACTAAGGTAAATATAGCTAAGATAAACAACCTGCACAAGACCAAATCAATACCTTTGCTCAATGACATTTACATCTACAACAGATGGATGAGAATATCGAACAGAGAACTAGAGCAGAGTGGCTAAAAAGGAGAAGGAACTTTTAAGCCCAGTAAGACGACCAGCAATGTCATATGCAGTAGATTGGGCGAGTATGAGAACCCATATTGATGAGGATGGAAGGTGAAATTATCAAAAAGAGTCACGCCTAGTATTACTCTTGAGAATAATAAAATGAAAGAATAATTTACAAAAGGTGTTTGAGAAAAATAACTATAACTCCTCCACAGGCCAAGAACATGAACACACCTCATACATGGCATCAGTTAAAATATTCTCTAGTATAGCTCGTAAGCCTCGTGCACCAGTATTTTTAGCCATTGCTTTCTTTGCAATAAGCCTCAAAGCAGGATCAGTAAAATGTAACTTAACCTGAAAAAGAGAAAGATAAAATGTATGGAAAACCATTGAGTTCACAGAAGTATCTGTATGATCACAGAACGAAACACAACTCACATTATTCATGCTAAACATTTTCTGGTATTGCTTTCCTAAAGCATTTTTTGGCTCCGTGAGAACCTGTTTATAAAGAAGAAATTAAATTCTTGGAGGGTGTTGTAAGCCAAAAAATTGTGTAAAAACTTTTTCTTTCATCATGAAAACAAGCATGCTTTAAAGTATAACTGTGAGAAACTACGCTAACAAAGAAAAAACAAAACAGATTCAAGAGATCACCTGAACAAGTTGATTTTCGTTAAGAGCAGCTAGGCTAACAAGGACAGGGAAACGTCCAACAAATTCTGGTATAAGACCATATGCAATCAGATCACCACTTTCAACCTGCGTATAAAGCATGCAACTTTCAGACTAGACTAAAGAACTGATAAGCTAGTGAAGAAAGTCTAGTTCTCCATAAACCCTGGTTATTGGTAAGAAATAGTTTTTTTCTAATAAGTTGCCAGTCATATCTTCCAGCAACAGATATACATTGCCATACTCACATTTTCCAGTAATAATGAAGCCACTGAAGAACTTGTTGGTCCACTGGTCCTCATGTTTGCCCGTACTGGTGCACCAAAGCCAATAGAAGAATCTTGTCGTCTATAACATAGTCCATTGTCAAACTTTAGGGTGAACTACAAACTCTCCAACAATATCAATAGGCAAAGTATCATTTCTAGACTACAATTAATACCTTTCTGAAATGGTTTTTTCCAAGTCAACAAAAGCACCACCACAAATAAACAGAATATCTTTTGTATCAATCTGCAGCCAGGTGAATACAGGTTAACGAGAAAGAGCTGTCATTTCAAACAACATGAAATGGTGGAAGGGTGGTAGTGGATAGTTACTGTTAAAGCTCATCTCAATTAAGGTATCGCCAAATAAGAGCTAAAAAGATTGAAGAAGAAATAAAAGGAAAATGCTAATCGGAGACCAACCTGTATGTTATCACCACGTGGATGCTTTCGGGCTCCCTTCTCAGGAACATTTACTATCTGAATCACCGATTCACATCCAAAAACAAGGCATTCACTTATAAACAGTCCGAAACCCAAAGATTCAAAGACAAATAGATTTGTTTCTATTCTCCAAAAAAGAGATTTAATTGCACTTTTCTTCTATAGATAAAGATTACTCCCTCTGTCCACAAGAACTTGGCAGCATGTCAAAATGAGTTAATATATTGGCCTGTAGGGCCCACATCGTTTCAAGGCTTCAAGCCTCCACTTACCCCTGCACATGCACATGCATGAGGATCTATTGGCCTATAGGGCAAATCAGTCATTTAATTTTGGATCTGTAATTTTTCTAATGAAGTCAGGTTTTTTTGGATGGAGGGAGGTATATGAGGTAACGATTATAAAAATAAAACATTGTTGTTATATGTTGTTTAACTCTGCCGTTGTGTCTCACCATGCCGAGTCCCAAGTCTTAAAAAAGGAGGAGGGTTAGAGATAAGTTGACAGCCGGCAGTAAAAACTCAATCTATATGGATCTTACACTACACATTCTAGTGAAAGCTAGGGCGTTCCCGGGAAGCAACGCATTGTGCCAAAACCCGGGTGCAATGATAAGTAAGCAAGAGTTGGTTAGGGGGTTCACGGGAAGTAACACATTGCAAAAACACCCGGTTGCAATGAACAATGTGCAAGGGTTCTCACGTTAGTTTAGACGGGCACGAGTAAAGAAGCTAGTCCAAGAGCGTAGGATAAAATTGGCAACGTGGAATATTAGGACCTTGAAGGGTAAGAGTATGGAGTTAGTAGAAATACTTAAGAGAAGGAGGATTAACATAGCTTGCTTGCAGGAGACTAAGGGGCCGTTTGGGGCGTGATTATTGCAAAACATCCAGACTGGATTCTGGATATCTACTGTAGCATCCAGGTGGATTTTTACATCCAGCTGAAACACGTCCTGAGGTGTTTCAGCTGGATATATAAAATATCCAGATGCTACAGTGTAGCAAAACATCCAATCGCTTTTAATCACGCCCCAAACGGCCCCTAAGTTTGTAAGAGAGAAGGCTAGGGAACTGGGGGAGGGCTTTAAACTAGTTTATGTAGGTAAATATTCAAATTGGGATTGGGTGGGTATAGTGGTTCATAAGGACTTGAGAGGAAATCTTGTAGGTGTCAAGAGATTTAGTGATAGAATTATATTAGTGAAACTAGTGCGAAGGGGATTCATAGTTAATATTATTAGTGCTTATGCACCTTAAGTAGGATTAGGAGAGGACCTTAAGAAATAATTTTGGGAAGAAATGCACTTAGTAATGAAAAGGATATCTTATTATATGAGGCAACTTAAATAGGCATGTAGGGGAGAAGAACATAAGATATGACAGGTTGCGTGTGCACGGAGGGTATGGTTTTCATGAGAGGAATGAGATGGAAGAAGCTATTCTTGAATTTGAAATAGCAAACGATCTAGGTATAGCAAATACTTATTTGAAGAAGAGGGAAGAGCAACTAGTAACTTTCAAGAGTGGACCTTAGAAGAGCCAAATAGGTTTTTTCTTAGTTAGAAGCGAGGATAGAACTAAATGTAAAGATTGTAAAATTATAACCAAAGAACCTATTACACTACAACATAAATTAGTTATTTTGGATATCCACAATAAGGGGTGGAAGAAGCGAAGGGTGGATAAAGTGGAGCCTAGGATCAAGTGGTGGAACTTGAAGGGTGAGATGTTCAAAATTTTTTTGGAGAGGTTGAGGGTTGAAGGAAATTAGAACTTAAATGAGGAACCAACAATGATGTGGGGTAACATGGTTAATTGCATTAAAAAGTGAGAAAAGAAGTACTTAGTGAAGTGAGAAGAAAGAACGTCAAGAAAAAAATATGGTGGTAGTGCGAAGAAATTGAAAGAGTAAGAAAAGAAGTGTTTCATCAAGGAGTGACAAAAAATGTAAAAATCAAAAGAATTGGAAAAAATATGCTAATGTTAAGAGAGAGGCTAAAAAGATCGTGAGTGAAGTTAGATATCAGATATTTGATGATTTATATAACATGCTACAGATGAAGGAGGGGGAAAGAGACATATATAACATAGCTAAGTTAAGAGATGAGAAAAGTATGGACTTAAAGCAAGTTCGGTCCATTAAGAGTGAAGATCAAAAGGTTTTAGTGAAAGATGAAAAAATTAAGGAGAGATGGTGTGTATATTTTGAGTATTTATTAAATAAAAATTGTAATAGTGGGATGGATATTGAGTCTAATCCTATTAAAAGAGAACTTATTTTAGGAGATTCTCCATAAAGGAAGTAGGAGCTGCATTAAGGAAGATGAAGAAATGCAAAACTTTAGGACTCAATGGAATTCCTATTGAAGTATGGAAGGCTTTAGGAGGTGTTGGCATAACTTGGTTGACTAGTTTGTTTAACAAGATCTGGTAGTCGTCTAAGAGGATGCCAGAGTAATGGAGAAGTACCCTTGTCCCTCATACCCTTGTATAAAAATAAAGGGGACAACCAAAGTTGTACAAACTATAGAGGTATAAATCTTATAAGGCATACTATGAAGTTATGAGAGAGAGTAGTAGAAGGACATTTGCGAAAAGTAACTAATGTAACAGAGAATCAATTTGGTTTCATGTCGGAGAGGTCAACAACGGAAGCTATATTTTTATTACGACAATTAGTAGAGAGGTGGAATGATAAGAAGACCTCTATATGACCTTCATAGATTTGGAAAAAATCTATGATAGAGTGCCGAGGGATTTTTGAAGAAGAATGGAATCATAAGATGTTATATAAATATCATAAAGGATATGTATTAGGTGTTGTGACTAGTGTACGAACAATTGAGGGGGGGGGCAAAGGAGTTTCCGGTTACGATAGGTCTTCATCAAGGGTCAACCTCAAGTCCTTATCTTTTCGATTGAGTTATGGATGAGCTAACTAGACATATGCAAAATAGTGTATTTTGGAATACACTTTTTACAGATGATGTTTTAATTTATGAGAGTAAAATAAGTTTGAACGCAAAACTAGAATTATGGAGGGAGGCTCTAGAATCAAAAAGTTTCAAAATAAGTAGAACTAAAGCAGAGTGCATGGAATTTAATTTGAAGGAAGGTAGAACTATAGGTAGAACCTTAGTTGAAATAGATGAGCAAGAAGTGTCAAGGTGTGATCAATTCTATTACTAAGGATCCATTATCTATAAAGAAAGGGATATTAATAGTGATGTAGTGCATAGGACAAATGCAAGGTCGGTAAAGTGGAGGGTAGCCTTGGAAGTTTTGTGTGATAGGCGTATTCTAAAAAGGCTTAAAGATAAGTTCTCTAGGACAACCATTAGGCCTGCAATTCTCTATGGAGCAGAGTGTTGGGCCCTAAAGACAAAATGAGAATACTAATGTGGATGAGTGGGATAACTAGGAGAGATATGATTAGAAATAAATATATTCGTGAGAGTTTAGGGGTAGCTCCTTTAAGGGAGAAGTTGAGGGAATGTAGGTTGCATTGGTATGGGCATATGTAAAGAAGACCAATAGATGCCCATGTGAGAAGATTTGAAGGGATGCATGTAAATGATGCCAAAAGAGGGAGAGCAAGACCTAAGAAAACTTGGATGGAGTTAATAAAAAAGGATATGACTTTATTATCTCTTACAAAAGAGTTGCCACAAAATAGGCCTAAATGGAGTCGTAAAATCCATATCACTAAGCCCAAATAGTTAGGAAAATGCGCTACTTGATTATGATAAACGTTGGCCTTATAAGTCATATCTGATCATAAAAGTTAACAAACCGGTAATTCTATTATCAACTAGTGCCATAAAAAACAAATAGAAAATAGATTACTCATTTGCAGTGCTTATGAACTCACAGTTCCTTCAAGCATTTTCAGCAATGCCTGTTGAACGCCTTCCCCAGACACATCTCTACTTATATTTACGCTTTCAGCCTGTGAATAAAAATCAAATACCAGATACAAACATATTTTATGCTGCTACTGAATGTATTTTAATCTAAATGTGCAAGCTATAATTGGATGACCTTCTTGGTTATCTTGTCAACTTCATCAATGTAGACGATGCCTTGCTGAGCTGCTGCAACATTAAAATCTGCAACCTAAAAGGAGGACATATTAAACAAAAGAGTTAATGTTGCAAAAACAAAACCAGATAATAGCACAATTGATTGAAGCGACAAAGAAGAAAAATTAAATTATATACTCACATATACTAAGAGCTTACAAGCAAATGTACATGAGAGAACTAATACAAAGAGCTAACAGGCAAATATACATGAGAAAATTAAGTGTTCAAGTATAGAACGAACAGTGCAAGTAGATGATGTAGACCGCACAGCTTAAAATACTTGCCAAGAGACATCTAATGAGGGTTGCAAGAAAAATTAATTATGATTATGTCTTTGTAATGTTTATGTATGAAGTTAACCTAGTATATATAAATGTAATGGACAAGGTTGAGTAGATTAAAAACTTAACCAGTACTTTTTCTGGTATACGTTTTTTTTTTAATGTTGGTGTATGATAATTCGAATAAAAACCAGTAACTTTTTCTGGTATATGTTAATTTTTTTTTGAAAGTTGGTATATGTTAATTGAATTAACTACAGTTGAGTAGCTGTAATATGTTGAATATACACATGTTAGTTTTTTCAAACAGTAAAGGTCCAAGGTAGATGCCGCAAAAATATCAAATGAGTCATACTGTCAGTCTATAAAACTGTATCTAAACAAGATTCAAGTCGTCCTATTCTTTCACTATTGCGCTGCTTAATCCAAATTTTAGAATCCATTAGAAAATTGGAACGTTACGTAATAAGTTGCCCTTCCAGGTTCATCTTATTTCCATTAACTGGGCTGGGGAATAAGATAAAAAATAGAGAGGCTTCACTCAAGCCTTGCTCAAGGTCTGCAAACCCAGTCCTGCAGCTGTTATTTTACATTACAATGTATCTGTCATTCCACAACTTAATTAATATGTATATTTTCTTTAGTTGTAACATGTTGCTATTCAACTGGCCAAGTCCTGTCATCTTGAGCAAGTTGTTTTCCTGGGGGACTGCAAGAATATTATTGAAGATTTCAAGGTGGGTACCCAGGATATCTACGAGATTGGCCTCTTGCTCTGAGAAACAAAACGATCTCCAGATCAGTTTGTCACCACCGAGTTTACTACTCACCGCGGGAAGTTAATGTCTATGCTCATTCTATGGCACGCTGTTCCTTTTTGATGTATAAACTTGGTTGGGTCTCCTCCAGATTCTCCGGAGCTCCTTGAGACCTGATCTTGGTTTTCGGTTTCTCTTGTATGTTTCTTTTCTATCCAAAAAAAACATGTTGCAAATTTAAATTTTTGAAAGAAACACATACAAACAAAACTGTATAAAAGTCATCTTTGTAGTTTCATTATCCAAAGAAAAGATACCAGTACAAACTAGTTAGGATGAAAAGAATTGTTCATACACCAAGTCACCAACGCTGGTTCTCCTTAACACTGAGATTAGGTTGGATTAGAATAGCCAATCAACCCCACCAAGAGGCATTACCGAGGAGACACTTCTACTACTATAATCCAGCAGCTTTGAAATCATCTTTTATTACTTTTGCTAGATGTAAAACTTTTCCTTTTCGAGACTTTAAATTTCAAAGACACAGGGCTTTGACCCTAGCATCTCCTATATTACAATAAAAGGTTTACACTGGTCTTTAATAATAATCGACCCAATGGATGGACAGAAATGCAACATAAAATATTGTAATCCATACCGTGAGTAACTTGTACAATATCGATTCTACATCTTCTCCAACATAGCCTGCCTGTTAATGCAGCATAAACCATCATCAATTTGATTTTTTACAACGGAAGATGAAGAATAAATAAAGTTGTATGCAGTAACATAGATCACAATCCACGAGTTAACTCATGATCACAATCCACGAGTTAACTCATGAAAATATAAGCAAAACAAAAAATAGTTTATTGAAACATCATTACTGAATCATAAAGTATACTGAAACTAGACTGAATTCGTTTCAAGCCACAAATAGTTTGTATTAATAAACTGAACGTATGGATCCCCCTATAAAAGATGCCTTAGACGCTCTTGTAAGAATCAATATGACTATTAAAAGGAGCAACTAAAAAAAGGTGACATAGATAATGACAGTTACAGCACCATTTCTATATCTGGATGTGCCTAAATTGTTGTTCATTAAATCATTAAACACCATCAAGAGGTATCATGGAGACGGCCTGGAACATCCACAATCCAGATGCTGCTGTGGAATAAAATAAATGCATACATAATCATAATCGAGTAGCGCCTTTTCCCAACTATTTGGGATTGGCGACGTGGATCTTATGCCTCCATTCAGGCCTGTTTTGAGCCAACTCTTTTGTCTGAGATAGTAAAGTCATATCCTTTTTTATTAACTCCATCCAAGTACTCTTAAGTCTCCCTCTCCCTCTTTTGGCATCATTTACATTCCCTTCTAATCTTCTCACAGAAACTAAGAGCACACAATGCATAAAAATACAGGAGGGAGCACACAGGAAAGATATAAACTTGCCTGTGTCAATGTTGTTGCGTCAGCAATGACGAAAGGTACGTTTACAAATCGAGCTAATGTTTTTGCAAGTAAAGTCTTCCCTGTCCTTACAGACAACAGGATAATGAGTAAGTCAAACATAAACATCATATCTGAAACTTTATTACATAATCAATCGCATCTTTTGCACAGTCAATACAAGAAACAGCTACGGCATAACATATGGAACTTAAGAAAGATGTGCGTGTGAGAGAAAGAGAGAGAAGCGATCAAATTCATGACAAAATAATTGGCCATGTAATAAAAACAGTGTCTGTAAAAGGAATCAAACTTGTCCTCTTGGAAAAAAGTCACGGTATGTATGCTGATGAGGACAGTCAACCAAGAACCATTCTTTTAACAAAGCTGTCACATATATTCTCTTTTCTGGGAGAAACCAAGGGAGGGAAAATCAACTAGACCAGTGACTTTGCTATCCACTCATATATGAAGTTAAGGCATGTCGCTCAGAGCGACTGTAAGTTGAAGGACACAATGTACTTCATCATTGTGCAGCACATAATATACAAGCTCGAGAGAGTCAGCGATACCTGAGCCAGTGGGACCCATCAAAAGTACATTGCTTTTCTCAAGCTCCACTGAATCATTATCGTCATTATCCATCTCAGGTTTTTCTGAATCTGTTTCAGATCTGTCATGTAATTTTCACAAACTATCACACTTTAAAACATAAGCAATGAGTTCTCCATAAAATTAAAACATAAATCAAGTACTGGTGACTCAGCATATAATTTATGCACGGTGAAAAAGTACTACAATAAGTCATGAACTTAAGATTTACCCTTTTTGCAAAGAACCATGATAAATCCTCTTATAGTGATTATATACAGCAACTGACAATATCTGCACATGGCAAAAACAATAGAAATCTTAATGCCATGTACAAAGAAGGAGAAAATGCATTCTGAATGAACGCCAATACACAGGAGGAAAGAAAATAGCATGACAGTGAAAGATTGCTTCACATGCACCTATTCATTGCAAAAAACATAATGAGTAGTTTTACAGAAAAACATCATCAATTACAACCTTCCTAAAGTAGAAGTCCTAAAAGTGAAGCTCAAGAGCGATTAAAGAGCAAATAGGAAGTGAAAATTGCAAGAAAAAAATTAAACACTATAAAATTGATATTTCACATTATTCCATATTTTTCAACAATATCTACATCTTAAAACCAGAGCAAAGAAATGAACACTTCTATCTTTCATTGTTTCCTTTACTGGAACAAAGGTCACATACAAGAACTTTTACTCTCTTTTTGTATCATAAGTTGTAATAGAAGCTCTGAGGAGCACCAGCAGAAAGCCCAAACCATCCAGTCCAAACCACATTGATGTCATTGTTACCAGCTTAACATCTATCCTCACAAGTACCCGCCGTAGTCGGATTGGCTCGCATGAAAGACCGGGCGGCCATAAGCAGCCAAACACAACTTTAGATCACTAAATAACTGAGTATCAAAGCCAGAATCCCATAGTTATATGTCAAAGGATAGAATTCAACCACTTCAAACCACATTAAGGTCATTGTTGCTAGTTTAACATCTATCCTCAAAACCGCAGTTTTCGTGCAAGAGCAGGCGGCCAGGGGCAGCCAAACACAACTTTAGATTAACTTAGTACTCCCTCCATTTTCAGAAATAGACAGAAAATTTGAAGGTTAGTGTAATTAACACTAGCCACTTTTTTAGGACGAAGGAAGTATATAACAAATAATAGAATTCTCACTAACTCCCCTTTGCACCAAACCAATCATCCAAATTTTCAATTTGAAAGTGCATAGCATTCGTCATTAAAAATCAAACAATTACCTTCTTTGCGCGCTCTTGTCCGATGACGAACTTATCTAACCCTTTGCAGATATCCTTTGGCGTCGGCAAATCCTTGCCCAAATTCGACCCGCCCCACCCCTCTTTCCCCCCACCATCCGCCCCTCCCCCTCCGCCGCCCCCATTCCCCGGCTCCGCCGCTCTCACCACGTTCAAATTCGGCGGAAAAGGCGGCCCAGGCGGCGTCTGCACCGCAATTCCATTCCCACTTGGTGGCCAATTCTCCGGCGGCTCGCCTCCCGCATACGACGATCTGAACGTCTTATAAAACGACGCCCTCAGCCGCGTCGTGTAGTCTTCCGAACCGGCCCCGTCGCCGTCATCCACGTTGCGAGGGGCCCTATTAACGCGGCCGATCTCGACGAATGTCCCCTGGAGGGGGATCATCTGGTTCGGCCGGAAGTAGAAGGCGGTCTTGCAATTCGGACAGAGGTTGACCGCCTGAAACGGTCCGGCGGGGCCGGGCACCGGCCGGAGGGGGTCGGTGGGGGGCGGCCGGCGACTGGCGAAGAGGAGGTCGATGTGCTGCGAACATCGCGGACAATTCGCGTCCGCCCGGATCCTCCGGGGCGGCTGCTGGGAAATCTCGTCGGAAGGCGGCCCACTTCCTCCACCGTCGCCGCCGCCCCACATGTGGCGCTCCTGGAGGTCGCGGAGGAAGTCGCGGCGGCGGAGGTGGTTGACGGCGGGGCAGCAGAAGCCGGCGCGGGTCCAGATGGCGGAGCACTGCCGGAAGGCGGATCCGGAGCGGGCTGCGGTGTCGGTGAGCTTCCGCCACCGGAAGAATCCGGACATCGTGTCCACCGCCCTGTGTGTCCGAATTGGATGCAATTCAAAAGAGGAGTGATGGTGGAAAATTGAGGAGAAACCGAGAAACAGTTCGAAGGAACTTTATCTGCTCAGGTTTAGAGAGAGAAATGTGACGAGAATTCGAGAGAGTGACCTAGAGAGAGAAACAAGAGTGATAACGTAAAGAAATGTGATGAGTGGGGACTGAGCTTTTTCCATATTATTACTTTGTTTTTTGAGTGAAATCTCGTATGACCTCGAATTAGTACCTAGAGTACCGGAAATGCCCTTTTTTTTACATTTTTTTCGACTTTTATATCTAAAATTCTTCATTCTTCCCAAAATTAGCGATTTTCGGGAGCATCAAGTTGAGAAAGAAGACATTCCTATAAAGAACCATCCATCATCGTGGTTCAAACCACTGTCAGCGCCGTCCAACCCGAAAAAAATAAAATTTCATGCTGAAAAATTGTAAAAATAGAGGAAAATAAGAAAAAAAATCTATGATAAAAGGATTTTGATGTAAGAGCAGCGGAGAATCCCTCTCAACTACAAAAATTTAAGATCTACATGTAAAGAAACACATATAAATGCCACCCTTAGTGATCAACCGGTCATGGACATCAAATAAAAGAATAAAAATGGGTAAAAATGTGAAATACTCATCAACGAGCGACAAGTTCAATTTATATTTGTTTTTGTGATCCTAATGAAATGGAAGATGAGTAAAAATAAGAAAGAACGCAAAAAAATGGCAAAATGGATAAAAAATAAACAAGTTATGATATTTTAAAAATTGCAATAAAATCGTGTCGTCGAGGACACGACAAGAATTCAAGTCGTGCAGAAAATACACGACTTAAATTTTGTACATGACTTTATTGCAATTTTTAAAATATCATAACTCGCTCATTTTCTATCCGTTTTTCCATTTTTTTGCGTTCTTCCTTATTTTTCCTCCTCTTCCACTTCATGAAGATATATTAGGATGAAAAAAAAAAGTGGAAGTTTTCTGACATCCGAAGTTTCGTCGTAAAGCTTATATTTTTTTTTCTTTCTTCTTATTTTTCTTCTTTTTTCATCCTAATATATCTTCATGAGGTAGAAGAGGAGGAAAAATTAGGAAGAACACAAAAAAGGGCAAAAATAGATAAAAAATGAGTGACTTATGATATTTTGAAAACTCCAATAAAATCGTGTTGTCGAGGACATGACTTGAACTCAAGTCATCTAGAAAATACATGATCACCTCAACTCGGTTTTAAGGAGCATCTAGTTGGAGAAGAAGACATTCCGGCGAAGGTCCGTCCATCATCGCGGTTCAAATTACCGCTGGCGCCGTCCAACTCGAAAAAAATAAAATTTCATGCCGAAAAACATCAAAGTCAGCGAGAAAGATGAGAAAAAAATCTATGATGAAGTAATTTTAATGTAAAAGCAGTGGGGAAGCCCGCCCAGCTACAAAAATTAAGATCTACATGTAAGTCGTGTCTCTGATGACATGATTTTATTGGAATTTTTCAAAATGTCATAACTCGCTCATTTTTTATCCATTTTTGTGTTCTTCTTTATTTTTCCTCATCTTCCACCTCATGAAGATGTATTAGGATGAAAAAATAATAAGAAAAAAAAAGCTTTATGGCAAAGCTCCGGACGTCGAAAAGCTTCTACTTTCTTCCTTCTTTTTATTTTTTCTTCTTTTTTATTTTAATATATCTTAATGAGGTGGAAGAGGAGGAAAAATAAGGAAGAACGAAAAAAAAAGGCAAAGACAGATAAAAAATGAGTGAATTATTTGATGTCCATGAGAGGTTGAACACCAATGAGTAACCTTTATATGTGTTTCTTTCAATGTAGATCTCAATTTTTGTAGTTGAGCAAGCTTCTCCACTGCTCTTACATCAAAATCCCTTCATTAAAGATTTTTTTCTCGTCTTTCCCGCTGATTTTGATGTTTTATGGCATAAAATTTTTTTTTCCGGGTTGGACGGCGCCGGCAGTGATTTGAACCGCAATGATGGACAGACCTTCGCCGGAATGTCTTCTTCCCCAACTTGATGCTCCGTGTGAATCGCTAATTTTGAGAAGAATGAAGACTTAGGTTAGATTTTGGGAAGAAGGGTATTTTGGGTAGTTTTTGGATCATATGGAAGAAACAAAGAGATTTCGGATAATATGAGAAACCGAAAGTTGCTGCCAGGTAATATGTAAAAAGCTCGTGGGGACTTCATACGGTTCAGGCTCTGGAGTGGGGTCCAGTACACTTTGGAACGGTGGGGCCGTATATTAAAAGTAGTCCATGGGTTTATGGGACCTACTTTGAGGTCCGCCTGGAATAGGTGTAAACGGGCCAAGCCGGCTCGGCTGGGCTCGATTTTAGGCTTGGCTCATATCGGGCTCGGCTCAGGCTCGGCCTACTACGAGCCAAGCTCGAGCTCAATGATACTCAGCTCGGCTCGACTCGGCTTATTTAGGCTCGGCTCGAATAAGCTCGCGAGCTAGCTTGTGAGCCAGCTCCGGCTCAGCTCGTTATTATATATATATATATATATATATATATATATATATAGATATATGTAAATATATTATTTTTTATTTTAATTTCATTCCACAAAAAATTTTAACGAGCCGTGCTTGAGCTCGAGCCGGGAGGCTACAAGCTGTAAACAAGGCGAGCCGAGCTCTCGCTCAAATTTGAAATTTCGAGCTCAAGCTGAGCCATGCCCAATCTTGGCTCAGATCAGCTCGTTTATGCCCCTGGCCGGGATGATGTCTGCTGGGTTATTCTCCATTGAACGGAAGTCGTCGATTATCAATCGACGGCACACTAGCGGACTAAAAAATAATTTCATGTAGGCACTGTCGAGATGGCTTAGAACGAGTTAGTGGAAGGGAAAAGTTTAAATGAGAGTCTTATTTAGTTTATATAGCTCAGTTTAAGTCATAGTCATCAGACTGAGATCTGATAGCATTCCATATAAGTATGCATCTGCCCTTATATAAAAGAGCACCGTCAAATTGCAATTCAACGGCCGGAACGGATGGTCTCATGCCTTTATGTAAGATCGGTCCCATATAACCCTATCTCTTACTGTAAAGAGGCATGCATAATGTGTTGGTTAGAAATATGGTTTTTCTTTCTTTGGAAATGTAGAGATGTAGAGATATGGGTTTTCATTAGGATTTGGAGTGAACAATGCAAAGATGATGATGTAAGATGCAGGAGCTGGTAAGAGTTGTTATAAAATACTTCAGTAGTTTTGTTAATCCCTCAGCTCAATAAAGCTCGTCTGCATTGTAAAATGAGTAAATTTTATTACATCTAGGGCCGTACAAAAACAAGAGGGTTTTCTTCTTCTTTTGTAATTAAATGCCTTGTACTTGGGCGAAAAGGGGCAAAATTGCCCAAGCTTTGTGTTCTTTTTATTTAATAATATGATGAAGTCTGGTCACTGGTGTGAATAATATTGCACAACTAGCAACTAATTGATTATTAAATTAAGCCATTTACTATTTATTTCTCTCTCCTGTCATTTTAATATAGATACAGTTTCTTCCAAATGAACTAATTTTCTAGTTCATACGAAAGAAACTGTATCTATTAGAAGTGATCGGAGGGTGTATTTGACTTTATTACTACTCCTTTATGTTGGGATGACTTGTAAGTCAAATTGTCACTTCCTCGGGCCCGGGGAGTTGAATCCCAATAATTTTGAACCAAAACCCTGGATCTTTGTCAACTTCCAGTGTTTTTTAGCTTGAGCAAGCAAACGCAGCAGCCATGTAATATTGGACCCGCATTTTTTCCACATCCAGTCGGCTTTGAGGGTTGTTGCAGATTAATACTAATATGAGAAATGCTCTTTAATGATGATGGAGAAACGAATACTGTGTTGCGACGCAATCTGTAACGGAACAAAAGGTGTGACACACATGCCAGGGATGAGGATCCCAGTTAACTTTAGTAGGTCGTTTAAAAATTGGAGAAAGTAAACAAAATCCCAAATCACCAAGGCATAGCAAGCGCGCATTAGGGGGATTTCATTCAAACCAGCTTGCCCCTGGATTAGAGTGTACCCACCACGGATTGAAAACCGATGGCCTGCAATGGTCCGACGCATGCTTTTATGGGTGGAGCGGGGGTACAGAAAAACAAAACTATTACAAATTAGTAGTTCAAATTAGAGATAAGTTTACATGAGATCGTTCTCATATAAGGAGCATGAGGCCAATCTTTATTACCGTTAGATTCCGATCGGAAGGTGGATATCAAATCAGTGGGTAGGTGCGTGTGTCACATCAAGGAGTGGGTGAGATCATTATGGGTATTTGTAGCCGTCAGATCAAGATCCAACGGCTACGATTCAAAGTGGCCTCATATAAGCAATATGAGAGCGATCTCATATAAACTTTTCCCTTCAAATTATATATACCCACTTAAACTTTGAACATTTCTCAATACCTCTTTTTTTTTCCATTTCTATTATTATTAACCCACTAAAATTAATTAAAAAAAGAAAATATTTAAATAAGATTGGTCTCACGCAGTTTGCATGAGCTAAGATTTGACGGCACCAGGGCACTCATCTGCCCACTGAGCCGGGTCAATCTCTGACAACAATTGAGATGACTTGGCTCATGTAAGTTACGTGAGACCTGTCTCATTTAAACCGGTTAGGGACGCCTGAATGGATTTTCCACTTAGCTTTCATAAATGCCCACCATTGGAAAGGGGTCACAGTTATTCACGACAACTTCCTTAACCAATGAAGCCATCAGCTTTCGAAAAGCTTGTTTTTATCTGAAGATGGTGTTTGGAAAATGTACAAACAATGATGGCCTTCACTTTCGAGATGGAGTGTTTTGGCAAACCTGTTAGGCCACGAAATCATCAATAATGATCCGGCTTTATGCACAAGTCACGTTGAACTACTTGCAAAAAAATTACTTCCTCCGTTCCAAAATATCATACACATTTGGAAATAGTCACTGTTTCAAAATATTGTATATATACGTGACTTCCTCTTTCCAAAATTGGAGGAGACTTGGAAGGATTGACTTGAACTTGGTTCGTAAATAAGCATACCAGTTGGATGGGATAATAGGTAAAAGGAGTCATATGACTTCTTTGTGGGCCTCATGGTCTCATAAAAATGAGAATTTTCTCAAATGTATACAGTATTTTGGAACGGAGGGAGTATAAAAAAAAGCCATTTTATTGCTAAAAAAGAGAGAAGAAAACCTAAGACAGACAACGTGTATATTTAAGGCCAAGCCCTGGAATGGCCCTATTTGAGGTAAAACTCAAAGTAAGATCTTTTAGATCAAAGATCTTAGTGTGAAAGTAGTGAGAGAACTCAAATCTTATATTTCCACCAAAGAGTAATAGTGCACGAACTCAACACCACAAAAGTAAGGACGTGGTAGAAATATTAGAGACGAATTCAAAGCCACAAAGAAAGTGTTGATCTGACTTTTGTAGTTGAAATTAGGGTCTCAGAAGTTTTACATTGAATTTCTACATGATCGACATAGAAATCGTAAACCCACCAAATTTATTGAGCTTAAATTTTATTCGAGGGTGTAGTAGAAGCTCAAATTATGGTTGTAGAAATTCTGCCATAGAAATTTGAGAAAATCTCTACAATTTCTATGTCGACAACATAAAATTTTTGGTGGAAACCATAATTTGAACTACACGAGTCCAAATAGATCGACGTTTTTTGTTGCATTGAATTCGTTTTAAGATCTCTATTATGTTCCTTAACTTCTTTTTTTTTTAACAGTAGAACTTCATATTTTAACTCAATAAACTTGTTGCATAGGTTTCTGCAGTTTATCTACCACACAGAATATTGTTAACACCATAATTTGAGCTATAGGAATCCAATCTACACATTCTTTGTGGAGTTAGAATTCATTTCTAAGATCTCTATCACATTGCCAGAGTCCTTTATAAAATGTTCTATTTGGTTTTTCAAAATGAACTGAATTACTATTTGGTTTAGTTCATTTTGAAAAACCATATAGGGCTCTATATATGGAACAGATGGAGTATCAGATTTTAACTGGATAGATATGGAGGGTTTCTACTATTCCTACTTTGGCAACATAGGACTTCAGTCCCAAAACATCTAATTTAATTTAGATTTTAAGCTGAGGAATTTGCCATTCCTCGGCTTTCAGATTTTAATTTATCGGTTTCTACGCTTTCTTTGACAGTTGAACTTCATGGCAAAAATTCTATAATAATGACTTGAGCCAAGGCAATTTGATTACACGGTAGAGATCTGAGAGACTAGTTCAGTTCATACCCACAGTATTAAGGGAAGATATAGGAGCCATGGGATGGGCTGACAGCTACTAGAGTGACCTCGACTTGTCATGCCGTAATCTGTCGCCTTGACTACTAACGTCTCGAGTTCAGTGCAAACACGACAGCTTTTGATGCTTTGGGCTGTAAAGCCTTCGGATATTGGGCTTCTCCTCTATATTTCTAGCTTCATGTTGAACACTTAGGCTCCGTTTGGTTGCAACTTCTTAGAGTAGAAGAAGTAAAATCTAGGGTATTCTGCTTCTTGGATTTTTGTAATGAAGTGATGTGTGTTTGGTTGAATATAAGGAAAAATCAGCTTTTTGAGGAGTAGTCCGTTTGGCAACATAAGCAGAAAGCAGATTCTGGAATACAAAGTTACAAAATTACCCACGAACACCCTCCTGATCCCTCCTTACCTCGTCGCTCCCGTCCTCCCTCCCTCTCTCGCCGCTCGGCGCCGCCTGTCCCTCGACCTCCACCCTCTCTCGCCGCTCCCGTCCTCCCTCCCTCCCTCTCTCGCCGCTCGGTGCTGCCCGTCCATCGACCTCCACCCTCGAGTTTGGCCCCGGCGCCTCCGAAGCCTCTTGGCGATCGGTGCAGCCCCTCCCTCGCTCGGCGCTCGACGTACGAAATCCCCTCGCCGCTTGGGATTCACCGGAAAGGTTTGAAATTTTTTTCCCATCGCCACTTGGTTCCGCCCCTCTATGAGTTGATTTTCACAAAAATCCACCGAAAAGGTTCGATCTTTTTTCCAAGGTTCGATATTTGTAGTCCTTATTCTTTGATTGCAACTGATTTGAAGAAATTTGGTTCTTTTGAAACTTTTACTCATCCGTCTTTTGTTTGTGTTTATATAGCGGCTTCCATGATTCTGTATTTTTCCAACTTGGATGCCTTTTCTAGTTAAATATTTCATGTTTGATCTTGGCCTATAGTGGAAAGATAGCAGTTTCATATCTAGCGACCTACAGATTTTTCAGACATCTTTATTTGGCTATATTTTATTATCATATGATGTAATAATTTAGTGGCTTTGCATTTGCGGTTTGCTGCTTTTATGCTGTTTTTTAGATTGCTGATAGATAGGCTTATTGTAAGAAGCCAAAAATGCATATTTGCCTGTTGCATGTAAATTCTGATAGCATCACGATCATCATCCTCTATATCTTGTGCCAACTGTCTATCTATGGATACGGTAGGTTGTACATAAGTTGTTGTTATATTCAAATCTATCATGGTATTCATGTGAGGAAGAAAACAACGGTCAAGGAAGGGGATAACCACATGAGCTTGGCCATAATCATACTCTTTTCTTTTTATATAAGTAGTCCTATTTGGTTTCTCATCATCACCTGATCTTATTTTATTTTGAAAGGAGTATTTCTTTCTCAATTATCTTAGTTTGGCCTCTTCATATGATGGTTCCTTGAAAAATGTTCAAATGGTCTTGTTCGTGATGTATGATCTGCAAATTTATGTCAATAAACTGCTGCACATGGCTATGACCTTTCTAGAGTTAATGGCATGTTGCTATATATTACATGTTGGTAATTAAATCATTGTAGCATCTGTTTGAGTCAAGCCTGACGTACTTTAACAAACTGTTATAGTGAGTGATCACTGTTTTGCTACATCATGAATCTTGTAGCTTGCTTACGCGATGTTCTACAATACGATCAAAATAGGTAACTGAAAAGGTTTGACCTCTCCTGCTGATGGTTCCTCGTTACGGCAAATCATTGATGTTCTATGTTGTAGTTATCCTCTGATTCCCCAGTTTTAATTCCATAGTTTTGTGTGCAGGAGGAGAAGAAGGTCGCAATTACAGTCTGCAGTTTCCCTCCAGACAAGGTCAATGTAGGAACGGTTGGGTTGATCTGCCTTTTTTAACTAGGAGTTAAATTACAATCTTTACATTTTGGGTTCATGTGCATTATTTTAACAATATGTAGAAATGGATGCATCTAGTAGTAATAGCATGAGAATGGGGGAAGTATGCCCTCGTTGTCTCGGCCACCGCATGACATTGTATGTTTCTCGTACTGATGAAAACCCAGGAAGGCCTTTTTTAAAATATCAGAATCTCTATGTAAGTTATTACAAGCCTGCGTTAATTCTATGTTATGTGTTGGTATATTTATATTTTAGTGGGTATTGGCAAGGGGGGCAGGCTGCGGGTACTTCATGTGGTTGAACAAGCAGGCACAACAGCCAACCGCAACAAGAGTTCATCCACGAGTGCCTTCCAACATACCTAATGGACAAAGAAATCGAACGTCCGTGATGGAAGAGTACATTAGGGATAACACTCGGACAACTATGTTATTTATATTTTTGATAGCATGCTTGATGTTAGTTATATTCAGAGGGTGATGGATGAGAACAATGTAAAACTTTACAACGTGTCAATTTTCCAATGTGTAAGTTGTCTTTTGAAGATTTTGTCTGACTTCCAAATTAATTCAAATGGCTGTAATGTGGTGTGCTTTCCTTTGGATCGGTTTAGTTTTCATTCACTTATGAATAGCATTATCGAATATGGAATTTTAGTATCTCATGATATTTTGTTTTGCAGAAGTTAAATATCTCTACCAACCAATTAAAATATCACTTGAAGAAGACATTATAAAGGTACTGTTCTTCAGTTTCAATAGATGTTGATGTCAAAAGAAATTACTGAGAAGAAACTTATGTTGCAGATAACCAACAACAACTTTTTTGAATCACCATTTCCACCAGATGGGTCTCAGCTAGCCATGTTTTGCTTCTAGTCACCTCTGTTTGGTTTCAGAACAGACGGCTTGATATACCAAAAGAGGTTGATTCTATGGTTGCACAAATCATACTGGATTGTTGGCACAGGTAAAACTAGGCCTTTGTATTATATCTACAGCATGTTGCTTCCCGTTTTCTCTCTTTGAAGGGGCCATTATCAATTAAGTTTGACAAACGTTGGTGACATTTGCAGTGAACCCAACCTGCGGCCCTCATTTTCACAGCTGATGGGTTCACTTAAGCAGTTAAAGAGGTTAGTAACTGAAGAAACTTGAAGACAATGAATGATAGTGACTCGAGGCACTTGAAGACGGGTGTCAGAAACAATGATGAGATATTCAGCCAAGACATTTGCCAGTGTAGCACAATCCAGCTACTAGAGTGACTAAGAGGTAAAAAAATTAAAATTTGCAAGGAAACTAATTCGTAATTTACAACCAAATCAGGGATGTGGAAAGGTAAATATACACCCTCTTTTGGACGACTGTGCGAAGTACATCGTCAAAAATACAGGGGAGTGGAAACATATTTAACTGTATTCAAAATCATAAATTTGAAAAAGAATAAGGAATGTCATAATGAGTTTTTATGAAGCCTGATTCATGGAAGCATGAAGGCTTCAACAAATGTATACATCTGATTCGGCTACAAACTATTATGAAGAAAAGGAATGAAATTAACTTTACATGGAAATGTGAAACACATGTTTCCTTTTTCTTTTTGCACAGTTTGATTTCATGGGTCTGTTTGCCTTTTCACTTTCCATAACATGGAAAAACTAGAGTTCCTTCTAGGCATCTGCTTTGAAGATCTTACACAGTTTGTGGTCGTTGCAACTATTGGATGATCTTTCAGAATTTGTACATTTCCACTCTATGAATCTAGGTGATTGCAATAATCAATCACGTCAAGATAATTTTAAATTTTTTTTTGTGTCTATATTAATGGGAGTGTATTGTTAAGAGATCATGACTTGCAGTATTATATGAAAGCAAATTGTGCTTGTGTGTTTCAGAATTGAAGTTATTTTTAGTTAGTACAGCTTTAAGTACGTCTCCATATTAGCAAGTTATCCGTTGCTATCAACGCTCATAGTTTATGAAGACTGCTTGAAGGTGTCTTATCTTCCATCTGTTAATGTTTCAAGGATATGGACGGTATCCACTTTTTTTTTGGCAAAATGGAAGCTACATAAAAAAATTCCTACATGGTAAATGAAACCCATTCTCTCTCTATCTTTTTGGTTAACAAAATGCATTCGTTCAATACAAGGTAAATATGCTCCTCTGTTGCGTCCTACATTCCATAAGCACCAGTTTTTCCCAGTTTTGGGTATTATTAATGCCGTGCAGCATGTAAGCCCCAGCAGATACAGACTTTAGAACCGTTTTATAAACGAAAGTTTAATAAAAAACATAAACACGAGTCTTTAACGAGGAATTTACAATGCGTGGGAAACAGCGCATTAGGGTGGGAAAGTCTTTACCTATTGCACCAGTCTTTTGCTGGACTATTGTTATGGTTTTTTGTTTCAAAAATTGGGTAAAATTATGTGAACGTTAAATTATGCTCTCCGTCTGAAAAAGGTAAATACAATTTTTTTTTTGGCAACAGTCTGAAAAAGGAAAATTCATTTCCCTTCTTTTGCTGGCCTATTGTTACATCTTTTTGTTTTTAAAAAATGGCTTAAAACAATTATCAAAAAAAAAATGGCTTAAATGATGTGACTTTATAACTATTCTCCTTCAGTCCGAAAAAGGTAGATACATTTCCCTTTTTTCTGTGTCCAAAAGAGGTAGACATAGTTAAGCATGTTACTTAGCCACAGAGGCCTTTTCCCACTTGGGGGGTTCACTGTGGCTCAAAATATTGACTTCTCCACGCTGTATCTACCTTTTCCGGACGCAAAGAGTAATCGGATACTGAAATTGGTAGAGCACTTGAATGACTTTCTAATTGGCGCTGAATAAGATCCTTTTTTTGAACGCGGCTGAGAGCTTTCGGCCGAATTTAGTAAGAGTAGGAGGGTAATCCACTACTCAGTGGATGTGAGATGATAGCCATATCTGAGTGGATTAATCAATAGGATGTGAGATGAGGGTAATCCACAAACTCCCTCTTTCCTTTGTGAGTTTGTGTTCCCACCTTAGCTTGTTTTAGCATGCTGCAAGCATTCCCTGTATGCAAGTGCATATAACATTTTCATCTTTATGTAGCTAGAAACATGGATAAATACAATGAGTTTTGACACTTATGACGTGCCACTGGAGAAGTAAACCAAACGGGAAATGGGAAATAAACCAAAAACACAAAAGGTGCAAACCCCAAGCATGCTTTCTATAGAATTTAAAGTCAAATGTTTGGTTTACTTCTCAAAATACAAAATACAATGAACTTTGTTCGAGCTTCCTGTCGAACTTTTTTTCCGACACATGCTTTCTATAGAATTTAAAGTCAACCATTATGTCTGGATTTAAAAAAATCGACTTGAGGGGCTCTGGATACAAGATCTAACATCGAATTTCGGGAAATTTTACCATCCACAGTACTTGCCCTTTGCAGTGAAAATTGTAACAGCCACATTGCTTGCCCTTTGCATTACTTGCCCTCTCTGGGGCTCTCTGGATATAAAATTGTAACAGCCAATCCACCACAGTTCGACATTGTAAGGAAAAAATGACACATTATCGTATGTAAATATGCAATTACCATTTTGTCATCTTTCTTCTCATGCCAAAAAACCAAAATCATAACATAGAATTACCATGAACTGCATTTTCCAGCTGACCAGACACCCCATAATTATACAGCAGAAATGTAGCTTTTCCAGGAAACATCCATGAAACCTTTAGCAACAATGCATGGTTCAGTATTGTCCCACGATACAAACACAACAGAGTTACTGCTCTGTCCATTTTCACATAGATCCCACTACCTGAAGCAACAATGTATGGTTCAGTATTATCTTTAGATGATCATCCTCTCATCCAACCCGATGAAATAACACATTTGGCATAAACATAACATAACTGGCAAGAAAGTCTTACTAGGGAGTATATGATATAATGGCGTGCATATAATCATTAGAAGCAGCTTTGCATTTAAGTTTATCAATCTGAAAAGAATAGAATGCACAAACAATGTATGTTCTTCGTCAGAATGCATTTCATATGCCACTGATGAGTACCAAAATAGACACAAACTATTTGCATCGGCCACTTACAACTCTTATACATCATTTTTGTCAACGGATGGAAATTAGCAGACAACAAATAGTACTGTGCAGATCTTCCTATAGGTAATTAGCAAACAACAAATGTCAACTCTTATACTGTTATTTCACACAAAAAGATAGTGGGACATTACCTATCACTTGCAAGGATTAAGGTGGTATGTTAAAATGCGCAGCTATGGCTTCTTTAATGTCATCACGCACATGTTTCATGTACTGATCATCCCTGAGTACTGGTGGGCCAATATTGAGGTCAGGTTGGGGCTGATTTCTCATATCGTCATTTTCCCATTGTTGGAATAAAGCATCTAGAAGGTCTGGATCATCCCCAGCCCCCTGTTGCTCCTTGATGAAGTTGTGCAACGCCATATACACCATTACTATTTTGCATTGCTTATCAAAACTGTACGGAGGGAACCCAGACAAAATCAGCCAACGCTTCTTCCACACCCCAAATGTCCTCTCTATAACATTTCGAAGAGAAGAATGGAGATGGTTGAACTTCTCTTTTTGTCCACTTGGCCCACGCTGTCGGTATTCAGGTACATGATAGCGTGTGCCCAAGGTACCCTGTCCTATTCGGGTACCCTGCATCTACCACATAGTACTTTCCATCTGGTGGGTGAGGGAAGTTCGAGTGTGTGTCATTTATGGCATATGAAAAAACCCTAGAGTCGTGTGCAGATCCTTCCCATCCAACCACAACAAATGTGAACCTCATGCTAAAGTCACAAACAGCCATCACATTTTGGGTAATCTTCCTTGTTTTCCCCTTGTAGGCTTGCTGCTCGAGTAGTGGTATAACCGCTTCTATGTGAGTCCCATCAATTGCCCCTATGCAATTCTTGAACCATGGATAGTCTTTGTAAAGCTTCGACCTAATGTGATGGGGGGTCTGGTCTGTTGGGAAGATTGGCCTTATCTTATCTGCAGCCCACACAAACAATGCTGACAAAGTGTTGTTGAAGTGGCGATTTATGGTTTCAGTAGAGTGTGACATTAGGTGCCCTATTGATCTCTGACCATCCCTGTGTCCTATTATTTGAAGGAACGACCTCATTTGTTCTTCTATAGGAACAAATTTACCATCACTGAGTAGGTTCTTTGCTCTAACCTCATTACACAACCGCATGAAAGTTGCTTTGTTCATCCGGCACATTTCATGACAACATGTATTTGGACCACTCAACATGTCATGCACAATACTTCTACCCCTATCACGATGCATGTGGACTACGTTCCTAGGTGGTCGGGGTTGATCTACTACATAGGTTTGCATAAGAATATATTCCACTGCATTCTCCTCATCAGCATCAAACACGAGTTCCCTCCATGCAATTGACATTATATCAAGCTGAACAACAAATATAAGAACACACTGCTCAATACTGTAAGAACACATGCAATATAACAACAATTTTAAGTATGTTTGAAACAAGGTCACAAACAAGAAATCCACAATACCTATAATATGTGGTTGTCACAAACAAACAAACACATAACAGACTTCAGTCACATACAAACAAATGAAAACACACATAAGTATTGCATTCAACCACAAACAAATAAAACATCATATGATCCCTTAGCTTTAGGTGTTAAGCCAACTAGTCACATAGTACTCACATTAATAAGTCACATACCACTCACATTAATAAGTCTTACAAACAGAGACAAACAAAACCTCAAAATATACGATAACACAAGTCTTAATACCTATCCCACCAATGCTCACCCAGGGATTGTACCCTCAAGGTTGGATCATCACCAAGTGCCATCCGTAGACGTCTCACATGTGGGTTCACGAAACGTGGAATGATGGATCTATAATCAGCGTCTGTTGCATCATATCCAGGAAGGTCACGGACTAGATCAACAGCCTTCTTGTATTGATCTATTTCAAAGTCCTCTGTAGCCGCAAGTGATCCCATACATGCAATCTCATTTCTCTCCGACATGGCCATAGCAATAGATTCACCCACTGAAGTTGTATCTGCACGGCGGGTCCTCTTTCGTGTCTGTTTTGTGGTGGTTGTAGGTGGAATGGACAGAGGCGGAGGGAATCTAGTAGGGCTAGTGTGTCGAGAAGTGGTTTGTGGGAATTGGCTAGTGACCCCATCTGCTGCCTCAGCCACATCAGGTTCAACTTCATCCTCAAACTCTTCATAGTCTGCATCTAAGCTTGGGAAGTAGTCATGTGCATCATCTTCACAAGGTGTGGTTGCTCTCACACCACTTGTGCTTGCTCCCACACCACTTGTGCTTCCTCCAACACCACTTGTGCCTCCAGCCACGCCACTTCTCCCTCCTCCCACATTTTGAACTCCACCATTTTCAGGTTGTGTTCGGCGTAAACCACAATAAGTACGGTCAACACCTGTTGCAACCCGATTACTGAAGATGACATCCAAATTGAGTTCAGCCTCCTCGTTATATCCCCATTGTCGTAGCCGCAAGCATTTTGGGTGCTTCTGAAAATACACATCCACAAAGTTGAGGGTTAAAATAATGTCATGCTTCATACTTTCATAACAAAGTTAAAATGTTTATGTTTAGATGATACCTTAAAAAAGGCTTCCCATTGAGAATTGGTGAGTTCCCATGTCTTGGCTGTTTCATTCCATCCATTGCCAGTCATCTCCCTCAACTCCTTCCAACCTTGATAAAACCTTCTACACTGATCATAATGGTTTTTTAGCCCCCGTCTATTAATAATGAGTTCATGCTCCACAGCCATATTTCCAATCACAAGTTCCCAGCCATCATGATTTATGGTGCTACCTCTTTTGTACCCACAGATAACAGCATGCGCCATGTGCTTTAGGAAGGCATAGTGTAGCGGCTTATCCCATTTCACAGTTTTTGTATAATTCTTTGAAGCGTCAACTTCAATCACATCACTCTCAACGGCCATTTCCTTGCTACAATCCATTTATATTTGGCCTATAATAAGCATGCGGCCAACAACCATAACATATTTGCATAGCAATAGGATGTAACTGTAAAATAGACTCACCATTTCAAACTGTATGGAGCTACATTACATGACCTAGATAGATAGGTGATTAGGTCATGCACATCAAAAGCTGGTCCAAACATGAATACATGCATATAAAATTGAAATTAGCTAAGTCCTTGAGATATCTACCATAAGAATCAAGGTCTGAAGTACTATCTCGCCGACATTCGCACGAAAAGAGCAAAAACATGAAAACCAAACATTGCATGCAACAAAAGAGGCCATTCACAAACCATAGATATGCAAAAACTGTTGGGTCAACAAAAGACCCTGCTTATGATTATTGGTTTAGATCATTGAAATGGGATAAATTGTACAATCACAAATATAAATCTGACTCGAATGTTCTAAAGAGTAAGAGCTTACTGCTTAGTAGGTAATATTTTGGGCATGTTTGGTCTAAAGATTATTAGGTGATGGGAATATTTCAATATCTTAGATTTATGTAAATTAATGGCAATAACACATATGATGTGAACAACACTTCACACAAAACCACATCATAAAAAAGAAAAACAACACATTGCATGCAACAAAAGATGCCATCCACAAAGCGTAGATATACAAAAATAAGAAAGGATTGGCAAGGCAGTTTTTACCTGGTACAGATCAGGGAAGTGAAGGAGGAGGATTGGAGGAGGAACTAGGTGATTGAAGGATGGCACTGACAACAATTTCCGTATACGTCAAGCTCAAAGCTGTAAGTGAGAAACAAGTAAGAAAAATTATATATGCTTTAACCTTTACAATAAACAACCGTCAGCAATGTCTAAATTAGATATTGACATTTTGTTACAAAAAGCAGAATTAACAACTGACTTAACTAGTTCATAGTCAAATTATATAAGTTAGCGCAACAAAATATGCTTTTTAATCAACAGCCAAGTTTTTTTCGACGGAGGGACTAAATAATTAGCGAAAAAATAAAACTACAAAGAGAGTTAACTGCAATTAGAGCCAATAAGCATTGTCCCTGGTGGATATATTAACTGAGAACATGTATCACAATTGTATAAAAAAGTACAACATGTTACATAATCAATAAGTTATGAGATCAGGAGTTCAAAACATTATAAGCATCTAAACTTGCACAAGAAATTCGAGTGAAAAGCAGTTTAACTAATTCAAAATTACCAAGTATTTTGAGGCTCACAGTTGCAAAGATGATGGATCTAAACTTGCACACAAATGTGTACACTGAGACAAAAGATAATCTCCCATATGGTGCTATTTTATGTCATGTGGGCTAGGACAGTTAACTGCAGACGCTAGGAGAAAGAGATCAAACAAGTGGGTAATCGCCTTTCTTTTCTATAAAGAAAAGCAAGCAACTTTCGCATTTCGGCAAAGAAAAACAAAGCCTATGAATAATCGACCGAGTCGCAGGTGAGGCACCCACCTCGATTGAAGCCAAACCCTGAAATTTCCGGCAGGATGCAGACGGTAGGAGAAAGAGATCGGCACCGGATAATAGAAATGGAAAATTTTTCAGTACCTATTGAAGGATTCTGAAACCTCTAGGGCGGCGGGTGGATCACAGTGAAGGACGACGAGGAGACTCCGGTAACCACCACCTTCGGTTACACCCGCAGATCAGTTGTCGCACCCGCAGATCTCCGATGCGAAGTGTCGATGGTTAGAGATGACTTCTTCCGAAAAATGAGTAGCAGGAGAAGGAGAAGGCGAAGCCCGGTGAACTCCTCAACCTCAGGCGGCGCCATCCATGGCGATGCGGGATGAGGAGCAGGAGAAGGAGATGAACCAAGGGCAAAACACGGGAATCTCAAAAGCTTTTAGGTTAGATATAACTTGTGGGGGACTTCTTCTGAAAAATCTCCTCCTGAGGAGATTCTGGGGAAAGTCGACTTTCCCCAGAATCTCAGGAGGAAAGCCGACTTCACTACTTCGAGCAATTCATCCGAAGTAGTGCAACCAAACCGACTTGAGCGGAAATTGGCAGATTCTCTTAGAATCAGGTGCGAAAATCGCCAACCAAACAGGCCCTTAGGTGCATTTGGCAACCGCTTTTGCTTTTTTCAAAAGCGACTTTTTAGCAAAATCGTTTTTGTTAACCAAAAGTTAAATCGTAACCCGTATGGTAACGCCCACTTCTAAAGCGCTTTTATCAAAATCCACCCCTTAAATCTTGTTTGGATAGGATAAATTTTAGAAAAAGATAAACTGCGCTTGTGACGCTTTTACCCTTATAAGAAGGATTGAATCTTGATCTAATTTTATCAAATGTCCTATGCAACAACCGTAGAGTACATACATGAGAGAGAAATGGCTTGGGGATGGGTCTCATCTTTTTCATATGGGAGCTTGTCATTTTTTTTTATTAAGACGAACATGTTAATTTTTCTATTCACAAGTTAATGTAGAATGCCCATTGAACCAGTCTCAACCATGTACATTGTACCATGTAGTTGTCATTGCACTCAGGTGTGGCCTATGCTAATAAATTGTGGGCAATTACTTGGAATCCTTTCAGGATAATTGATGTGATTTTTCCTAGAATATGACACGACTAATAAAAAATATTTAAGGAATAATTTCTACTAAAATTTTGGCAGAGTCTCCCCTATATTTTTGATATATAAAACACCTGTAATTTTCTCAAACACATGTAGGAACCTAGAATAAAGCTCTCTGATGCACAATTAATAAAACCGCCTTGTTGAGTCATATTGATTCTTCAATATATCCCTATTGACATTGGTTTGGTTTTCAATCTGAAAAAGATTAATCACTAATTCCCACCCTTGTTTGTCCAGTCCACTCCCTTTCCTATATCCCTTAGACATTGCATAAGCCATGTGGCTTAGGAAGGCATAATGCAAGTCTTTATCCCTACTTGTTCTTTTAACAGCTTTGCTGACAATATTTTCTTCAACAATGTTACCATTACCAAGCACAGATCCACGTTGAATATCCATAACACCAGCTACCAAAAACCTTCTTGCCTACAGTTCTACAATATTACCATTATCAATGAAGTGCATATGAAACACAATGAACCAACCAGCAAAAAAAAATTGCAATCTCAAAATTGATCATAGGGAATTTGTATAAACACCAGCAACTGCATGTAAATTTATAAGCAAGGGAATTTCAAAACCACCATTAATGTCCCCAGTTCATTCTAAATGTTATTACTAGCCCATTTTGGCAAATCAAACGTTACAACTAATTCCGGACGAAGGTAGTACAACACAATTGACCAAATCATCAGAGAAGAAACATTGAGACGGCGGCGATCGGAGACAAAAATGAGATTTTTTTATAATACCAAACGAAAAGACAAAAAAAAAGCAAAAATAGAACATACCTGATCGGAGACGGCGGCGATCTAGTCGGAGACGGCGGCGATGTAGTCGGAGACGGCGGCGATCCAAGTCGAGCGAAGGGGAAGGCGACGACGGCCGAGCTAAGGGGACGAGGTCGGCGACCGAGCAGAGGGGACGAGGTCGGCAGCCGAGTGAAGGGGAAGGCCGAGCGGAGGGGACGAGGTCGGCAGCCTAGCGAAGGGGGGATGACATCGGCGGCCTAGCGAAGGGGAAGGCCGAGCGGAGGGGATGAGGTCGGCAGCCGAGCGAAGAGGGGGATGACGTCGGTGGCCGAGCGAAAGGGAAGGCCGAGCTGAGGGGGATGAGGTCAGTCGGCGGCGGAGGAAAGGGGGAGACGAAGGGCAGAGAAAAAAAATCAGGACGAAGAGAAGAGACCAGGTGAAGGACATAGAGGAATTTCAGAAAAGCCTGAGGGTAAATGCAGTCATTTTTACACCTTGATGGATAAACCAAACCCATAAAAGCCGCTTTTTGAAAAAATCTCCTCCTGAGGAGATTTTTTAAAAAGCCGCTTTAGCGCCTGTTTTCGAGTAAAAGCGGATTTTGTTAGATGAAAATCGCTTTTACTCAAAAACGTCCTTCCATACGCGATTTTGCACAAAAGCCGCTTTATCTACCTAAAAAGCGGCTTTTTCCTCCCAAAAGCTGCCTCCCAAACGCACCCTTATTCAGTGTAACTAAAAATCTACATCAGCAGACAGCAGCAGATAACATAAGCCAGGGCACCCAGACATATGCGTGACTAACTCATATATGACCAAAGATATCGGTATTGTATCGGTTCGCCTAAGAGACAAAATATCAGAGATATATCGGTGGTCAAAAATTAGTTTTTACCATATATTTTCACAATCTAACTTCTAAAATGAGTTATACTAATTTAGACAAAGCATAGATTTTAAAATATGCATATTAGGATGGGAAACAAATGGGAAAGTTACTTTTTTTTTCCCTTTTAAAATTTTTTTTCTGAATTTTTTTCAAAAATATATATTTTTTAAAAATGGCGATATATGAAACCGATATATCGGTTATATTCTAAAAAACCCTGAAAATCGATATTTAGCTGTATCGATTTATCGGGTGGGACCCGATATCGATATATCGGTGATATATCGGCGATATATCGCTGATATGGAATTCCTTGTACATGACTAGAAAAGTATGATAAAGACAACGGTATTATAACTTCATATATACATAATAAAGGGCAGAATTTAGTGAAGCTTATTTGCCAATACGAAGCAAAAACAAGAAAAGTTACTGAGTGAAAGAAATCCATTTCATACACAGTTTTCACTGCAGAAGTCGTTGAGAGAATAGGAGGCCCACAAAAAACATTGTCTATCATAGGTCATTTTCTAATTGTTGCAGATTGGCCTTTTTTCAATATTGCATACATAATAATTTATAGTATTGTAAAGATAATATATTTTTGCTATCTCTTGTGAAAATGAAAGAGTTGAAACAAAACAGGCTAGAAAAAAAGTGCAAGATTCATGCCACCGGCCTCAAATTATTAGAAAAAGACGTTCCTTGATTATGATTATAAGTTAGGTCCGTTTGGGGCGTGAAAAAACCAGAATATCTTCAATGGATATTTCACTTCTACTGTAGCATTCAGATTTTTTTCACTTTCAGGCTGAAATACGTCGTTTCAGCTAAAAGTGATAAAGACATGAGATAAATAATGAAATAAAACATTCACTGCCGATGTTTCGATTTTTATCACGTCCCAAACGGCCCCTATCCTGATGTTTATATATTTTTTTATTCAATTCATCATAGAAACGAGCATTACAACAGAAATATCAAATACAGCGGTCAAATAACCAGACCTGTTCCGCGGACGTGGGTCTGGTACCCTCCAAGCCATTGGTTGAGAGAATCTCTTCGCGTGCCTTGCGAGGCAATGAGCGAGAGCATTTCCCTCCCTGCGAACATGGAAGAAGGAAGCCTCTGTCATTAAATGTCCTAGAATTGAATTGCTGGCATCTCTATCTCGAAGACGTTTGACAACTTTTAGAAAATCTCTTTCAAACACTACATGCGCTGAAGTTGTTTCGGATGCGAAGCTAGTGGCCCTTGCTGCTGCGAGCAGTTCAATTTCTTCCGCCTTGACAAAACTTTTGCAAGCCAAATCTTCTCCTCGATGGCCGCGAATACAAACACCTATTCGCCGATCGCCCCTCATCTTCAAAGTCTGCGCCATCGTAGTTCATTTTAACCACTCCTCTTGGAGGGCACCATGTTTATATTATTTCAAACACATATATGTGCCCCTTGAATTAGAAGTCCTCTTTTACCCACCAGAAGGTTCCCGGAAATGCGCATCCACAACATAAGTATATTATTGTAACATTGTCAAATTTGGAATAAGCTATACTTTGGGCCTATTTGGCAGCACATAAGAGGTTGGATTTTAGAAGTTCTTTTGGAAAGAGATTTTTTCTAAAAGAATCCAGCTTTCATTTAATTGATTTTTCTCAATGGTATTTATTATAATTTTATAAAAAAATAAGGACACTTAATAATAAAAAATATGTTTCAATAATGAAACTGCGTTTTTTGTTATTAATTGCCCGTCTTTCATTTTTATTTACGAAATATGTCATCGAACCCTAAATTCTTCTTCAAAAGTTATTTCTTCCCAACCAAACACTGAGATTCTTCTTCCCTAAAATCAAAATTTCTTACTCCTAAATTCTCCAACCAAACATACCCTTTATCTCTCATCAATAACCTCTAATAAATTAAACATATTAATGGCTCTCGTACGGAAGTCACATAGAATTTCGCATAGATCCTAAGTGCAGCCTAGGAGGGAGACAAATAAATAATTCTATTTTTTCTCCACGTGTACGAAATACTCCTCCGTCCCATATCAAGTATCATATTTCTTTTTTCAAAATGAGCTCATTTTCATGCCCCCAACAACTAGTTGAACATAAACATTAGAAATTCCTTGAAGACGAGAAGACTGAATCAATCCAAAGGTAATTAAGAAAAGGGTAATGGTCAAGAATCTCTTCTTTAAGATCAAAACCCTCCAAAAGATAATGCACTTTTTGAACCATTACAGTGTCTATTCCTCCCGTTACAGTGAATAGGTTGAATCTTCTTTTTTCTTATTATCAAACATGTGCCTATTCCTCCCGTTCCAAGTGAAGGTATGATTGACATTGAAGGAGATTTAAAAGGAGTTGCAGCAAATTGTTCCGACTTTATAAAATTAAGAAGCCCTAAATCAACAATCATTTTGTAATTGTGGCAGTTGGCTAGAAGAATCTTCCACACTCCTTTAACATACAAGCATTCATATAGCATTAAAAAAAGTATTCAAAGAATAAATTATCCCGCATCTCAGCCTTTATATAGCAAAAGGAGCATCCGCTAGCAAGATGATATCCTCTAGTGTTACATGATTATCTTCAAACATGTTTGGCAAGTGCTCCTCAAGGAACATGACTTAATCTAAATAGCTTTTATAAGCAGGCGACTTTGCCACCTTAATTAAGTAAGGAAAAGACTAACGGGTTAATTGAGATATGTTATAAATAAAGAAGCTTTGTTTTTCGTTTATTACACGAGTTACTTTTCTTTCAACAACTAAAGCCAATTAAGCTTAAACTACATTGGTATCATGAACACAACATAACCTAATCTAAATTTCAAATGCTTCTACGAGAAATCAGAAGTAACTTAAATTTTAATTATCATATCTAAACTCCGAGCACTTCCAGAAGAAATCTAGTTAATCATCATTTCTTACTTAAATTTCCTGCGATACATAATATAAATATATTCCTAGGATCATAATCATAATCAAGTACCTCATTTTCCAAACTACTTGGCGATATGGATCTTAAGCCTCCATTTAAGCCCGTTTTGTATCAACTCTTTTGTAAGATATAGTAAAGTCATATTTTTTTTATTAACTCCATCCAAATTCTTTTAGGTCTCATTCTCTTTCTTTTGGCATCATTTACATGCATCTTGTCTAATTTTCTCACAATGGCATCCATTGGTCTTCCTTGTATATGTCCATATCAACGCAACCTATATTCCCTCAGCTTTTCCACTAAGGGAACTACCTCTAAGCATATCTCTCCTAGTTATCCCACTTATCCACCTTAGCATTCTCATTTGGGTTACATTCAACTTATCTATATGACTTCTCTTTGGCCTCCAAAAAACTCATTTTCTCTTGCTCTTCTCTAGCCTTCATGATGATTAATATATTCTCTCTTAAGTCACATATATAGGGTGTGTTTGGAAACTGATAGTGATTGGTAAAAAAAAAAAATCAGGCTGAAAATAATCAAGATGATTTGTAGGTGATTTTTCTGATTGTGAAAAATCCGTTTGGGAACCTGAAATTAATCATATTTTCAGTCTTTCACCATCAGCCTAATTCTTGATTGGTGACTTGCGTTTGGGAACTTAAAAAAAAATCAAGCCTGATTTGTGTTTGGCAAGGCCGGTGAAAAATTTCTTTTTTAGACGGCGGATGGCGGCGCTGGTGGTGGGTGGTGCCGGCGGCGAGTGGGCAGTGGCCGGCGACGGCGGCGATGGTGGTGGTGGGTGGCAGCGGGTGGCCGGTGGTGGTCAGCGACCGGCGGTGGGTGGCGGTTGGGTGGCCGGCGACGCCTGCGGTGGTGGTCAGCGGCGATGGTGGCCGACGACAGGTGATAAGTGGCCGACGACGAAGGCAGTGGTGGCGGCGGCGGTTGGGCGGTGGCCGTGGTCGATGGTCGATGATCGGTGGTGGTGGTCGGCGGTGGTGGGTGGTGGCCGTCGGCGGGTGACCGGCAACGACGGCAGTGGTGGTCGACGGTGATGGTGGTGGTCGGCGACGGGCGGTGGCCGACGTTGGTGGTGGTACTGGTAGGTGGTGCCAGCCGTGGGCGGTGGGCGATGGCCGGCGACGACGGCGATGGTGGTCGGCGGCAATGGTAGGTGGTGGCCGACGACGACAGCAGTGGTGGTCGGTGGCGATGGTGGTGGTGGGTGGTGGCCGACAATAGTGGTAGGCGGTGGGTGGCGACGGTGGCAGTGGTGGTGGGTGGTGCCGGCCATGGGCGGTGGCGATGGTGGAGGTGACGAAAAAAAAATTTTCAGGCTAATGCTCATTTGAATGAGAATCAGCAAAATCACCTCTTTCAGGGGTGATTTGCTGATTTTTTTCAGTTTTCATCGTCAGTAGTGAAAATTGAGCAAATCAGTAACCAAACACCCTATCAGGTGATGGGTGAAAATAGGTGATTTTTTTCACCTATCACCGTCAGCACCTCCTATTAGTAAAATCAGCAAACAAACACGAATCAGAAGAATCAGGCCGAATCAGCCTGATTTTTTTCAGAGAATCAGTAAACAAACGCACCCATAGTGATGAAGAGAAACTACGAAACCCCCTTCCAATTCCGATTTGAAATAGGGTTTATTTAACTTTTTCGAATACGGCGATCAATCGCCCTGTTCACCGATCGATCACTTCATTCCTTCGTTATTTCCTGTGCCACCGCGATCGTTCGCACTGATCTTCTCTCGCCGATTGATCGCAAGTATTGCCGATCGATCGCTGTTACTATTCATTCTACGTAAAAACCTTCCGATGGTTATAACTTTTTGCTACGAACTCCGAATTGTGTCAGTCAGTGGCGTTGGAAAGCTGACTTCTTGAACTTTGATGAATCAGTCCAATCAAAGATATGCAACCGAAGTAATAAAAATTCAACCATTTAGATCACATTTCACCACATTTGCAACTAATTATTTCCTTATAAAACCAAAAACTAAATTAAAGTATCACTAAATATAATTAGACACTAACATAAATATAAGTTTAAGGGCTTATAAAATGCATAATTCAAGTATAGATCAGGCGCAACCAGCTAGTGGGCCACTTATGGGCCACGATTTATGCCCTAATAGCCCATTAACACTAATCAGTTGCCAATTAGGTCTTATTACAATCATTAATTGATATGAGAAAAGAAACTAATCTTATTGAGCTAATCCTGCCTAATTTAGGTTACGCTCCAAAGTTTTGCTAACGTAGACAATAGTGTCAGAGTCAGAGAAGGCGACAACGAGGCAAGCATCACAGCGGTCGCTGCGGCGGCAATTGGGCGGACGAGGTGAGGCTCGAGGTGGTGCGACAGTGGAACTCGGAGCAGAATGCTCGTAACTTGCTCTGTCAGTGATCGTGCGGGCTAGAGGTGTTGTCTCGCTATTGACAGAAGAAGTGGTGGTGCTTTTGGCGATCTTGGCAAAGGCTAGGCGACAGATTTGGTGGCGGCCATAGAAGCGTGTCAGAGGAGATGAAGGTGGCGGCTTTGGTGGTGGTGGATGCTGGACAATGACCGCTGAGAATAGATCTGTAGTCGTCGATGATGGAAGAAGTCGATGTGGGTCGACGAGAAACCCATCAGGTGGCTATTTTTGCATAGGCGGAGGCAGGATAGAGGTTGTCGTCAGTGTCGAATAACGTTTGCCGGGGTCGATTGAGAGCCCTGACGACAGTGAAAGTGGGGTCCTTATGGTGGAGGAGGCAGCGCTACAGTGAAAGCCTGAATGGTCGAAATCGGAGAAGATGGTGACAAAGGCACCTTGTGGCACCAACGGAGGAGGCCGAACTACCCGGCTTTCAACTGGCTATGGCGACTCCACCGAGGCAACCACCGATGTCATGGCAGCCATAGTGTCCGACTCATCGTCTGCGTGATCGGCGTGAATTGCTTGTGGATGTTGATCATCAGACGTTGCCGCATCTGACCCAGCGAATCGGCCGGCAAGGCTGCGATACATAAGATATTTTTTTATGATTCTCTTTACTCGGTGATGATGTCCTCAATATCCTGTTTAAGTTTGACTAAAGAGGATTCGTAATCCCATGGCGGAGGCACGGGAGGGTGGGAGGGGGCACAGGTTTTGAGAACCGGTTCTGGTCCAATGGTGTAGATCAAAGGATCTATGGATAATTCCATCACATAAGAAAGGAGAGAAAGAGTAGGATTAGGGCTAAAAGATACTAACATTAAACTAGTAAATAAACTTTATTGATTTATTCGATAATGAATTAGGGAAGACCCTTTACATATTTATAGACTCTAAACCATAATCCTAATCAACATAGGAGTGTAGTCCTAAGAATCCAACTAATGATGGAAAATAATAACTTATTTAGAATTCTAATTAGAGTAGGAAACTAATAAGAGATATTAACATAATTAAATTGGTAGACCTAAGCCAGGTCATAACATTATGATACCATTCTACTTACCTTCCCAGCCCGAGAAGAAAGAAACTATCCTTACACAACAGGCATGATGCAATTTTTTTCTACTTCTCACTCTTCTCATGCTTGACCCTTATTACAAAATGAAGTGTTTGTACGGCCCATTATTAGCTCATTTTTGCTCGAAAGTTATGTACCGTATGAAGCCGAAGAACATAGGGCCATAGGGGTGAGGACCTCAGAATCCATTCTTCAATATGAGGTCTTTGGAAAGAATCCAAGCTTTCAAGAGGAATTGTTAACAGCCTTGGGCCAAGTTCACTTTTCTCTCCTTGAAACTAAAGAAAAGTTCCAAGGTTACTTTCAATCTATGACGTTTTTCGGCAAGGTTCTTTTTGGAAGGTGGATATCTAGTCTTTGTATCAGGGATGGGGTGGTGCAACCTCAGAATGAGCCCATGGGCTGCATTACAATTCTGATCCAATGGGCCGGAGTTTACCTCCATGACTTGATGTTGTCAATGACTTCATTCCGGTATATTATTTAGTACATCAAACACAAAAACAGAACACTTGCTTTACATCAATTTTCCTCTGTTCTCTCATAAATTTCTTCCCGGAAATGAGAGTGCCATTTTTAAAAACACAAAGGGGATTTTCTGTACTAAAACGTTCTTCTTACAATTAATTTTTGTGGTCAACTGTTGCCTTAGCCATACATCGTCTCTGCTACACTGCAGATCAGATTCATCCCGTCCAGTACAATGACATGTTAGAAGTGGGTGTTAGTCATAACCCATAATTGGGTATTAATGAGAGAGAACTAACCCATGTTTAAAACCCACTTACTATGAGATGAATGAGTGAATTGGGTGAAGGATGAATAGTCCCACATCCACACCAAAGATGGGTTGTGGATGGTATATAAGGTCCAAGGTTGGCCTTATAAGTTAGGCCCAAGGGCCACCCCACTTTTGTGGGGGAGAGAGATGTTGGACCCATGCACCTAGGTGGGCTAACCCACACGCGCGCGCCGCCGCCGTCCGGCCGGCTCGGCTCGGGTGGTTGGGTTGGAATACGTGGACAAAGTTGTACGGAAACCTGTGCAAAACCTTATACCCATGGCGGAATTTTTTTTCCTGCATCTTCTTCTTCCTCCTCTTCTCATTCTGTGAAAGCATTGCATACTTGTGGTTCGCTGCGCGTATTGTTTGGAGTGCTCCTACAATACGTGGTTGATCGTCTTATCCTGGGAGGCAGACGCCCAAGAGTCCTAAGCACCGTAGGGAGGGCGAATTCTGTCTTAAGGACAAAGTGTTTCGCTTGATTCGATCATAAACTCTTCTACAGTTTTATCATCTTTGCAAAGGTACACAGATATCTTCCTTAATACAGTAGCAGTAAAATAAAAATTAATAACATGACATAGTCAAATAAATTGTAAGCACAATTAGGGACCGGTGAGTGTGAGCAGCTCGATTTTATTTTAATAGAGAAAACTGTTAAAAAACGAAGATCCAACAACTCCAGAGTGCCGCTCCAGTAATCGTAATTTATTAATGAAATCGATTGCAAAGAGAGTGCAGAACATGATAAACATTTAGAGAGACGGAAACATCAATTGGTGTCTATATTTACTTCTAATCACGGCCCTAATTTTAATCAATTGTCCACCTAAGTACCTAAGCTGGACAGCCCTAGAGTATCTTCCTCTTTAATATCAAAAGATCATCTTCTAAGAGAAGAAGCTCAGATAATTAGTCATTAAGATTTGGCAAGGTAGATATTGAATTGCACTTCAATATATATATATATATATATATATGGGAAAAGTTTAAATGAGATCGCTCTCATATTGCTTATATGAGGCCACTTTGAATCGTAGTCGTTGGATTTTGATCTGACGGCTACAAATATCCATAATGATCTCACCCACTCCTTGATGTGACACACTCACCTACCCACTGATTTGATATCCACCCTCCGATCGGAATCTAACGGCTATAAAGATTGGCCTCATGCTCCTTATATGAGAACGATCTCATGTAAACTCATCCCTATATATATATATATATATAACTAGGGATGAGTTTACATGAGATCGTTCTCATATAAGGAGCATGAGGCCAATCTTTATAGCCGTTAGATTCCGATCGGAGGGTGGATATCAAATCAGTGGGTAGGTGAGTGTGTCACATCAAGGAGTGGGTGAGATCATTATGGATATTTATAGCCGTCAGATCAAGATCCAACGGCTACGATTCAAAGTGGCCTCATATAAGCAATATGAGAGCGATCTCATTTAAACTTTTCCCATATATATATATAGGGAAAAGTTTAAATTAGATTGCTCTCATTTGGCTTATATAAGGCCACTTCCATTCGTAGTCGTTGGATCTTGATATAACGGCTATAAATAGTTACATCAAATTTACCTACCTTATGATGTGACACATTCACTTACCCACTGATTTGATATCCACCATTTGATCGGAATCCAATGACCCAAAAGATTGGCCTTATGCTGCTTATATATGAGAGATATCTCATATAAACCGTCTATATATATATATATAAAACATGAGCACATGCAAGAATGTGCTGAGGCTCAGTGATTGATTGAATTTTTTAACTCTTTTTACTCGCAATCGCACGAGACTCAATATAGTCTAGTGGAAACGAGGTCGAACCCAAAGGACTTGGAAGATTAATCTAATTCTAATGAAAAATTGAATTTTTATGATTTTAATTAACTAAAGAAACAAACTTAAACAAGAAATCAAGTGATGAGAATATCAAAGCGTCGAATCCACCACTAAACATGCAATTACTACTCTCAATTATTATTTCCACAAATTGATATGATATAGTAATTTATGTTCTTGGCCGGACACACAAATTACCAATGAATGAACTACACGTTCTTGTCCAGACACGAAAAATTCATCCACTATAAATTAATTCAATTAACTCTATCCTTGGCCGGGCATAGAATCAATCATAATCCTGTTATTATCTAGACACAGGAAATATCAAGATCAAATTCCATTAATCATTCATTCAGTTTCGGTCAAAGCACTTAAGAGAAACAATAATGAAATCGCATTACGCATGAAGAATCATTATCAAATTTTATTAAATTAAACAATTAAGAGTAGCAAATACAAATTTAGGGCTTCATCTAGCCTTGATAAAGAAATTAGCTAGACATGGAATAAGAGAAAGAAGAAGCCTGATTTGTCGAAAAAGTCATTTGCAGAAAAATGATTCACAAATTACTGTTCCCGGTACTGTAGCACTTTAGCAAAATCACTATTCACTGTTTTCTTCCTCGAGCACGGTACTGTAGCAATTGAATCGTCACTGTAGCAATTGTAAATCAGTGCGAAATCAGAGCTTTTCTTCTCCTATCTTCTTCTCCTCTTCCTCCGGTGAAAACCGCACCGGAAAGCCCGGCTTTTTCCGGCGGAAATTCTCTCCAAAAGTCTCTCCAAACAGTTCTATAAACTCCCCCTGTTTCCAGCCCAAAGCTCTGCCCTTTATAGATGCCAAAACCGTCCGATTCCCAGTTGAAATCGAATCGATTTGTGACTTTCCAGATTGAGCACAAACTCCCTTTTTTAACTCCGGTGCGACTCTGTCTTTTCACTTTCCCGATTGAGCACGACTCTTTTTCCCCATTCCAGCACGATTCTGTCTCTTCACGCTGTCGCCGTCTTTCCGTCGACGTCTCGCCTACAACCTCATCTTCTCCGGTGCCATCGAGCTCGCCCCGCCGTGACCCATCGCCGACGTTCCTGCCCCTTGCCGATCTCAGCCGCCTCTGTTCTGTCTAGCTTCTCCTCCATCGCCGCCGTGAGAGCTTCCGTCGTCGCCATGGCCGTCGTGCCGCCGGATCTTGCCTAGTCCGCCATCGTATTGCTCAGACCATCGCCGCTGTCCCTGCCGGCGCTCGAGAAGAGCTCGAGCGCCCTATTTCTGCAACAGACCGCCCGAGCAGATGGCTCGGGCTGTCTGTTCTTTTCTTTTTTTTTTCTTTTCTGAACCGAACCGAAACTGAACCGGTCGGTTCAGGTTTAATTTCTTTTTTTTTTTAAAAACCCGTCGTATTGCTCTCATTCATTGGATCTCATGTGGACTCGTTTGACGTGTTTCACTTTGGCGATCTGTAATTGGGACTTTAAAAACCTGCATAAATAAAATTAAATATAATTTAGACGCATTATAAAATATAAATCCATTAAATCCAATTAACGCATCTAAATTAATCAATTAAACGTATTTTTTTATTAACTCCTAATTACTCACCTAATCATGAATAACCAATAGTTATCCTTATTTTCAACCAAAATTACGACCAAAATATAGGCAAAAAGGCACATAAAAATGTGTATATTTCGTAGATATCACTCAGTGAATGGAGAAATTTTTCGGTGTATTTTGCACACCATGCTGTCCTTTATTTCACCATTCACCAACTAACATGTTAGCCACCAACATGTAAGTGAACGGTGAGATACACGGACAAAGTGGTGTGTGAAATTCACTAAAAACTTTCTCCATTGCATGCCATCTGATTAATCTAACAGAACATGATATTTAGGGTGGGCAGATTACAAACCTGCTTGCCCCTGTATTAGGCACTGCAAATAGAAATGGTGCGACCCAAAATGTGTTGGAGCGCTTCATTTCACGTCCTCCGGCTGCATATTGGTAATTCTTGAACTTATCAAGAATTTGATCGAGAGAAAATTTATCAAGAATTTGCACATGTCAAATGATGGTTTCACATAAAGAGGCCATGCGTGTAAATGTGGTGCTGAGGCTTCGTATGAGCGGAATTGGCAATTGGAGCATGTGATGTCCATTACTTATTTAATAGCTCAGCATCAGGCATAGTTAATGCTGACCTGCCTCTGGAGCGGTCATTATTCAATTTTGGTGCGCCACGAATTTATTGATGTACCTTTCAAGCGTGTGCTTAAGCATGACCCAAATAGCTATTTATTTGTAGTATAAGATCCCAATGTCATGATTCCTTTTAGTTAACATCATTCATACATCAAAGTTTTATATGAATGTGAGACAAGAATAGCGGCTAAAAGCTATTATGCATGTGGAACTATTGTTAGTTTTCTCAACTTGTCTAGATTTGGTGTGGGCCTTCATGAGATTTGTAATTTACCTTTAAATCATGAGACCATTCTTGTCTCTATGGGAGAGCCATGTCCATGATTGTACAATGGTTTTTCATTTTTGTTTTTCCTTTATGTCATACATGGTTTTGTATCTTATCATGTGATTTAGAAGCCCAGGGACGAAGAAGCCCCTGCCTTTTGGTGCTATATTTGTGAATCCCCGACACATGAAGTTCAATCATGTTTTGAAGTGGTATATGGGCTTGTTTGGATATTATATGGGCGGAATGAATGAAAAATTCTGTTGAATGGGGGGGGGGGGGGATATAAAATGCGAGTTTTTTCCATATTACCTAGCGCCAACTATGGTTTTTCCATATTACTTGATTTTTCTCGTGAAATCTCATATGGCCTGGAATCGGGACTTGAAGTACCAGAACTGCCCTTCTTTTATTTTTTTGTGTCATTACTATGCGAAGTAGCGTGTTGTAGAAGACACGAAAACACAAGGGATTCCACCGACGATTTCCACCGGCGATTCCACTGGCTATTTCGAGCGGCCCTTGTGGCGAGCGACGATCCTATTCACGTCTCCCTGCTCGATTTCGAGCTGCCCCTGGATTTGATGACATGACTGACGGAGAGTGTGCAAGGGCGGCGATTTGAAGCAGATACCTCGGGGGATTTTGGAGCTTCCTATTGCTGAGTTTCCCCCATGGCTCCCTACGCGTTCATGCGACCGATAGAGTGATCAATTGAGCGTTTTGTGGAGCTTTTTCTGCGGTTTGCGGCGAGGAACACTGGGAAAAACTCTTGACAGGAAATACACACATCTACATCGCGGTGAGTTACAACAATCCTTACTGATTTTAGTTTCAGAAGCTTCGACTTTTGGATTTTTAATTTTTACGAAGAAATGCACAGTCGTATCTCGAAGACACGATTATATATTTAGTCGTGTACTCGACGACATGACTTATATATTTTCGTGCTGTTCTGACACGACTTTTCTATTGACCACTCTACCTATCTCCTTGCAAATGGATACAAAAAGAGACGAGTCTATGGAGAAAATACCAACGGAAGAGGAGGAAGAATAGGAATTCATGTTTGCACCTCGAGAGCAAAGACAGAGGGCCAAGAAGAGGAAGGCTTTGATGGACTCATCAAGTAAGAGAACATACTATGCGTGATCGGTGCTCAAAACGTTTTGACAACCGGGAGCGCTAAAAAAGTGTGCGGCCCTCCTACAGTGTCACCAAAGATGTGTTCAACTAATCAGAGAAGCTGGTTTCTCTGTCATTTTTTAAGGTGAGGAGGTCGTTGCTTTTTAGAACCTCCTGGACCATTTGGTCAGGTGTTGGGATGAGTCGGCCAAGGTCTTCAATATCAAGGGGAGGTTGCTATATTTCACAGAGCACGAAGTTGCTATGATCACCGGATTGCCCGCAAAGGGCGAAAAAGTTGAGGTCGTTCCCTCCTTGCCACGCCGACCGCAAGGTGAATTCTTCAAAAAGTACTTCGCCGTGAGGAGACCGGATATTCCACACATTGAGGAAATCATTGAGAAGCTTAGCATTGGCGAAATGAAGATGACAGAGGAGGACATGGCGAGGATGATCATCTGCCTCATCTTCTGTACGGTGTTGTTTCCACACAGCACTAGAACGCTGCTGCCCTGTTTGTACCGTTACATTGAAGACCTCCCAAGATTGAGCGCATACAATTGGGTGGGGGCTATCTATAACATGTTGGTTTCTGGTATAACCCCCACCAGCAGACAAGTGGGTATGATATCTGAAGGTGGGTCACGGGACGGTGGAGTACTAAACGGTGCCTCATATGTCACTCAGGTATTTAGTATTTTTATGTTTTTAGTATCTTCGAAAGACATGAGACGACGACGCTAAGTGTCATATCTTATGCAACACGACTTTATATATAGTCGTGTAGTAATATACACGACTAAGTATGCAACACGACCAAATTTCTAGTCATGTACTATTATAGTCGACTATAATAGTACACGACTAGACTGTATCCGCGCCTTGTACTAATGTTTTCATCTGCTTACTATGCAAATTTGGTTTTTTGAGCACATAACAATCTTCCATGCTGTCGTGGGCCCTACCAGTCCATGGATGAAAAGGTGGCAAAAAAGTAGGGCCCTAATTACAGAGGTCAAGAAGGTCCATATGACGGACAACTGGAAGGGACTATTTGATAATCTCGACGTATGGGAAGAAGTTATCGATGTAATCATCCCCATGGCACAAGAGGCATCTCTCATTGCTTCGTCTCTCTCTGTGGCCCCTCCTCTTTGACAACAGAAGATGGAGAGGCAGGAAATGAAGAGGGCTCCCATTCAACCTTCTCCCTCTTCCTTGAGGACAGCTGCTCAGTCTACTATAATGGGGCAATTGGAGGGTTCGTTTCAGGGCATACATTCACTAATTGAGATCGCTCTGTCTTTGTATAAGAAGATAGGAAGGAGTGTCGGACCTCTGCGAGAGGTTCTTCACTCTATCAAGTCATCTGCCACCACAACATCAATGCTGTTAGACGGTCATGAGTACTTTGCGGATCCCAATGAGGAGACGACTGAGCAGTCGAAGAAGGAGACGAAGCAATCAGACAAGAAGGAGAAGATGAAGAAGTCATCGGTGCATTAGAAAGAGGAGCCAAAGCAGAAAACCGATGACAAGGAGCAGATGAAGAAAACTTCGGTGCATATGCGGAGAAAGGAGCTGATGCATAAGTCAACCAAAGACTCCCTCAAATGGGCTAAAAGTAAGTTCTACATGATTATTTAATATTTCGTGTCATGTTATACACGACTATCTAATTTTTCGTGTTGCATTCTACATGACTAGTTAATTTTTCGTGCAGCTACTGATACGACTCTGTAAACTGTCAATTTAGCTCCCATCAAGCGCGCGCATGAGGAAGAGAAGATTCAACGGGCTACAGAGAGATCCTCTACGAAGATGTTTCTGAAGAAGCTCCAACCAAACTTCGACAAACATATGGAGCGTGCATAAGTGGAACACCGTCAGACGTACAGATGGGACTTATTCCCCCCAGGTGTAGTGGTAAGGAAGAGAAGGAGTGCTGTCTCTGAGAGGGAAATGCAGAGGATACGGAAGATGAGCATATACGGAGAATGGCAGAGGAGCAGGCAAGGAGGAATTTGGCAGAAGTGCCGAAAGCTGACTCCGATGAGATAGTATTCGATCGACAAACGACCTCTATCATCAATGAGGTGATCTCTTCCTTGCAGCAGTCCAATATCGGGGCGGCCAAGGAGGATGATTTGGCAGAGGAGGAAGCGAAGAAGAAGGAGGAGGAGGAGGCGAAGGAGGATGAAAAGGAGGAGGAGGTGGAGAATGAGGAGGAGGAGGAGGTGGAGGTGGAGAAGGAGGAGGAGAAGGAGGCCATAGGCTTAACCTCATCCTAGGCTATCGACGTTGATGTCCTCCAACCTCAAAAGACTAAGGATACAATTGAACTCCCAGAAAACTATGCGGATTTGAAGTTATGCTTCGACATGGGAGAATTGTTAAAGCGGGATAGAGTGGAAATAGAGGGGTGGATTGCGAATCCGAGGAAGGCTTATCCAATCCCAATGCTATGTGACAACGACTACGTATCCTTCCTGCAAACCACAGAAATAAACACTATTGTAAGTATAGATTATGTTTTTTTTCCTCATATGCTTTCCTCTTTTCTTTTGCTTCTTCCTCTTTTCCTCTTTTGAAGACACGACTTTACGTAACATCGTGTATTCGAAGACACGACTTTACGCATAGTCGTGTCTTCGAAGACACGATTATTATTGAAGTCGTATATAAAATATGCGACTATTCATGATTAATATCTTTACTTACTTCGACTGTTCTGACTCCTGTTGTTGTTTTCTACAGGTTATAGATGAGTTTTTGAGTCTCTTGCGGTAGCGCAATGAGAGAGACCGGATGAAGTATCTGTTCTATTTTTTTGGATGCCATGCATTTAAAGTGATATTCGACAACGTAAGTGTTCCCTGCATCAGTTGCGATAAGTTAACGTTCCCAACATCAGTAGCGATTAGTTGATGTACATACATTTTTCTTTCAAAAAATTCAAATACAATATTTTCATCTACATCAAGAAACGATGAAAATACATCTTTATTTTTTAGTATCTTCGAAAGACACGACACGACGACGCAAAGTTTCGTATCTTATGCAACATGACTTTATATATAGTCATGTACTATGCAACATAACTACATATATAGTCGTGTTGCATAAGACACGATTATATACTTAGGGTCTGTTTGGTTACCACTACATGAAGAGATTCTAGGAGAATCTGAAGTGATGTACACTGGGAAGTTAAAAATCAGAATAACCTATTTGGTTGCCATGATCAGAAATTTTGAAGGAGAAGCAGAATTTGTAGTGATGTAGACAAAGAAGTCAAAAATAAGGGAATAACAAGGGAATATTCCACTTCTTGGAGGAGATTTTCAAGGGAAAGCTATGTTGGTTCCTTTTCACTGATTCCCATGGCATCTCTTTCCCAGGATTTTACTTCTACTTTTAGTAGAAGTGGCAACCAAATAGCCCCTTAGTCGTGTACTATTATAGTCAACTATGATAGTCGTGTTGTCGTCGATGATACCACTATAACAAAGTTTTCTTTTTGTGTTTTCCTGTCTTCGACAACACGTTTATAATAGAGATTCACTTCTGTGTTCGTGTTGTTGTGTCTTAGATGAGACGACTATAATGGAGATACACGTCTGATGCATGGAAGATTTTTTTGCATTTGTAATATTTTTTCTTGTACATCCATACATTGCAGTAGAATGTAATCTTTGTTGTACAAGCACTTCAGTACGATCTAAATGAAGAATAGTTGGGGGTTTAGGTAAGCTGGAGCGGTGTCTCTGTGATGTCTCGTTAGTAGTAAGTTTGTCTTGTTGCTGGAGTCTTTGATTTCTACGTTTCCTTTGTTCTTTTGTAATAGTTGGGTCAGTGCACCTTTTACGGTTGTGACCAATTTGTCGACAATTCCCACATTTCAACCTCGACCTTTGTGGAGGCTTGGGCTATGACTCAATTCTCTGTCTTTCTCCTCTCCTTCTTTAGAGCTTCAAGCATGGGCGGTTCGCATTTAAATAAAACCCCGTAATCACCCCAGTGACTCCTGTCTAAAGTAGGTAACACTACTTCTTTGTACGTGGTGCGGTACATACTTGCGTAGTACCACTTCTCACAATATTCAACCGGGTTGAAACTCCTCTCATCAATACATGCAATGACGTGCTTGCACGGAAGTCCCATGTTCTGGAAGAAGCCACATGTGCATGTTCTCTTCGTAAGGTCAACAACATCCTGAGGAAAAAATATCACAATAATAGAAAAGTGCTTCATCAGTATTCGTGTATTCGGCAACACGACTGTATGAATAGTCGTTTTGTGAAATTGTCGATTATTTAAATAGTCGTGTACTCGCAGACGTGTCTCTGACGACATGACTATTTCGGAAGGGTGGTTTCATTTAGTTTTGCGGAATGAATTCTTACCACATGGTATAAAGATGTCACTTCAAACTGCCGTAATGATAGCTGTTGCACTCTGACTGTTCCAACACTCTTATTCCTCATTTCGTTGATATGATTATGTGCATACTTTGTTAACGGTGTCCTTAGCCCTTCTGCTTCAATGCGGCATCTCTCGAAATGGGAGGTTGTGGTCGCACGGGTTTGCTCGATCAACCGAGTTATTGGCTAAAACCTAGCCTTCAAAAATATATTATTTACACTTTCGGACCTGCTTGATGTGAGAGTGCCATATCTTTTACCCAAATATTCCAAGTTAGCCAAGTATCTTTTATTTATCTTCTTTACATATTTCAGGCCTCCTCATTGTGTTCCTTTCATCTTCTGCATGATTTCTTTGAATTCTTGTCTCCTGAAGCATTCAACAGCTCGGAATAGCAGTTCCTTCAGGTACTTATCATTCCAATGATGAAGCATATTAGCGGCCATATGCCTCAGGCAAAACCCATGGTGAGCCTCGGAAAAGACATCAGCAACCGCTATCAGAATTCCCTTCTGTCTATCAGAGACAATTGTGTCCAGAGAGGCCGGGGGGTCCGTAAACAGGGTGGCTTTTAGTAGGCCGAGGAACCACTTCCTGTAAGTCACAAGTCAGAGTGAAAGCATATTAAAGAAATAATGCATGAGATTGGTAGAAGGTCGTGTATAACACAACACGACTGTATGAGTAGTCCTGTATCAAACAACACAACTGTATGAATAGTCGTGTGCTCGAAGACACGACTACGCATAAAATCTTCATTGCATACTTACCACGTATTTATGGTCTATTTCTCGACAACTGTATATGCAAGGCACATTACTTGTTGGTTCCTATCGAGTGCTGTTGCAACCAATAAAACTCCATAGGCACTTTCCTTTTAGGAATGTTCCATCAACAGTGAGCAGTGGCTTCAGTGATCTTCGGAATGATTTTGCGACCGGGCCGAACATCCAAAAGACACGTCTGAAGTTGTATCCGGCATGTTCAATTTCAATTTCAGGTATATCACAAGATCTTTCTATCACCATATGTGTACCTGGATTAGACCGCTCTAATTCCTTTCCGTAATGTGGCAAAATGTGAAATGCATTTTCTGGGTTGCCATTGATCAATCGAATCAATTCTTTTTTTGCCCTTCATGCCCTTTTATAGTTGACTTTCATGCCCCAATGTTTCTCAATGTATTGTTGGATATTTGTTATGGAGTTTGAATCCTTGTGGAGGCCATGACACTTCCTTGCAATCCATAGGTGTGAGGCGAATGGATGATCTTTGGAACTTATCAAAGTGTCACATGTATGCCTTCCCTCCCTCCTTGTCATGCTGACTCCATCAAGAAGGTTTGAAGCCCGTATGTACCACTTGCACCCTGTAATCTTGCAGCTTGCAGCAAATGTGTCCTTGTTTTCATCCACCACTTTGAACATGAATTTCTTCTTGATTGCCAGATCAGTAAGAACCATCTTGAACTGCTTCACGCTTTCGAATCTAGCCCCTAAGGCAAGTTGTGCCTCATAGTCGTCTGCTTGCAAACTGCCACTCAACATTGTCTCCTCCTCATAATGGTTTGAAGGACCGGCCTGTAGTGAATAGGTACTCCAATTCCAACCACCGTCACCATCAATATTGTTGTACTCATCGTTGTCTAATTCTTGTGGCTCCTCAATAGATTTCCCTTTAGAAGTGGATGCTCTCGCTGGTTGTTGGAGAACAAAACCTGGCACAGAGTGGTCTCTTCCCATGAGATCGGGTTGGCGAAAAACTGGTATTGTAAGAGGCTCATCCTACTCATCTGTAGACCACGGTAATTCTTCATCATCTTCATCTTCATCTTTGTCTTCATCTTCATCTTCATCTTCATCAATATTATTGTACTCATCGTCATTCGGATTCTGTGCATCCTTCATATTTTCATTACCATTTTCCAATCTGCGAGAACAAAATTTTAAGAATGGAATGCATATTATCACAACACGTCTAAACGACGTGACTCAAGTCGTGTAGTCGACAACACGACTTGAAGTCCAATCGTGTCTTATACAACACGACTAGAAGTTTATATAACACGACCTTAAGTCCTGTCCAGTCGTTAATTTCAAACCTTCCCTCGCAGCTTGAAGTGAATAATCTTCATCTCTTCCTCCTTCAATTGCTGATGCGGGTGTCTTATTGTCCGGGCTGGACGGCCTCTCTTGTGGTGTCTTACTGGCCGGGCTCCCTTCTGCCTCCAGCATTGAATTCTCGTCGTCCTTATCCGCACTGGAATTCTTTTGCTTATTGCTCGTGGAATTCTCTATGTTGTTATTTCCAGTAGAAGTCCGCTCCACGTATAGGTCAAGTAGTCCATTTGTGCATTGCCTCGTCTTGTGAAGGAGTAATATTATCTGCACGTCTTTATCGTCTTCAAGGACGTATAGGGATCCAAAATGAATAAGATATGACAAACACAATGTACCTGATGCAGACTTCAATGGTAATCTTTCTTCCACTTGCTGCAACAGTCTCAGGTACTTTACTTGTGTATCAATAGTCAGGAGCTTCAGTTTCCCGCCCACATACCCATCAGATTTTATAAACACTCCATCGTAGTATAAGCACACATGTATCAATTTCATCAGTACCTGATATTAAAATAACGAAATAAGTAAAAAAAAGTCGTAAGGTGTTGAACCGTGAGTGAAAATAATCATCTATTATTCGTGTTGCATAAGACACGACTATTGTCACAGTCGTGTCATCGAAGACACGATATTACAAAAAAGTTGAAAACTTTCCAAGTTTTTAACTTTTATCTCTGGAACAAATTTTCATTATATAAAATATAGAATTTCAACTTGAAGTACCTTTTTTAATGTACGATGCCTCCATTGCAGTGGTTTTTGCGTATAGGCCAATTTCCTGCTCGTTTTCCCACTTTTTGTGCCAAGACGAGCTTTCCCAGTTTGGACAGCGCCGGCGCCGGCAGGGATAAGGGTGGAGATGCTGGACGGAACACCTTCTTCTTCTTCGGAATGCCTTCTTTTCTAAAAACTTAAAAATCTGTGTGGCCATGCTTATACACGCAAAGGGGGATATTTTTGGTAGTGTCCAGGTCATATGGAAGGAACGAAGGTATTCTAGGCAATATGAAAAAACCATAGTTGGTGCTAGGTAATATGAAAAAAGCTCTATAAAATGCATTAGGACGCAAAATGGAAAAATTTAGTTATTCAGCTGATGTGGGGGAAATCAATGAATGTCCCCATATACATTCATTGATTCAGCGGAAAGAGGGCCTGATGGCACATTCAATCGAATGTTCAATTTAGTGCCATTTGTTATCCAAAAAACAAACAGCCGAACGGGGCCGAGAGCCCGAATGGCACATTCAACCAAATGTTAAATTTAGTGCTCATTTGGTATCCAAACAACCAACAACCGAATGGGGACCGAATGATATATAGGAAATGCCCACGAAGAAGGCCCTCATTCAGCATCCAAACGTTGGTGGCCGCAAAAGGTACACAATGCTGCTCTAGTATAATCAGGAGTCTATGGAACATCCCCTAACCTTAAAGATCATTTAAAATATATTTTTTGGCACTGCCATCATGTTAAATATAGTTACAGGTCCATATATGTCTTATTTTTGGAAGAGCTTTTGGCCCTCTAAGGTTATATTTCACTATTTAGGAGCCTTCAGTTTTTTTTTTGCTAGATATTTAGGAGCCTTCATTTGCGCATACACAATGAGAGCATTCCAACAATTAGCATATTTGCTTAAGAGTATTTCACTAAGAAAAGGTAGTAAAACAAGTGTTCAAAGGAAAAGTTAATATGTGCCCAGAGTCACGTACTTCAGCGTGAGCCGAGATGATCTGGGTGGTTGGATTGAGATCCGATGTCGCGCAGGTGGGAAGTGATTCAAACCCGCCAGCCCTCTATTAAAGCTAGCCCACCATCCGACAGCCCAAATCATCTCAACTCTTAGGCGCGTGTGCTCATATAAATGGGATTCATATTCAAATGTGGCCACAGCTAACTAACGACCTGTCAAGCCTGACCAACTTGGTCACGAAAATCACGTTACCACCAAACAGATTTTGCCACGTTAACATAGGGAGGGAAGAAAGGGCTGAATAGAAAGAAAAATTACAATTTACCTAAGATTCTTGGGCCCCCCTCCACTTGTCATTTGGTCCTGCTTTTTAGTCACATAATTTGGTTAAGAAAATATTTTCACTAACTAGAGTTGCAGGTTTGATGTCTTAAAACACCGCCAAAGTTTCTGTACCCCATTTTATTCGCTGACCTCTAAGGTCCAGCGTATCCTATACTAAAAAAAATGAAACCTGAGAAAGAGAAGGGAATTAGAATATTCATTTTGATTATTTATTTTCGAATATGTGGCCTCTCTTTCCAAGAGGAATGAAAAAGAAAATCATTACCACCCCAACTTTTGAAGCACGCATGGATCCTTATGTGCTACACTTCTACATGTCAGAGATGGCTACATTGGCCTCAGAATATATGAACTTTATAGACAGAAGTCAGAGACCATTACTGCCTTGACAATAAGGATTTAACAAGGGAACAAAATTATTCCCCAATCTAGTTTAATTAACTCACTTAAGCTTTAAGAATTAGAGACGGTGCCGATTAATCATGAGTAAAGACCAAGCTTTGCTTATTCATTATCAAAACCTTGTATTTAATATTTTTACACTACTTTGCCAATATATTATACATGCGCTTTTGAAGAGCTGATTACTTTTTTCTGACAAGTCACACGCCGCATAATTTCTAGTCTTGAAATGAAGAGACTAATACCATAAAATAAAAAAAGCGACCGTTAAAATAAGCAGACAGAAAAAAATTGCAAAAGGTCCTAGGGTTCTACTCTCCACCTAGCAAGCATTTATGAGTGATGAACTCACATAGCGCTGCATTATAGTATTGCTAGTACTGAGCTTTTAAGCCTGCACAACTCGCATCCACATGAAATGCAACGAGCAAAAGTACCATAGTAAGTGAATTCAGAAGGATCCATGAGCTTTTGCTTTTCAATACAGGATCCATGAGCTACCATATATGCACCATTATTTGCTTAAAAAGAAGCCTTAACATGGTAAGTTAATCATGGCTCTTAAGCAACATGTTGCTTAAAATAGTGACCATAATGTGAGTACGGCCTCTGAAGAGTGCAAGCATGAAGCAATCCCAAGAAATGTAATAACTACAATGATAACAATATCAGACTTCTTCAACATTGCAAAAAAACAAAAAATGAAGAGTAATTTTTGGATCAAGTGAACCATAGACGACCAAGACAATATTACAATTCTACTAAGCAAACTGAAAACTGCATTATCGTACTCTATATCTCAGGTAACAAAAGACAACTAAGAACTTCAAAGATGAAAAAGACCAACTAGATCAGCTAGCACTTTTGAGAAGAAGAAATGAAGCTAAAATAATGAATCATTCAAGTAATTAGGGGAGGAGGAGGGGAAGGAGCCTTCTTAGCAAGGTTATGCTTATTGTTATGCATCCAAACCTTCAAAACTCTTCTCTTGACACCAATCTCCTGACAGAACTGCTGCACCACACCCTCTTCCTGCTTCTGTATCTTCCACCCAACTTTCTCAGCAAAGCTAAGCATCTTCTCCTTCTGCTCCGGTGTGAACTTGGTCCGGAACCTTTTCTTCACCAACGGCGGCCTTGCCATGCCCCCGCCGCCGCCCTCCTCCTGCTCGTCGGACTCCGATGCTGCCAAACCCCCCAAATTGTATGACATTATCATTTGATGAGGGTGAGTCCTTGGGATCAAACTCCCACTAGGATGGTATCCAAAAGGATCAGACCCTGCTATGAGGACCCCCTTCGGGCCAACCACCTTTCTAGTCTTGAGATGATAGAATTCGCCGGAGTTGGAGCTCTCGCCGGCAATCTCCTTGTGGTGGAAGTTGCGGTGGCAATCGCAGGCGGAGCACTTGAGGGCCTCCGGCGTGCCTTCGTCCCCTCCAGGCATGAATTCGCCGCAACCATCCGTGGCATTGCCTCCTATGGAGGCTGCATGGTTCTTGAGGCACTCCCGGTACCGGACCGCCTTCTTGTAAGGTGCATGCTGGTTGAAGTTGGCGGGGGAGATGGGGCCTCCGTTGGTGGGGAGAGGGGGAGGAGGTGGTGCAATGGGGGGGATCATGTGGCCATGGACATAACTACTAGCAATTGGCATTGGAATGCGATCATTTTCATGTGAAGAAATATGATCCATTTTGCTCCACTCTAGTAAAATTCAAGCACAATTGAAGCTGTTTAGTGATAAAAGACTACTTTGGGCTTGTCAATGCTTTGGAGGCAAGACACAATTGCTTGTTGATTTGGAGTTGGGATTTTGGAGAATTTATTTTCAGGAGCAAGAAGAGAAGAGTTCAGGATGGTGAACCAGCTAATGAAATGTACTGTAGTTTTTAGACGTGGAATGCTCAAATATCAAAATTGCGTAGTGTTGAAGCAAGAAAACAAGAGAGGAGTGTTCTATGGAATGGTTTTGAGTTGTATAACTAGAATGGTAAAGGTAATGCAGCTACTATCTCTTGAAGAAGATGGATCACTGAAAATGAAACATGAAAATGATTGATCAAGAAAAAGAACAGAATACACTAGAAAAGGAAGGAAGAAAATGCCATGAAGAGCAGCAAAATGAAATGGGTAATTTTGGCCATCCCAATCAATGTCAAATTCATGGAAAGATACCAACAAACCTCAAGTTTTGTTCTAGTAGTGTAGTGAGAGAGTGTGTGTGTCTTTTAGAAGAAAACGAGGATTGCAACAGGAAGGGGAGAAAATCAGGGCTAGAGATGCACTTAGGAAGAGTTTATAGCAGGTCAGAAAGAGCACAAAGGTAGAAGTAGAGAGAAGAAAAGCAAATTTTTACCGACAAAAGAGAAGAGCTCAGAGAGCATTTGAGAGAGAGAGAAAGAGAGACCAAAAAGTTGGGGGGGGGGGGGGGGGGTTCTTGCTTTGCTTGCACTATCAGGCATGAAGCTTACGCCATACAGAGAGAGAAGGGTTGTCAGAGCCTGAGCCTGCAGAGAGAAGGCTCAGAAGCAAAGACCCCACACACCTTAGAGACGAGACTAGAGGCAGTAGTTTCAAACTTATAAAAGAGACCATTTTTTTTATACATAAAAAAACGTATGTAATTGAACTCTACCATAAGATCCATGTGAGTTTTTCAATTTTAAACTTTTGCAACTTATTACTTCCTCTGTAAGTTGGTTCATGCTGAAAAATCAAATAGGACTATTAATGTGGGATGGAGAAAAAACTATAACCCTCTGCTGCATTTGAATAAAGTTTGTCTCATATTAATGGCTCAATTGCAGTGGCCGGATGAATGTAAGCGAATTCAAGTGACTTTATATTTAAGTGGCTGTCTCCATTCAATAAAAACACGACTTTTGAATGGTCCTATTTAATTTGGACGGCAGGAGTATTTTTTAGACTGTATACTTTTGCTTAATTTTTGGCATAAGTATACCTTTTTCTATATGTAGCATAAGTAGAACTTTTATTTATATACTCCTGCATCTTAGCAACAGCAGCAGGAGCCAAAAAAAAAGAGCCAACAGCGGAGAAGACCTTTGATTAGAAATTTATGAATTCCCATTTCTTCCCATTTAGTACACATAGCTTGTCCAAAAACCAGTACTCATGTGAAGCTTGACATGATTATTCACTTAATATTGTACTCCCTCCGTCCTGGTTAGATTCTCCATCTGAAAAAATAATTTTTATAATCATATAAACAAGATATTACAATGACATGTGTGCCGTAGAGCAACATATTTGTATTTGTAACAAGAGCTACTGTGGAGGATTAATAATGGATTGGTGGGAGAAATTATACAATACATACAGAGAACAAACTTTGTTATCCTAAATGTCTTACTAATGACTTCATCTTTTCCAATTCAATAAGGTAGCTAGGTCATTATGCCATGGAAGAATGTAAGAGCGATACCAAACATCTCTTAACCAGTATTTCAATAAAGAAATGATTATAAACAAATAACTCTTTTGGTGGATTATCATGCACCATGCACAAGGATGCAAAGAAGCCCATAAAAATGGTCTGTCTTACGTCCAACAAGTATAGTTTAATTTCTATCTTCATTCATGTTTTGCATGCATGCCTCAAGATTGCAAACTAAGAGAATGTCATAAAAGCATATCAAATCAAAACAATGTAAATACTCCTATTTAGTTTGCCCTGAGAAAGATGAAGTGGCTTTGAGCTGTTAATATCATGGGGCTAGAAAACACATCACACCATCTCAAAATTTCACTTTAGTGCCTCCCACAGTATATCCCTCCCATGCATTCTATGATACAGCTTGGTGTTTCATTTCACTTTATTCCTCAGTATCCTCTCCTTTATTCCAACCGACCTCACTTGGGCACCTTTGTTTCTCTTTAATTTTTTGTTTCTATCCCCTTTTCATCTAGTGATAATTCTTTCTATCCTTTTCAGAGTTCGGCCATTTTGTGGTCTGTACTTTTGAAAATGACCAAGTATTTTTTTCAGTAATTATCATGAGCTTAAATTAGCTTGTTTACTCCCCCCAGCCCCACCTAAATGAAAGAAAAGTTTCTAGATTTTCCTAACAATTTCCCTTCATTTATGACCAAATTTCACAGAGTCCCGTGGTGTGAGCGGGGACATCATGGGCGGTAAGATTTTGATCTGATGGTTTGCAACCCATAGCACACGCTGATGCTTGTGAGCTAGGCGTATATTAACTTTTTCCAATTTTAAAAGAACACAACATTATGATGGAATACTCTCTTCTTTTATGAATTTCAATGGGATTAAGGGTAACCAGACTGATCCCCAGACCAAGTGGGGCATGGAAGCAGTAAATGGTTGATTATCACACATTCCAAAAACCTGTTAAACAGAAAAACAGCCATCCCAATCAGTGACAGCAAAAAACTTCATCTCCCCCATGCCCCATCTCTATCCATCCACTCCTCGTGTCCTTTCTTACACCACGCATTTCAATGAATTCCTTCATCCATAACTACCAAACCCTTTTTATTTCAGCTCAGTATTCCCTCCCAACCTTTCTAGATCCAACCCCATTAGTGACTGCTGTGATTAGCTAGGCCAGGCCAGGCCTCATGGCTCTGCTTAGTTGGGGGAGTTGGGGCCATAATTGGTGGTGAATGTTTCGTACTCTTGTAGGAAACCAAGGGGATAGGCACTCACCTTGTGGTCCGTGGTCTTTCAGGATTTCATCAAGTCTACATGCATAGGCACTTGTCGGTCTTTCTATGTTTAACAGCCTTTTATTACTAGACCAAGTGACTGACTGACTTCGAGCACCCAAAGCTAATGTGGAACTGGGCCAGCCTATCTAACCTGTTTAATGCAATAATCAATCTTGTTACGTTCAAAGGGACACATAAGTTAAACTTTAAATTTAGTAGGTAATTCTGCAGGAATACTGTTTGGTACATGTAGTAATTAATACACGGGGTAGCGCATGTTTTGCATGTGCACTGTATCCCGTTTGCTCGCTGTGGGCACCGGATGATGTAGATCGCACGGTTCTAGGAGGTTTGGCGCACATCCAAGCTCACATTAATGAGATCAATTAGATATTGTGGCATGAAGCTACTAGCCCTCTGATCACTTTTAATTGATACAGTTTTTTCAAATGAACTGCTTTTTTAGTTCATTTGAAACAAACTGTATCTATTAAAAACGACCGGAGGGAGTACCAATTTTGTCCTTCGAAATGTCCAAGGTAACTCCAAAGAGGCCTCTTGATACACTTTGCAGGGAGCAAACCACTGTCGGATGGACCATATTCATCAGATGTCAGATGGTCTTGGTAATGCTTACTGCTTAGTACTTGTGGTCCACTAGTACTGGTAATCCCTTGAAAAATGGTTTGCAGGAGAAAGTTTCTTTGTTGCTGGCATATTAGTTATAGGCTACCAACCAAATGACATTAACTAAATGTATCCCTAGGTACCCGGTGCTTGTAACATGTAGATATTTTACGTGCCCATGGGGATTGGTAGCGGGATGTGGTGCTCTAAGATGCGGGTTGTGCCTACCCCTTTTAGTCGGGTCGAAAGGATTCAGACGCTCTTGTAAGCAAAATCATATAAGTGAAGAAGCAATGACATACATATATGAATAATTGAAACCTTACATGGAAATTGCAAATTTGCATTGTCATTTCCTCATTCGAAAGCTAGTATGTCTGGGGCTTCCTAGGGAATTCCTTTTTGTAGCCAATGACACCAGGATTATGGATTCGTCTAGTGTTGAAAGTTTTTCCCACAAGATATCTCTGAGATTGGTTCATGATTTGCAGGGGGGCTTGCAACCAAAGATCTCTGAATGGAATAAAAGTTTTCAATTAATTAGCTACTTCGAAAAATGCCATGAGGCATAGGCTCATCAGCCTATAAAAGCGTCGATAGCCAGACATGCCCTCCCTCCAAGATCACCTGCAGATATGAAAAAATCTCCATGTTCAGCAAGATCATCAGAGATGAAAAATGAATGTTGATTTCGATAATCCAGCTGGGTAATGCAAGACCCGGTCTACTGGTGATTTGCAATTATCAAAGCTCTACATGAAGGTGGTGGCAAGGAGGAGACGCCAAATGGAGACTAGTCGCAGGCCGACCAGCCTAGCATGCTGCCAGGGAAATTAATTAACCAGCTAAGGTTACTAATTAATCACTTTCCTGTTAGTATTTTTTTTATAACGAGGTGTCCGAGTCCTTAGGACCCAACTAGAAGGGGCAAGGCAACCAACCTCTTAGAGCACCGTATCTTACCGTAGAAGGCCTAAACATGATATGCATAAGATAAATCGAGATACAATCCCGAGCGGGGGTATTAATTAATATGAGTGAAACACCAAAAGGAAAAAACAGTTATTATCACAATACCGGGGAAGATGTAAAGGAATCACAACAATAATTTGAGAAAGAGAGAGAGTTACTATGGTGCATTGTTCAAGTAGCCACTGTAGAAGTGTAAATGGTTTCATTTTCACAGTAAGGACACGTACTTGATAACCCGCTAGCCTTTTGAAGTACCATTTGGCAAGATTTGCAATCTACGTTGTCCTCCGCAAAGACGGGACCAGGATGCATTCAATCACCAGCCCATCTTATCTGCACCACAGCACAGAGGCACTACCGCATACCAAATTGATCATGTTAGAATATGCATAAATGAATAAAGATTTTCGGTTCCTAACAGCTTGAGCCTTTAAGAAACTTGTTTATCTAATATTGTTGGGTTCTAGTTTCGTTGGAAGCGTTTATATCCCAATTATGTTTTATGTGCTGCACTATATAGATTGCGTTTATATCCCAATTATGTTTTACGTGCTGCACTATATAGATGCTTGCACACGATAGAGATATTAGAATATATATTAAATGAATAAAGATTTATGTTTCCTAACAGCTTGAGCTTTTGAAAAACTTGGTTATCTAACATATCATAATAAAAAGTGTTTGGATGAGGAGTTCCCACCCCATGGGCAATGGTTTAGCCACCCCACCTATACATAGATGGTGGTTACCTGCCGTTTGAAAATACACGGACAATGGGCATCCGCTAACCGTGTAATGGGATGTTGTAGCTGAACGGTGGGGTGGAGAACTATTCATCCACAATGATCTTTTTTTTTTGCTACAAGATTTGTTTGGCACTGTTCTTTGTAAAAGATCACCACGCTGAAGATAAATTAGGGTTGGGGTTATTGCAACCGAAAGTTGTCTCCAACCACAGCCCATGGATAGGCCCACGTAAAAAAGTTGATACTTCTACCATGTACACCCAAGAACATCCACTTTATTCCCATTTTCGAGAAATCACTTTTTGTTAGAGAGATTTCGGGATTATATATGCAGAATGCATTGTGATAACAAGCAAAGTAGTCGCCATCTAATTGGTAATTCCGTATTTTATTATATTGCTACAATGGTATAGAGTTAATTTTACAATATTGTAGAATTATGACACTGCACTTCCGACATATTAATATTTTTTGTAATTTCTACATTATTGCTAAGACTTACACTCTCTTTCTGCCTTATCACAAGTCTCCCTTTTTTGTATAATAGAAAACATTGACTTAAGAGCACCCTCAAATCTATGTTCATGAAAGGAACAACATCCTAAGCTCTGTGACATGCAAATGAATTTAACATTCAAGAAGATGCAAACGGATAACACAGTTCTCTGTTATTAACAAAAACATTTTTTGACAAAACTACAAACTCCTATTGGCTAATGGTGGTGGGACCCACTATACCCCCCTCTTCCCCACTCCACCCGAAGAAAAAAAAAGAACTATCACAAGAGGGCATGAAGCTTCTTTGTACTTGGGTAGAGGTTGCTTCTTCCGTTCCTAAATTTTCTCCATAGAATCTCGTAGATGAGAGGGGATGAAAACTCCTATTGGCTAAGAGTTTGTCTAGCCTGGCCAATTTTCATTATCAGCATCACATTACCACTTGCCATGTCATCAGAGGAGAAGAAAAAATGGCTGAATAAAAGAAGCAATTATAACTTTACCAAAGATTCCTGGGCCCCCATCCGCTTATCTTTGGGTCCTACTTTCTGATCACATAATGTGGTTAGGAAAATATTTTCCATTGGCTAATGGTGGTGGGACCCACTTTTTCTCATAACAACTTCACCCTCCATGGAGAGAGCTTGGCTCCTTTTCTAGTGCTGCCAAAGACAGCCGTTTAATCACCCTAGCTACCATTGTGTCTAATATTATCCATTGGATAAAGATACAATCAATTTTAACCGACCGTTTTGCAAAATGAAGCGGTTATGGAAATAATTTTTAACTATTAACCATTAGGTAAAGGCCGCCTATCCTTATACCCAGCAAATTAGCAGGGTCCCTACTTTTATCACCTTCATAAAAATCATGCGTTCTTTGGTTAGATAAAATAATATATATTGTATTATAAAAATATATATTAAACATTTCAGCAGCTCTTTAAGAATACACTCAATGCAGATGTTGAGAAGTGAGAACATTAACCCTGAGCTCCACTCCACTCCTCATCCAGTCCCCTCAGTCCACTTTGATGCATGTGTGAATGAATGCTATAACGAAGAAGACACCTATTTTAAGAGTGGAACTTACATTAGATCTTAATTTATGAAACGTGGCTGACTTTAGAAGCGCAATTGTTATCTTTTAAACATTATGCTACAATGTTAATTTGTGCATTATTTTATAATTCTAATTTATCACATATATAGAGAACGGTTTACATGAGATCGTTCTCATATAAGGAGCATGAGGCCAATCTTTTAGGCCATTGGATTCTGATCTAATTGTGGATATCAAATCAATGGGTAGGGAGTGTGTTACATCAGTGGATATGTGATCAGTTCCATGTAACTGTTTGTAGCCGTTAGATCAAGATCCAACGGCTAAGACTTAAACTGGCCTCATATAAGCCAAATGAGAGTGATCTCATTTAAACTTTTCTATATATATATATATATATATATATATAGAAAAGTTTAAATGAGATCACTCTCATTTGGCTTATATGAGGCCAGTTTAAGTCTTAACCATTGGATCTTGATCTGACGGCTACAAAGGTGAGTGATGGTCACACTCACCTACCCACTTATTTGATACCCACCTTCGTATCGGAATCCAACGACCCAAAAGACTGTTCTCATGCTCCTTATATGAGAACAATCTCATGTAACTGAGCCAATCTTTTGGGTTGTTGGATTTCGATCCGACGGTGAGTATCTAATAAGTGGGTAAGTAAATATGAACCATTACTCATCCTTGTAGCCGTCAGATCAAGATCCAACAGTTACGACATGAACTGGCCTCATATAAGCTATATGAAAGCGATCACATTTAAACTTTCTCATAAATATACAAGTCTGTATCTAAAAAAATGTTCAATGACGTGTTGATGGCTAATTTTATTGCAAAGGAAGACTAGATTATATTAGAGACAAGGGGAATGATGGATAACACCAAGTGAGAAAAATGCTAAAATACTAAATGAAAAGGTTAATAATTAACGGTTCAACAAGATAGGCACGTAATAGTTAATGGAATTGTTGTGGAAGAGGTTATTCTATTTGCAAACGAAAAACTTATGAAAGCAGTTTTAACCGCACCATAACCTCACTATTGACAACCCCATCCTTCTTTTCCTATGTTTTTCCGTAGAATCTCATAGATGAGAGAGGGCATGCATGGACACTCCTATTGGTAGATAACAAGTGAGACCCACTCTCTCCATAACAACTCCACCTTGCTGCTTCTAATTATGACGATTCATTGGTGCATGCCAATCTTAATTAGTTTAGACAAGGTTAATATGGGAGTTAAAAAATATAATGTCGAATGCAGTCATAAATTGTAGCTACTATGGATAATTTGGTCCAAAATCGTATCGTGCACTTCCCGCAAATATCGTATATGGAGAATAAGATATGATGAGGAACCATAGAATTATTTCTGACCCTCATCCTTAAAGGCAAAATGTAGGAAGCAAACAATCCCAAGTATAAATCAAGTCCCTTATGATCCCCCAAAACATGTTGGCGTGTTGGTCTTAAGTCACATGTGTAAAGGATCTTAGAAACTAAAGTTTTGTGCGCGTGAGATGTCAAATGCCTTGAGCATTTGGAGCAAAAAAAAGTCATATCTGTAATGGCCAAAAAAGAGAAGTCATATGGGTATTACAAGAGGTTCTATTCTCGTACCTGGTCACATGGAAGTGCAAAGGGCAAGGAGGCCCCAGCCACATGGTTCACCAAGACTGACAGTAATAATTTTGGTGAGGCCAGATATGGTCCCAATGTTGAGGGGTGTTTTATGAGCTAAAATAGAATATTATAACCATGGCATACCCACCTACAGGCCTACATGTCTCAAGTTCTTAGTCAAGGTTGACCCAAAAAACAAATGGAATTGAATTTCACGAACTTTAGACTTTTGGGAATCTAATCCTTAATCCATCTCTTGTTTAGAGAGAGTTGTTGCAGTTTTCTACTGGCATCAGAGCCAACGCCATTCTCAGTCGGCAATTCATATTTTCCTGCACGCACATACACCAAACCTGTCTATCACAGAAGCTTTTGGCGATCCATCAGCTCTTCAGCAATCGATCAGTTTTCTCATTTATTACTGTGTTTCTTTTTTGTCCCTGGGATTTATTGTAAAGGCTTAAACTCTTTGTAATCCTCTTTTCTCTCTTTTAATATATTTTTCAATGATCCAATTTTTTTTTTGCAAACTTTAACTGGTTTATGTTGATTTTTTCTTCAATTTAAACTTAAGCTTGATACAAAGCACAAATAATAGAAAGCGTATGCTTTTAAAGAAATCATAGGATTTAGCTACAAAGTGCACTGAGCAAATCCTGATATCTGAAGTCTTGCTTCTGATCTCTGTTGGGCACATGCTGCAACATACAATCATAGCATAGATACGGATCAGAATGGCAAGACTTAAAAGGCACCATTCTGGCGAAAGGTTGAGTTGAGTTCCTGATCCAGAAACAGTATCATGTCCGTCCTTCAGGAATTGTAAAGTCATTGGAACTTGCTTCAAACTCGGATGAAGGCTAGCAAAGCTAATGATCAATTTCCCTTATTCCATACTCATGAGCTTCTTCTGTTTCAAAGTCCCCCAGGTATCATGTTTCTGGCAATGCATGATCAACTGGGTGCTCACATTGCTTTGCAGCAAGTGCATTTCAAGTGTGGAATAGTTCTTGGAGATCCATGTGCATACAACATGAAAACTAGAAAATTCATTCAGATTAATGACATTAAGTAGGAAAAAAAATGATCATATTTCTTAAATTAAGAAACTAAATTGTAGTTTATCAAAAAAAAAAAAGAAACTAAATTGTTGGGACAAAGTAAGTTTTGATAGGATTCTCTTGAAAAATCACACCAACAAACATTGGCGTAATTCCTATTTGCCAGATGTTGGTAAGAGATTGTGTAATGTCATTTTCAGGCTGTCATCTCTCTCTTTCCCTCTCATGCAAATATTAATTACCTCTGTAATAAGTTTATTTTCTTTTGTCTTTTCCACGACCAGGAATAGTAATAAGCTGCATACGTGATCCACAGTCCCTGTCATATGTGATAACATGGCTCTAGCAATCTCACAATCGATCAACAAATAGGTGTCACACATATGATGAGCAATCTATCAACCCATAGGATGATCCTAAGGAAGGAGACATCAATTTATTAGTGCATGAACTGGATTGAATGAAGCTGGTTGGAATTTCATTTGTATTATTAATATCACATGCTTGACCTGTCCATTGAAGAAGGAAGCAGGCCCACCTCTTAATTAAGTTTTGACTTGCAGAATGGAGACGTTAGTATGCGTACGTGATGAAGTTACTTCAATTCACCGGTTGATCGGTGGGGCAGAAAAGAGTGAGGTTGAATAATCAAGGGTGCTTCAATGGCAAAGTAGCTTCATCGCATGTGCACTCTTAACTCTTTTTTTTTTTATAAGGAGGGTTGTTGAGTCCTTAGGATCAAACTAGAAGGGGCAGGGCAACCTACTTCTTAGAGCACCATCTCATGCTGCCAATCTCCTCGGGTTCATACACGGCCCACCCACTCATCATAGGCACTAGGTAAATTGGGATATTATTCCAGGAAGGTGGCCAATAGATTGGGGGTTGAATACACACTTTAACTTAAATGACACATTTTTCTTTTAAGTGCCACATATAGGTGGGTCTCTCAGATTCCAATTCATTCCAAGCAACTAAAAGAAAACATGATACCATACTTGTCTCAACCATGGGTGCTGAATATAATCAATTTAGCATTGTAGTGCTGGCAACCGTTTGATCAATGGGCCCCGCATGATCTGACAGCTGCTAGCACTATAACGCACTGCATTACTGGTAAGATCATCTCATTTAATAATTTTAGCATAATTGGATGTGCAAAATGCGTGTGTGACCTTACCCAAATATTTCTTTCACTTAATTTTACTGGCATAACTTCATTGTGCTCAAGATATATCCTTTTTTTAAAAGAAAAGGATACACTACAAAATGATCTTTTGGATTTGCTTTAGATGTAACCCTATCAGTTGCTATCCTAATATTGCACCATCATTGAAGAAAATTAAGCTATATAATTTCCTTATGCTTGCAATGTTTTTGTTAGTTGTTGGTAAGATGTTGTCTATATTCCAACATAATGTGATTGACAACACACATGTGTTTGATAGGATAAAATTTTTAATTTTTTAATAGTTGAAAAAAATGGGATGCATCAAATGCAATTGAATTCTCTTCATACTTAAGATACTATGCCTAACCATCCTCCTTAAAGGTACTTCATTACAATATACTTTGCATATTATGTGTGTTGTGGTGTGAATATTCTTTAACTATAGTAGTTAGAATTTATCCATAGAAAAATTGGGTAGTATTTGTTCTGACTAGTGAATAGGTTAAAGAAGAATATATTGGCCTTTAATTCACAGTCCCGATTGATCCTTTTCGGATATGGTGACTTTCTGGGGGTGCAGGAATATCAAGAGTGAGAAAACCTGGGGGCGGGGGATCGTTGTAGTATAGATTGAGCACATTTGTAGAAGAGAAAGGTGAGGTTGTTGTTTTTTTAATTTAATCATCTAATTTTACTCGCAAGTGTACTGAATCGTGTTTTATTATTTCTATTTTCTCACTATTTCTTACAAGGTCGAACCCACAGGGACTTGTGTTTTTAGAATTCTAATTCGAAGATCAGATTATTACCCTTGTTGAAGAATTAAATTGATTTGATTCACTACAACTACAACTAATCGAAGACTCAATGCAATTAAACAGCTTTAACTAACAAATTAATCTAAAAGCAATTAAGTAATCTATGAAAAAAGAAACTAATTGACAAATAAAAATTAGAACTTTAATCAAAATTTAAAACACTAGGGCATAAGAATCAGCACATGACAATCATAGGAATAATTCTTAAAATCAGCAATTGTTCTCACGATTATCTCGTAGAGAATTAGAATTCAATCTATTCTCCTACGGAAGATTTCAGCATGAAAGCATATAAATTTTTAAATAGAATTTTGTATTCTCTTTCATATCAACAGATGAGATTCAAATCATAGTGTATCATTGTTATCCATCGATTTGATAAATCACAAGTAACTATCCAAATAACATATTAAAAATATAACTCAATGCAATTAATTTGAGAATAACAATCGTTAAAATGCATTAATTAGGCATAACAATTGCATCACATGAATAATTTTCCTATGAATAGTCATGGCTTCATCTTAGCCCTAGACAGAAAATTAGCTACTCATATTAAGGAAATTAACTGCAAACTTAATGGAATTCATTTGAATTAAAGGTAAATACTGACTTACAGGAATTGTGAGATAATGAAAAATAGAAAAATACTGTTCCTCTTCCCTTCTTGGTCGACTGTTCTAACAGTAACAAGTCGAGTAGATTTCTTCTTCAGCAGCAACAATTTAGAATGAAAATCCCAAAATGAAAACAAGAACAGATAATAAAAATCAAAATTTGAAACTGAAAACAAAATGAAATCTCTGGTCCTCTCTCTCAATGGTCGACTCTCCTCTGTTTCTGGCAGTGCTCTGTTTTATACAGAGACTGCAAGTCTTCCAAATCAGCAATTTTTTTCTCAAAATTGTGTAACCAAATCTTCCTTTTGCTGCCTTCAGCTCCTCTAATTCCAGCAAATTTGCAGCTCGATTCTCGTCCAATTGGGTAATAAAAATCCAAACTTTAAACTCCTCAAAAAGAGCCAAAACACAAAAATTGAAGCTTTCTCCTTTTTAGCCAAAATCCGCCTTTCTTAAGTCTTCAATCGAGTTGAAAATTGAACACTTACCGTTCTTATCCGAATCTGTAAGTGAAGCTTCCCAATTTGGCTTTCCCGATTCAAAAATTTCCAAATAAAAAAAACTTTCCAAATCAAGAGCACTCTTTCTGTTGCTGCTCTGATTCGCGGTCTGTTCCTCGCCGGAAACCTCTTTCTCAGAACCTTCTCGCCGATCGTGACTGCAGCCTGATTGGTCCGCTCTGCCTTCTGCTGGTGTTCGCCATCGCCTTCGAGCCCTTCTCCGCCGACCTCTGCTCTCGGACCACCATCAGAATCATGCTCCTGAGCCCCAAGCCTCACCGTCGATCTTTCTTCTATCGCCGTCGCCCGTCGACGTCAGTCTGTCGTCGCCTTGAGCTCGACCATCGGGTTCTCGGTTTCTTCGACTGGAACACTCGACGGCTCCTCTGTTTCTTTTATTTATTTTTTTCTTATCTGAACCGACAGACCGGTTCTCCTTCTTTTCATTTTTTTTCTTTTGCTTTTATAATACCCGTTGTAGCAATGTCGTCCGTCAGATCAAATATAAATGCCTGAACATTAATTCCGCGCCCGTCTCCTTCATCAGTGAACATCAATGGCTTAGATCTTCGCAGCGCATGATCTCAGCTCCTAGGTACTTTGACACTTCAAAACACGCGTAATGGCTTCACTTTGGTCGTTCTTGAGTCAGAACACTTGAACCTATACAAAATAAAATATGTCCCACATTAGATGCACCAAATAATTCATAAAATTACGGAACATAGTTAAATTGAGTCATTTAAAGCAAAATACTTATTCAATTCCTAATTACTGAACTAATTACTAAAACTCACTTTATTCCTTATTTTAATTAGAAATTATGACTAACAAACAGGTAAAAAGGCATATAAAAATGTGTATTTTTCATGCATAACATAGTTGAGGAAGCATTTCTAAAAAATAGTTTGTAACAATGCATTACAAAATTTTGCAAGGATTGAACAAATATAAAGACGACTACAAGACCTACAAAGTGTTAAAGTACGTGGATGCGATTCTTGACAATTCATGACTTCATTAAAAATTTTGAAAGCCAAAAAATGTGTATTGTTGACAAGTTCTTTTGTAGAGGACAGTATCATTTTTGGTTATAGGATAACAAAACTAGGTTTACACCTGTAAACTTATGCTTTATTGTTGATAGCTTTTAGTTCATGGACAAATGAACTTTTTCTTGGTTGATGACCTTTTGTATATGCGGCATGAGAAATGAATAAGAAATGTAGAAGAATTTAACACCTCTTCTCTTAAATTGATTTTTATTCAGAGTTTGTTTCAACAAGCACTAAAATGCAACAGAAAGTGAATAGCGAAGTGATTGGTCTCTCTCTCTCTGTCTCCCCAACCCACCCCTCTCTTCTCCCCTGGTCGAGCAAAGTATCAGACCAAATTCCTTTCTCTATCCTCCAACCTTCTTCTTCTAATTCCTTCTCTCACATCTTTCCTTATCCCAGCTCGTTGTAAAAAATTTATTCACAGCTCAAACCCTAATCCAATTGTCCATAACCAACTTTGTAGAATCCTATTTACAGGATGAAGTGCCAAACTATATACGAATGAAAAGGTAACGCATCATTTGATGATTAGGAGAGTGAGAGTAGGACAAGAATGAGATAGTGGAATAGGTATAGCATTACTATATAAATGTCCCATTTTTTCGTAATCGACTTAGGTCATGCGTTTATATAAATGTATATGTAAAAAACATACGTCAGGTGTTAACCTATTTTGGACGAGTAATGCTACCTAAGATTGCACCGAGGCCTCTTGTGTAATGCTTGCCACAATGAACAGGCCCCATGCACAAGCTCATACCAACATGAAGGCTGGACATCTTCATCACGCTAAGCTTTATGTAATCGTCCCAAAAATATGTTGTATTTTCGAACTTAAGTATATACTCTCTCCATCCAAAAAATTCAGGCCACATTTAAAAATTTTGCGATCCATGAATAAATGGCCCCATGTGATATTTTAACAATCATGTACCATTATACCCTCGTTCTTGCTTTGAGTTTACTGAAAGTGAGTGAGCATAATGGTAAAATAGAGAAATAATTAGAAGCTCGGATGATGTCGTGTCTATGTGTAATGCCAATAAATTTACCTCTTTTAGCAATGAGGCCTCAATTTTTTGGATGGAGGGGGTATAATTTTATCTTCATGCACCTTTTTAGATTATGGATGGAACAGCTGGCAACTTCAAATTACCTAGGATGACATACCCAGATACAGTCTTGTCAGGTCCATATGCTAAAGAGAATGAGCATTGATTTGTGTACACTTGGCCCACAGTCCAGGATAATATCAAGATACCTTTTGTGTGCTCTCATACAAATCTTGGCACAAATTCAAGTTACAACAGAAGCCAATTGTATCCAACTCAGTGGCTTAATGTAATCAGCCTGCAACCGCAAGTGGGGGCAGCTTAGCATGAATGAAGAATTCTGATGATCTTTGACACTGAGCCTTAAGATATAAAAGTTTCCTAAGAACAGGGTGTATTCTTGCTGAAGGGTAATTGAGCCGCAACGGAAGCGAATTTAGGATTTGAATCCGGTTGATGTGGGTTCTCAAAAATTGGGTTTTTCCTAAAATCAACAAATAAAGCTCAAAGATTATGAAATTAGAAACACCAACCTTCGGCCTTTGTGCCTACGAATCACTCCACAGATTTGAATATGTCCGAGAACACCAAATCCTTCACCGATCGAGTGTAGAACCTTGTGAAAAGCTATATTCCCCGAATTAGCTTTTTCACCCAACGAAATCAAGATCACCAAACTCAAATTGATTTCCACCAGAAGTCGCCTTTTTCCTTGGCATTGAGGGCGTCCCCTCTATTTTCCTTAATAAGGCATAAATCCGTTACAAATCATGCCAATTTCGGTTTCCCGAAATTGCTCAACAGAATTTCCAAGATGGTGACTCATATTTGACAATTCCATTTTGGTCGTACCAAAACGGCTAATTCCAAATATGTGATTTCCAGATCGGTGATGATTACAGTGTCTCTTCCAATTTAGTGTGGACCGGGCCCACGGAAGCCTAACTACTCCACATGCCTACACGCGCACGAGAGAGCCGACTCCTCTCAATCAAGACAAGTAAAATGGGACAAAGAACCCATATTTACTTACATCCCCCACTATGGGTTCTTTGTTCATATTTGCGATCCACAGTGACTTGTGCACTAGTCCTGTCGTAATCCAAAACTATGAACATGTTTTACAAATAGATCCGTCGTTAAGGCCTTCGTTAACGGATCAGCTAACATCTCAACCGTAGGAAGATGACTCACTGTCAACTTTCCCCGTTGTAGCATGTCAAACACATAAAAGTAATGCACCTCTATGTGCTTAGCTCTTGAACTGATCTCCCCATTACGGAGTGTCGACACAGTTGCCAAATTATCACAATAAATTTGGACAGGAGCATCAGTCCACTGTTCTAGCTGTAACCCAGCTAGAAACTCTTTAATCCAAACTGCCTCGGAAGCTGCTAAACTCCATGCAACAAACTCAGCTTCCATCGTGGACTTAGTAACGCATTTCTGCTTCTTACTAGCCCATGCCACGGCGCCGCCACCAAGCATAAAAACATAACCGGCAGTGGATTTCCTGTCATCCTTACATCCGGCATAGTCTGAATCACTATAGCCTTCTAATGACAGGTTCTCAGCCTGATATGTGAGTTTCATATCCTTGGTACCCAGCAAGTATCTGAACACCCGCTTTATAGCTTGCCAGTGTTGCATACCTGGGTTAGCCTGATATCGACTCACAAGGCTTACTACAAAAGCCAAATCAGGTCGAGTGCAGTTCATGGCATACATCAAGCTGCCAATAGCCTGCGCATATGGCACAGATTGCATCTTCAGACGTTCCTCGTCTGATGCAGGTGCCATTCTTTCGGACAAAACTGTCCCTTTATAAATGGGTGAATCTATAGTCTTCCAACCAATCACGTCAAAGCGTTTCAATACACTTTCAATGTACGATTCTTGAGATATACTTAGCCTCCTCGCTTTTCTATCTCTCTCAATCTTCATCCCGAGGATGTAAGATGCTTCACCCATATCTTTCATTTCAAATTGGGTCTTGAGCCATTCTTTAAGACTGAGAATCATACTAGTGTCATTCCCCATTAATAATATGTCATCTACATATAGTGACAATATCATAAATCTACTCCCATCTCTAAAGGAGTATACACAATGGTCATAGTCATTGGCCACAAAGCCATATTCACTTATCACCTTGTGAAAAGTGAAATACCATTGTCTTGGCGATTGTTTCAGTCCATACAATGATTTAATAAGCTTGCACACTTTAGTTTCCTCTCCGGAAACAACAAACCCCTCGGGTTGTTCTATGTAAATCTCCTCCTCTAAATCACCATTTAGGAAGGCAGTCTTTACATCCATCTGGTGCAACTCTAAATCTAAGTATGACACAATTGCCAACAAACATCGGATCGAGATGAACCTGGACACTGGAGAATAAGTCTCCTTGAAGTCTATGCCCTCTACTTGTGTGAAACCTTTCGCCACAAGTCTAGCTTTGTACTTCTCTATTGATCCATCAGCTTTGAGCTTCTTCTTGAAGATCCATTTACACCCAATGGGTTTCCGTTCATCTGGTAAGTCAACAATCTCCCAGACTTTGTTCTTCAAGATTGAATCCATTTCCTCTTGAACAGCCTTCTGCCATTCCTTGGAATCTGGACTACACATCGCTTGCTCAAATGTGACTGGATCACTAAGTACAGGTTCATCTATCGATATCTCATCTTCACCAAGCATGGCATAGTAATCCTTCAACAAAATTGAAGGTCTACGCTCTCTTGATGCTCGAATTTCAACATCCTCATTGGATGTGTTACCTATCACTTGTTCATTACTAGTGACAGTAACTTTCTCTTTCTCAATTTCAAAGAGTTCCACTTTCTGACTAGGAGTTTGTAGGTCTATATCTTCCTCAAGAAAATAAGCATCTCTAGACTCTATAACCCCCACTGTCCCATCATCATGGTGTACTACAAATCGATACCCTTTCGAATGGTCACAATAACCTATAAAATTACATTTTATGGTCTTGGGATCCAACTTAGTTCTTAGTTGATCAGGCACCCTGACATGGGCCTTTGACCCCCACACTCTCAAGTTCGAAAAGTTTGGACGTCTTCCCGTCCATAACTCATATGGGGTCAATTTGATCGACTTAGAAGGTATCCGATTTAGTACATAGACAGCGGTGTCTAGTGCTTCACCCCAAAACCAAAACTGCGTTCCTAGTTCAGAGTGGTTTAACATGGACCTTACCATGTCCATCAATGTCCTATTACGTCTTTCAGCGACTCCATTCTGCTGAGGGGTATACGGTAAAGTATACTGATGTACTATTCCTTGGTTTGTACAATAGTCCTTGAACAAATCAGATGTGTACTCACCACCTCTGTCTGTTCTCAGAACTTTAATCTTCCGTCCTAATTGGTTCTCAACCTCAGCCTTAAATTCCTTGAATTTTTCTAAGGCATCGGACTTTCTCGATAACAAGTACACAAAACCATATCTTGAATAGTCATCTATAAATGTAATAAAATACATCATACCCCTTTGAGTCTTGACGTTTATAGGCCCACAAATATCTGAGTGAATGACCTCTAAAAGGTCAATTGCTCGTTGTCCTTTCGGAAAGGGTAGCCTAGTCATTTTGCCAGATAGGCAATCCTCACACGTGCGCAAATTATCACTTATTCTAGGTAGTAACCCACTACCCGACATTCGGTGTAATTTTGTCGCATTCACATGACAAAGGCGTAAATGCCACAACAATGCATTATCAACAGCAACACAAGCAACATACTCAGAATCAATCATTTCATTATTAGCAAAATCATTGGATACATCAAGTTTGAATAAACCATCAACTAAAGAAGCAGTAAATAAAATATTATTCTTCTGCCCCACAGTTCCCTTGCCACCCTTGAACCTGACTTCAAATCCCTTTTGAGTAAGAAGAGGGATTGAAATCAGATTCCTACGAATAGTAGGTGCATACAAGACATCTGTGAGGACCAGGGTGTTTCCTCCTAAGAGAGGAACACGAACAGAGCCAATCCCCAGCACGTCACAATAGGTGTTATTCCCCATGTAGATCTTGTGCTCTCCGGGACTAATCTCTTTCATCTCAGCAAAAGACTCCTTTGTCATTGCCACATGACGGGTTGCAGCCGAGTCAAGCCACCAACCTCTAGTGTTAGTGTTCACAATCAGTGCCTCAGAAATCATACAAACTATGTCCTTTCCTCCACCCTGCTGTTTCTTTTTCTCGTTGCCCTGGGAGCCATTAGGACAGTTCCTGCTAAAGTGACCCATCTGGCCACAAGTAAAGCAGGCTCCCTTCTTCTTGTTCTTCGCCTTGTCTCCACCCTGGAATTGAGGCTTCTTTCCTTTCCTCTTGAAGTTCTTCTTTGAAGTGCCAGCATAGGACCCACCTTTCTTAGAGCCAACATGGTGAGCAAGGTTGGCAGATGCATTAGAGGCCCTCATATGCTCTCTCCTTTCCTGCTCCAAGCCCAGCTTGGCAGTAAGGTCATCGAGAGTGAGTTTCTTGTCACTCAGGTTCAACGCCACCACAACTGCTTCCCATGATGGAGGGAGGCTAGTGAGTATCGTAGACACTTGGACCCCCAATGAAATTGGATCTCCAAGCATCTCCAACTCACTAGCAATAATAGTCATGGCATTTATGTGCTCAAGCACATTCTTGCCCTCCTCCATCCTCATGTTGGTATAGCGAGTGTGGAGCAACCTGATATGTGCCTCAGTATGCTCTCCATACCTCCTCTCAATGGCCTGATACATTTCTTTGGCCGATTTGTGCTTCTCAAAAAGCAACTCCATAGAAGGCTCCATAAAGGTAAGCATCATGGTCCTTGCTCGTGCATCCTCCTTCCTGAACTTCTCGTACTCTCTCTTTTGAGCAGGAGTACTACTTTCACCCGAAGGTTCAATAACTTGGTCTAGTACATGACCCAAGTCGTCAAGGAATAGAATGTGACGGATGCGCCTCTTCCAGGTAACAAAATTGGTGGCATTCAACTTCTCAGTCTTTGCCAACTCACTGGAGACCATACGGGAAGCCATTGCAACTTTTATGAAATCAGCAAATGTTTCAATCAAATTGAAGATAAAAATCTTCAATCAATGGAACAGGACAATCAGTGTAAAAAATAGCACAGTTTGAATCACTAATTACTATCAACAATTATATAATCAAGTGGCACAAATACTGCTTCAATATTAATTAGTTTTTCAAATTTTATCCCGCCGATCGATCGTGTCAAATACCCGATCGATCGCAGCTTTCCGCTGTCAATTTTGTTCAACTTCCAGTAGATACGATCGATCGCAATTCGTGCGATCGATCGTTTCCCTTTTTCAAAGCAAATCAATGATCGACGCCGATCGATGCCGAACGATGGCGATCGATGCCGATCGAAGCCGAACGATGGCGATCGAAGCCGAACGATGGCGATCGATGCCGATCGAAGCCGATCGATCGTTTTCCCTTTTCAAGAGACTTAACGATCGATGCCGAACGATGCCTGTCGATCGTGACCAGTCATCTTCTCCGATTTTACCTTAGCGCGATCGATCGCTCTTGACGCCGATCGATCGCGACTGTAAAAAACGAGATTTTCAGTCGGCAAAAACCGCGAGGAAAATTCCCACAAATTTCTTGGAACCCTCACACCACCACGGAATCAAGGCTCTGATACCAATGAAGGGTAATTGAGCCGCAACGGAAGCGAATTTAGGATTTGAATCCGGTTGATGTGGGTTCTCAAAAATTGGGTTTTTCCTAAAATCAACAAATAAAGCTCAAAGATTATGAAATTAGAAACACCAACCTTCGGCCTTTGTGCCTACGAATCACTCCACAGATTTGAATATGTCCGAGAACACCAAATCCTTCACCGATCGAGTGTAGAACCTTGTGAAAAGCTATATTCCCCGAATTAGCTTTTTCACCCAACGAAATCAAGATCACCAAACTCAAATTGATTTCCACCAGAAGTCGCCTTTTTCCTTGGCATTGAGGGCGTCCCCTCTATTTTCCTTAATAAGGCATAAATCCGTTACAAATCATGCCAATTTCGGTTTCCCGAAATTGCTCAACAGAATTTCCAAGATGGTGACTCATATTTGACAATTCCATTTTGGTCGTACCAAAACGGCTAATTCCAAATATGTGATTTCCGGATCGGTGATGATTACAGTGTCTCTTCCAATTTAGTGTGGACCGGGCCCACGGAAGCCTAACTACTCCACATGCCTACACGCGCACGAGAGAGCCGACTCCTCTCAATCAAGACAAGTAAAATGGGACAAAGAACCCATATTTACTTACACTTGCTGCCAACCTTCTGTGGTTTGTCTCATGCAGGAGTGGATAAGATTCAAAGGGGAGGAATTAAACAGGAGAACAAATGGAGGATGAAAAAAGCAGAAAAAGTAAAAGTTTTTGGGCGGCCCCTTTCATCATAAACCGTTGGTAGAACATGAGAGGAATACTAGTCAATGGACATACTTTGAACCAAAACCCCAAAAACAAAAGGAATGAAGAGAATAATAAGCCTGTTTTATCGATGGAACCCTTTATTCCAAGTTTCACCTAATCATCGTCCCGCCTTTTGCCGCCATCTTGCTAGCAGTTAAAGAAAAAGGCAAAAGCTCCGGAGTCTCACTCTCATACTTTCCCTGCCATTGACATTTTATGTTCTCCTCCTTAATTACAGAGAAGTTTAATGAGCATCTTACAGCAGATCGTTGTGGCCTGCCAGAGTCACTCTCATCAATGCAAACTTCGAAGAAAGAACGTAAAGAAAGAAAAATCGCCATGTAGTAGAGACCACAGACCAGTATTTAAGTAAATGAAGCGCTAACGAAACACATTAAGAAGAAATGAAGATGAAAAAAGGGTAGACACAATTTGACATGGCTGAAAAAAGAGTTGCAAAGGGACTCAGCTGCAAATCTATTTAACTGCCAAAAAAATTCCCGCGTGAGTAGGTCCCATATAGACATAAATTTGCAAATTGCACATGCAGACATTCTTTTCTTAATTAGTTCTCCTTTATGGCCTGCTACTATCTCTTTCTCTCGTACAGTTCTGTCTTTGACTCTTTGGGATTGGTGTCTCATAGAAAGTGAACAAACATACTCCACGCGTGAGATAGCCCTTTCTTTGCTGAACTAGAATGATGAAATCAACCCGATTTGACTCCAAGAAGCAAATGGCAGATTTACCGAGAGAGAGAGAGAGAGAGAGAGCGTGTGTGTTGTGAATTGATTTCTAGGGTGGTTCTGGAGAGTTGGTGTACATGCAAGCCGTCGAAACTTTTAGTGGCGTGGTGGATGATCCTCGCTCCGGGAGTGCCCCACCCTTTCCTTGAAGCAAAGGGTCGAGGTCATACATTTTCACTGCAGCACCACTGGTGTGTGCCTCCAAATCTCCTTTCTCTGGTGCATTGCTCCGGCTTTTTGTGGCGTCTTGGTCGGCTTGGGAGGCTTTTTCGATAATCTGGAGAAACCTTTGTTTCCTGCAATAGTAGGTTTGTTGCCATGGTGATGGTGGTGGTGTGGTTTGCGTCTTTATGATCAACTTTGTTATTGTTTTCGTCTTTAGGCTGATTGTCGAAAGATTATGTATATTGTTTTATGGTTAGGTCTTATAACGTGTTTTTAAGGCCCTGTTTGGTTAGGACTTTTAGGAGTAAAAAAGTTAGATTTTATAAAAAAAGTTAAGTTTTGTATTTAAGATGTTTGGTTGGAAAGAATCTAATTCTTAGAAATAATTTAGGGTACAGTGGCAAGAATTATAGTTTTTACAAAAAGACAAGGGTATTTAATAACAAAAAACAACATCACGAAGTGAAACCACATTTTTTTATAAATGCCCTTATCGTTTTTTTAGAAATTATGATAAATACCATCAAAAGAAGTAAATCCAAATTCATTTGAAAAATCTTTTTTTTTTTTGGAGATTTCTGCTTCTTTTATGTTTCGCATGCAATGGCTTCCCGCAGCCGCTACTAATATGTGTATAAAGGGCTCCTTGGGTGTATCCTACTAAGTTAAAAAATAAGGTTGACTCTTCATTCTGAATTACTAAAAGTTTTTAGTCGGCTACTTGACTGTAGTCCATCCTATATAATAAGCAATCTCCATGAAAGTACATGTAGACACTGAACTGACAACTGGAAAATTCAATCGCTCTCCTTCACAATTGATATTTATTTAGGTCTCTTATTTGGTAATATGATCAGATATAATATACACTTGACAAACGAGTGGTAAGATTCAAAAACAGTCCGTCCCCATTCAGACATGAAACACCTCAACTGTCTCAGACTTTTTATCAAACGGTATGCAACCTTCTAGTAGGGTCCGATGAACTCGGCCACTTTTCGTTATAAAAAAAGGGTTATGCAAGAAACTTTTTACAATATACAGGAAAAGCTCAACTTTTCAATTTGATGCCCAATATACTACCACATTTACGTACACCAACTATACGCTTTTTAGGACAGTAGAGCCCTATTATTATACCAAAAAACTCTGACCCAAAGCAAGATGGGCACAGACAATATTCTTTGTTTTTCAGTTTTTCATAAACATTTACCAGAACTTGTCTTTTTGGCTACAAAGCTGTATGACTTCTCAGTTTTTCATTAGAAGTTTCCGGAATTCATCATTTGATTTGGGCTTCTGCTCTTCTTCACCACCCACCTCTCTCGGTGGATCAGTGTTACTCCACCCAAGGGGCCTAACTACACTTCTAGGCATGGCAAATGTGTTCTTGCCAGTCAGCTGTACATGGCCTCCACGCCTATGAGAAACAGAGGACTGTGTCACAGGTTCATTGCTATCAGTTCCCATATCACGGTTATTTGATGATGAAGTCGTCCGCCCTGCACAGAAAAGCAGTAGCCTTTAACAAATCATACAAATAAGCTAAACACGTGAACTGATCTTCAAAGAAACCTGATACCGGGGTGAACTATCAGGGCTCAGGAATAAGGTAAAGAGTGCTGTTGATTACTCCTCAGTCCGGAATTATTATTACCATAAGGTTTTCCAAAATGAACTAATTTTAGCTAATTCTGAAAATCGTTATGGTAATAATAATTCCCGACGGAGGGAGTATTATAGAAATTGATGTACTTCAATCATGTTTTACCATAAATATCCCATTGTGCTACAAATCCTGCCTGATCAGGGTTCTCGAGAAACAAAACATGACACAAGCATTAACATACCTCGTCCTCTTGCAGCACTGGCCCCTGAAGAGACTCTCTTCTGACCATGTCTCGGGTCTGAGCGTGCTATACTTAACTTCTGTCCAAGCAGTTTTTGCCTGTTCTTAGCCACAGCAGCAACAAGGTGTTCATCATCAGAAAACTCAACATATGCGAGTCCCTGAAAAAAATGGAAAACATAAAATCATACCACCAGCATGTCAATCAGAAACATTTAAGAGATACTAACGAGGTATTGGAAATGATAAGGAGAAAGATATTTTCATATGAAGAACCCTTGAACGGGTACTAGATTGGGTCTCCCTCTTTACGTATTATGATAAAATGTGGCAATCACCATCCAATCTGCAATTGCCACATCAGTTGGGAAAGACAGCAACACCCCCCCCCCCCCCCCCCCCATATAAAAAAAAAGAAAAAAAGAAATGCAAATCAAGTCAGGTAAATTTTGCATGCACAAGAGAGAGAGAAGAGACTGACCCTTGATTTTCCTGTGAATTTATCCTTCAACAAGCGAATGGCAGTGACCCCACCAACATCCTTGAAGAACTCACGCAAATGGGTCTCATTTGCCTAAAAAAATACTTGTGTCATGTTAAAAAATAGATAAGGAATGTTGCATGACAAAGTAAAAAACCATGCATATTGTCTCATGAAATTACCTGTAGGCCAATGTTTGAGATAAATGCCGTACACTGATCAGTATAAAAGCTTGGCTTTGCTTCTTTGCCAGAGTTATCTCCTGTAGATTGCTCGTTGACTGGTTCATGTCCAGCAAGATTCTGGACTGAAGTAGCATCTTCTGAAGTATCTTTAGATGATACACCATTTGCTTCCTCCAGTTTCTCCTCTATATCCTTACGACCTTTGCCTTCTGTGAAACCTTCTGTTTTTTTATGTGAATCCTTCTTGCGCTTGATGGGCCGCTGTTCGTCAGTAGACTTATCCACTGGTTTCCTTTTTTGTGAAGCACTTTTCTGAGTAACTTTGTGAGATACAGCTGGTACCGCTGCAGTTTGAGACTCTTGTCGTGATTTAAATAGTTGCAGTTCCTCAAGTCGAGGAGTTACCTACAAGACAAAAAAAAACTGGAATAAGTGAACTAGGAATTTGAAAAAAGATTTAATATGAGTGGTTTTAATAAAAAATCTATTTGATCTGGATTGAAAAAAGATCAGAACAATATTACAAGTGATGATCAGACTGTTCAACAACTTATGTAGCTTCATTTACCCCTTTTGACATAGTGAAATTTATGAACCACTAGTTAATGAGCCAGTGGCAGTCAAAGGATCAATTCAATCTAGAAGCTTGTCAATCTTTGCCACTCGCATCCAGGTTTGCTTACAGTCAAGCACCTTTGTAGATCAACAGGCGCTAATGTTCAGACTAGCAAAAGTGATTGGTCATTGGAAATTGTCGGTGATCAACCAGAGCACCTCTTTACCAGCAGAATTGTGCCAGCTCAATTTTTGATGAACTGTTTCGAACTTGATTTGACCAGATTGAAACAAGGTTGCAACACCTCAATACGTTTGCAACACTCATTTTATTACGATAGGGGTGATTGACTCCTTTGAACTGACCAGAAGGAGCAGGGGAACCGGCCTCTTAAAGTGTGGTGTGCGCTGCCAATCCCCTAGGACGGTGTCGCACAAGTATGCATGGGGAAAGTCAGAAAATTAACCCTTGTGAGTGGCTAATAAATTGATGATCTCCACTTCCTCACGTGTCCTAGTCATCTCACCAGCACTTCATTGCGCACATATTTTGTATTTGCAAGATGGGGTCAAAGCAGCTCACTTCTTTCATTCATCTATTCAATTTCAAATGAGTTTTACAATTTGAGTTTGTATCTGAATTTGTATTCATTTTGTTTTATTATACTGTAGTTTTTTTGGCATTGCAAGGCAAGTGTCACAGTGATATACTCCAATACCGATAATTTATTCTTCCCCACATGATTGCTACAGTTCAGGCCCACTCTGAGTGCAGTCATATAAGCTGTGTAACCGTAGCTGGACAACTGGTCCTTTGTCTACTTAAATTCATTTCATGGTCCTAGAGCACATAATTTATTATAATATTTACCAAAATAATAATTAATATTCATATTGTACCAATATAACATAAAGTGTGTTGATTTTAAAGTTTTTATAAAATATCCAACTTATTTCAAGCACTATATTGTCGATGAATTTTAATGGACAGATGCTGACACTATCATGCCACGTCCAAGTTTGTCTGTTTACATAAATCTCAATATACTTTAGTTATGGTTAAATTGATCCAAGGGTGTTCGGAAAGAAATTTGCAGCCTGTATTTTTATTTTTCCGCTCTAAAACATTTATGTATGTCTATGGCCAAAACCGCATATATAATTTTAGTGACTGACTAGTAAAGGCGGAATAATTTTTTTCCTTAATGAGTTCCAAATCCTTAGGACCCAACTAAAAGGGGTAAGGCCAACCAGCTTCTTAGAGCACCTTAACTTACCTCTGGTACATAGCACCGGATAAGTCAGGAATTAATCCTTCTGGGTGACCAACAGAATGAGGGTTCCAGAGTAATTTTTTTCCTTGACATGTACATCAATTCGGTGTTATATGTTGAAATATATTAGGTCGTGAAAATTCGGATATTCGGTAGCTTGGACATAAAAATGTTCATTTGATACTCTGTAATAGAAAATTTGTCACATATTTTGCGCGAATGAGCTATTAAAATGAGGACTGAATGTTGACTTGAGCAACAATTGGAACACCATTACTCCCCTCCATCCCATACGGGTAGCCCCATTTGAAGAAAAAAAGTCTGTCCCATATTGATAGCTCCAGACCACCTCCTTCTCCCTCAAAGCCTCCTCTTCTGCTTCCCTATACTATAATTTACCATTCAATGAAAACTTATCTTTCCAAATGAAGCTATTAACAGGGGAAGGAGGGAGAATTATACTCCATCATCTCGCTCTTAATCTTTCCCTTTCATTATGGACGCAGCTAATCTAATCTAGCTCCATGACCAGAGTCCATGACCACAATACATGGGGGACCTAGCATGATACATAACTACATAGCATGGTCCTAGCATGCATCCGATAGCTATATACCATGTTAGGCCTCTATGTTCCATGGTCATAGACTCTGGTCATGGAGCCTCGACAGGGAGACATTTTCCTTTTGTTATTGTCTTCTCAAATTCTCTTAATTCAGATATCAAGCAACCAAAATAGAAGGCAAAGTTGTGGTCATTTTGCATTAATGACTACAAAGTCTACCAATCAAACTTTAAAACAGACACAAGAAAGTATGTGCATTGAGCTTATAAACGTACTGAGTAATGAATTTCCCCCCAAGCAATTTTATATAACTTGATGTGCCATTAAATAGATTAAAGATAAACAACATAAAAACAAGAAGCACAAATTTCGCATGCAACTCACCTTTTTTTCTGCCACATCAAAATCTTCAAGAGTACCAAATTCCCTCTCAAAGCGCAACCAAGAATAACATACATCCTAAACAATTCTGTAGTTTAGAAAATGGAGCTATTATGTAAATTACTACTGTATTTATTAACAACAATAGGAAGTAACTGCTAAAATAAACACGTGGAGCACCTAATTTAATATTCCCTCCGTCCAAAAATATCTGTCCTCCTTATAAAACCAAAATGAACTTGCAAATTAAGTTCATTTTGGTTTTCTAATGACAGATATTTTTGGACGGAGGGAGTATAATTTATAGTCACTAAGCCAACATCTAATCATGATATTATAACATAACTGAAGAAATTACGAGAGATAAATATCACCAAGAAATACATTAACTTTTAGCATAAAAACATAATTGTTCCACTTTATAGAGGTTTGTGTCAACCCAATGCACCGCAATTGCAGCTTTCACTCTGTTTAGAGTTAGGATAAGGTGTCGTTTAGCAACTCATTTGCAAGTGAAGAAAAGGAAGATTTGAGGTGGACTGATTTGTCACATCTGTGGACAAATAGTTTTTTGTTTGGCAACACACGTTCTTCATTCATGGAAAAATGTTATCCTTGGCACTGATGAGAGGCAGCAGTGTCAAAAAACATATCTGCCACCATAAAGCATTTGTAGAAAGAAGGACCTCCATAACCTCAAAAAATGGGAAATGCATTTGTAGACCAATAATTAATTTGAGGACAAGTATCCAAACATCATTTATGGGAGGTGGGCCACAAATGGTACGCCTAAAAAAGAGTTGAGGTCTGCTTTAGGTCCACATATTGCAAGACACTTGATTGGCATAACCACCCAAGAGACAAGACCAGTTAGGAGTCAGAGATGGATTGTTGCAGGAGTCAGCCTCCAGGTTCATTAATCAGGAGTATCGAATTTATTGTATGGTCTAATAGAATCATCTGACGCATGGTTTGATAAATTTAAAAAGGTACAACATGGTTTCACAGGTCAAGTGCAGATAATTCTGTATTTACCTCCAAGAAGTTGAAATATTATCATGTGATTACAGAAGATGACCATCCGTATATCTGAGATTTAAAAATACATTCTAGGAAAAATCATTTCCAAGAAAAGGATTTGGGAGCCTAATGGATGCTTTCTTGAAATTGAAGTGACCATGTCTCAGGAGGAGACATATCTCTACAAAATGCCGAGTTGCTGATGTCATATGAAACAGGAACAGGGGGTGGAAAACCTACATATCTACCTATGCACCTTAATATGAAGCTTTCAGGAAATTAAGACACATCGATCCAGGCGGTTACCAGAGGTAAGTTGAAAACCTGATTATCTAACCATAAAACAACTAAATATTATGTGTGCAGTTAGAACTTAGGGTTGTGTGTCAGTTCACACCTGATTCTTAAGTTCCACAATTGGGAAGTTATTCAATGTGTTCTCACACACATAAATGAGTTCCCAGGTCGAGTAATATTCTAAAAGACAAATGAGCATCTATATATACAGACTGTGTTCTGATATGACCAGCTATAGTATTGGCATTACAAGAGAAAGACCAGCCATCATAATGGACCTACATAATATGAATAAGGCCATCTGTAGTATCGGAATAAGACCAGTTGTTTTAAGGAACTCTATGAATAATAAGACCACTCAAAATAAGGACTTGCATGTCCACTCAAAATAATGGAATTACAAGCCTAACATATTAGACTTTGACGCACCTAATACATGAGTATGGTAGTTAATGCTATGTAGAAAATGGTTGTAAGGCAGTCTATATATAGAATTGCCAATTCCTTAGTTTGCTATCTCTCATGAATAGAAACTTAGATATATTGTTATCCCTTTTCCTTTTCTAGATGATCTCCGCACGTCCTACCCAACGGACCAAGATACTTCAAATCTAATACTGCGCCTACAGGTCGACCCTTATTGCTCACCTAGTTTTGTTTTGAAGGATGCTTTCTACTATGGCAAGTACATCTATGGGTTCCTAATGATTAGCAATTAAGATCTAGTATCCTCCACCCTTTTCACTGTACTCCTTTTGCTAACCATGAAGGTGCTAGTTCGTACTTACACAAGGTCTCCTCAAGCTTTGCATGGTGCGAACTCAAACGAGGTTTGAAACACTTTGTAGTGCAGTGTAACATTTGCGAGTGTGCTAAGGCAGACATGTTTACAACATCTAGCTTACTTCCGCCCCTCCTATTTCAGAGCACATTTGGGAGGAATCTCCTTGGATTTTAATGAGGCTTTACTAGTTGTGCAGGGTAAGTAGGTTGTGCTTGTTGTGGTTGATCAGCTTTCCAAGTACAATTACTTCTCTGCCCTTTCATATCCAGGTAGCTGAAATTTTTGTGCGCGATATTGCTGCACATCTACATGGAAAGCCGGGTACAATTGTATGTAATCGAGATACGGTGTTTCTATCAAAATTATAGCTAGAGTTTTTAATGTTACAAGGGACTAGCTTTCACATGAGTTCCACCTACCATCCACAAAAGGACGGGCAAACTGAGATTGTTAATAGGTGCTTAGAACAGCCCTATAGTCAGACTTTAGTGGATCAGCCAAGAAATGAGAAATTCTCACCATTTCCATGAACCACACCCCATCATTGAGAAGATTGGCGAGGTAGCATACCGACTTGAGTTACCTCCAAAGTCCCAAATACATCCAGTCCTCCACATCTCACAACTGCAAAAATTTGTAGGTGTTGTCCACCAATCCACCACATTTACCCACGCAGCCCCATAGCTCTATTCCGCATGCTATCCTACAATGGCAAAGGGTTCAACGTCAGGGTCGTGCTGTCCCCGAGATCTTAGTATCATGGTTACACCCCCACCCCACCCCCCACCCCCCGGAGGATGCCAAATGGGCGGGTGAAGATGATTTATATGCACAATATCCTGATTAGTTTCCTTGAGGACAAGGCATTTGTGGAGCGTGGTGGCATTTGCGGAGCATGGTAGGATGATATGGCCAACTCTATTATTGCCATTTAAAGAGAAGACCATTCATCATAATGGTTATTGGACCAAGACCAGCCTTCATAATGGACCTGTATGCATAAGACCTGGACTTACCGGCCATCATATTAGAGTTTGACCCACATGAAGTAGTTAAAATACTATGTACAAAATGGTTGTAAGGCAGTCTATCTCTCATGAATAGCTTAGTTATTTTGTTAACCTTTTGCTCCTCAAGAATTTGATCAGATCCGAATTGGGTAAGTTTGGGCTGAAAATGGAACGGGAGAATGTTGGCATGAGAGGATCTATGAGTAAGTTCGAGTTGAACCATGTTGGAGCTGGGTATAGCAAAAGTCGCAACTCCCCCGCTACAATGTCCTAACCCCAAGTGGAGTGGAGGTGCAAAGGGAGCGGCTGATTGACTAATATAGGAAGCCTCCTCAGCTCGTGGTTGTCAAGCCCTTGGAACAAGGCTGTTGAAGTCCTCAATGGCTACTGAAACAAATCCAAATCGTAATGCTGCTTCTGCAAAGGCAGGAAAGCATGAAGAGGAACAAGCCTTCAAAAAGGCTGTCCGACGCCACTGTACGTGGATGGATAGAGGTGTTGGCCACCGCCTCAGTTGCAGCTGTCAGCAAGGTTGTTGCATGACCTGCAAGCAAGGCTTGCGCGGATGAAACAATAGCAAAAACAACAAAAGTCTGCGAAGGACCAGGCGGCGAGACAGGAGTTGAAGCAACACCTTGGTTAGTGGAAGAGGAGGACTGGCCTGGCCTGGCTGCAAGATGAGGGCAGGTGCCGCAAGGGTGTCGAAGTGCAGCAATGGTGGGTGTGACCGCAGTTTTTGAGAAAGAGTCTGAATGAACTCCAACTGGTACTGTTGGGACTTCTGAAGTTGAGCTGCTAGATTGGCTGAGAGTGCCAATAGAGATTCATCGATGATCGCCTCCAACCGTTTAGATTGGACCCCGAACCGGCTGAGACATTCATCTTGGACCTGAGAACAAGCTTCCGCCTTGGCCCAGCATTCCGAAAATTCTTCCTGTGAGTACGAGACCACCGCTTGTGTAACTGTCTTGCTAGGGTCATCAAAGTCGCTTGAAGCTGTTCGTGGCGCAGGTGGACGTGAGAGAGAGATCAATGGGATTTCACCATTGTATTATGTAGGACCAAATTGCTCTAATATTAATGATGTGGTTCCTTGGGGAATTACATTTAGATATAACAAATTTAGGATATTGGAGTGGGGGTGGAGAGAAGAGAAAAGGGATAACAAAATACCTAAGTTTCCATTCATGGGAGATATCAAACCAAGGAGTTTGGCATTAACTACTTGAGGTAGGTCAAAATCTAATATGATGACTGCTAAGTCCATTACTTTGATTGGCCTTATTCATATAGGTCCATTATGACGGCTGATCTTAGTCCAATACAACAACGGGTCTTACTCATATCCTGTAGGTCCATTATGATGGTTGGACTTCTCTTAAAATGCCAATACAAGAGCTGATCATATCGTATTCCAAAAGTGATCAGAGGGCTACAACATTGGACAAATATAATCTATTATCACGGAAAAGCAAAAAGTATGATGTGGTGGCAAAATATATTGCAAAAAATGGGTACGAAGCGAGGTGTTGGCAATCTGTTAGTGATATGGATAAAAGCACTTCTGAAGATTCAATAAATGATATTTGTTTGGTGTGATAGCAAGCAGCTACCCACATTGCAGGCAATTCTCTATTTAACTTGTGTTTCCTCCTCGAAGATATACCAATTTTTGGTTTGTGAGTTGTGAGGGATGGGTGGGGGCCACGGTACATAAACTTAAATGTGAAATTATTGTTTCCTTATCATCCAAGTTATTTTCTAGTCCTCTGGGATCTCTTATCTTCAAGATCAGAACTGAGAGATGACAATCCATAGTGGTGGACTTCGTTCTAACATACTCCTTGTGTTAAAAACAAGGACTTGGTAGCTAATGTTTCTACTAATTGCTAAATACGGGTATACCAACATGCGTTATTCAAGCTTGGTTATATGGTATCCATACACAAGCTCGAAGGGCAGTGTAAAGAGTCCATGTTGAATAGAGTCATGGGGTAATATGATGCGGAAAGGTTGCCCAGAATCATAGTGTGTTCAAAGAGTCAGCTGTGAAAGTGTTCGATTATTGGCAAGCTCAAGTGACCAAATATTCTAGACATAAGTAATGGGAGAGGAAAAACTCATTTCCCAGTGTATCTCTATTTAGTTCTTTTTCTGCCATTTTTTTACAATTTTTTATAGTTTCTATCCATGCCTGTATTCTTTTGTGGATATAATAAAGAATCCCCTCCCAAACATCAAGCTGCATGACTACCAAGTACTTTTAATTAAAATGGTCATGATAAAAGAGAAGGATGAATTTTTTCAGCACGCACAAATGGCTCAGGATCACCCTTTTTTGTAATTTTCTTTTAAAAGTTATACATCTATCTCTATTTCTCAGTAACACCCCCCACATTCCCTCCTATCCCTTCACCTACTTCACTGGTGCCAACAACTGCCGTGAGGCAGGATGATCAGCCAGTAGGGCCAAAAGTTGCAACTTGTACAAGTCTGACTGCATGTCTACCGCGGTTCTTGCCAGAGATCTGGCCAAAAGCGACCTACCATGGCTGTAGGAAAGCTTTTGGCCATGGCAGCCATGGCCATTTCTGGTCAGGCCGCCATGCCATGGCAAAGCCAGAAGCAGCCTTGTTTCTGGCCACCAAAGGCCCTAAAGCTTATGGCCATGGCAATCATGGCCATTTCTGGCCTCGGCAAGACCATAGTTTCCTGGTCAAAAAGGACCACGGCCATCATGGGAAAAAAAGATTGGCCTTTTCATCATGGCCATGGGGCTTCACTAGCAAGGGTGAGGTCATGGAGGCCGTGGTCATGATACACGTGGCCACTGCCATGTCCTTCGGAAAAGGAGGGTGGACGAAAGGTGAAGAGGAGTATATTAGTGAGGAGGAGATTTTGCATGTTCAATAACGAAAATTGTAAAGAAGGGTAATATTGAGCAATTTGGGGGTGCTGAAAAGTATCACCCTATAAGCAAATAATAATATATCACCTATAAGCAAATAACATTAACATACTGCCAGCATATAAGGCAGTCTATAGACATTAGAGGCACAGTACCATACCTCAGAACCCGTTCCAGGAAACCTTTTGCTGTAACATCTCTTGTAAATTGATCTTGCTTCATTTATATGATCCGCTTCAATTTCCATTGCTATATAACTTAACCAACCTTCCAACACTGATCCACTATGAATAGCAAAGGAAAGATATATAAGAGCATTAAACATTCATGCAAGAAGCATACAGGTAATGGGGTAGAGTGCTAAGTCAGACCTAGCCTTAATGAAGCACTCCCAAACTCCACGAGCAGCAGCCAAATCTTTTCCAAGTGCCAACTCTAGACGAGCCCAGTAAGCATGTAGCCGCAAAAAACTCTCAGTATTCTTCAAGTGTGGTAACAAATAATCTACTGCACGCTGTACACAAGACATGCAAGCATTATGATTCAAATCATTAAGAATAAGAGAAACTTGTTAAATATAATATCACATGCAACACAACAAAGATATCCATGTATGCAAACACAAACATAAACGTACACATTTGAACATACTACATATATACGTACATACATACATAAATGGTTTGTGACTTGAGAATCCACTTGTTTCAACAGGATGGAATGCGTGTGTGTGTGTGTGTGTGTGTATATATATATATATACAGAGAGAGAGAGAGAGAGACTGGTTTATATGAGAACAGTCTTTTGGGTCATTGGATTCCGATCCGACAGTGGATATCAAATTAGTGGGCAGGTGAATGTGAACCATCACTCGCCCTTGTAGCCGTCAAATCAAGGTCCAACGGCTATAACTTGAACTCGCCTCATATAAGCCAAATGAGAGCGATCTCATTTAAATTTTTCCCATATTAGATATATATACTATCACATACCCTAAACTTTAAATCCCCTCTTCCTCATTCTCATTCCTTTCCTTTTTCATCATCTCCTCCTTCCGCCTTCATTCCCCGGACAATATCAGGACAATTATTTTATATCATTTCTGTATATAGAAGATCATTCCTCTTTAAAATTTCCACAAAAGAAGAGGAAAAAAAATGGAAAAGAAGATTGCCATTTTTTTCTCCATGGAATTATGACAGCATTTACACAAAATTGTCCTAAGGTCAAAACATTCTTTTCTGTACAAACCATAAAATACACGGATGTGCAAACTCAGCAATGATCTCTACAAAGTAAAATAGTCTTCAATCATTAGGTACAGAGTAAATGATGTGCACGGAGTGGAGGCTGACTTCCACAACCAAAAGGCAGAGTCTTTTTACTTTGTGGAAACAAGGAATGGAAGGGAGGTGGCAGTGGCCGCAATGATGAGTAGACGGAGGCAAAAAGTAAAGTGAAAATGGATTTTTTTTAAAACAAAATAAGTTTCCAAAAAGGAGAAAAGGGCTTTAAAGGAATCGGGAGGTAAGAGAAGAGCTACCCATTTACTTAAACACGTACATCCAACTCACATTACATGTTGAATACATCTCACGTACTTAAATTTTCTATAAATAAGCAAGTACACATTTTTACTTCCCCCTTACTTAAACACGTACATCCAACTCAAATTACATGTTGAAGACATCACTCATGCACTTAAATTTTCTATAAAGAAGCAAGTGCACATTTTTACTTTCCCCTTCGACCTTCATATTCCTTGGGAATGATTTTTGAAAAGTACTAGATAAATAAACACGGAAATCCACTTCTAGAATGGAAATGCAATTTTTGCAAATATTCTCATGTCAATGGAATTGATATTCATAACTGCACAGAAGACGCCAAGTATAATTGCCTACCAGCACTGATAGTGACAGATTTATCACATTGTTACAAAGAGACATATAAATTCAAGCAACAAAACTCACAAACTCACACCATGGCCAAGTGTAAGTCCAATGACCAAACCAACAAAAATTCTTTTTCTGAATCCTATGACTAGCCCAATAACAGAAGTTCATGGTCTAGCTCATCAAATTCAAACTCAAATTGTCATATCTACATTGGTTGTCTACTTATTGCAACTAACATTAAGATTTAAAATGATCATACACTTCGCAACATGTGGAAGCCAATGCACAAGAAATGTGGAAACAAGATATCATGAAAACTAACATTGGACTACAAGCCTACAAATAGAAACAGATTTACGACTACTAAAGCTATCATGTTAGTTGATCAACATTCTCCTCACAACTCTTTGAACTTATCTCAAAGAAACATTTTATCCCCATCCTTTTCTCCTTTCACAATACCTATGGCCAGTGATTGGTTTCTGACATGTCTAATTCTCTCTCAACTTATTCTAAAAGTATCCCTAGAAGTTTACAAGTATATTACATTATTGCCGGTAGTAATTTGTAGTCAGATGAAGAAGAATCCTGTTGGTGGAGGTCTAAGACCTGCTTCCCTCCGTCCCATCATATGAAATTTTATTGTCGCCATTGAGATTTATTCTGGATATTAGGATTTAATTTGTTACCTTCATCAATATTAATTGATATAATGGGATCTGTTCACCTAATTCAATCTATGACATTGGCATATCCCTTAAAGTCTTTAAACCAGTTTAATGGTCACCAAATGTTGTTCAGTAATAGTCAGCTAGTAAATTGTGCAGGTACCTTTTAACTGTGTGAAGAGGACATGCACAGAAGGAATTTTTCTTTAATAGTAATCTGACAGGACAGTTTGTCAATTGACAGAAATAGCAGGAAGCGGAAAGTTAAGAGACTCTTCTGAGATAAATGATGGCCCCAATTCAACAGGCTACAGACTGAAGAACAGGTGTTCCTTGAAGGACTCTTCTGGATACAGCCTCTAACCTTGAAGGCCAAGAGAGATTTGCACAATTTGGGTGAGAAAAGTTACCTTGCAATCTCAAATTTAAAAAATGGGTGGAGCATTTAAGGGATTATAGTGGCCTGTTTACTAAAGCTCTTTATTTAATCACAACTGATGGTTGATTAGTAGCCAATCACCTCCCAATTAGGCAGAATTAGATTTGGCCCATCTCGATTGCTTCCAGTGGGCACTATTTTGGAACATTAGCCCATTTGCTTCCTGTTCAATATCTGAGGGTTAAAAAGGGGCTGACTAGCCAATTAGGTGGTTTTCTCGTCCTTATTCACAATGAGAGGAGGTGGCCCTAGCTGAGAGAGAGATAGAGAGAGAGAGAGAGAAGAGGGGGGGGGGGTGTGTGGAGGAGATGGCAAGTTAGTTCGTGCTTTCCTCTTTGGCGTGTTTGTGAGAAATACACTCTATTTAACTACACAAACAGCCAACCACCCCCCATGCACACTCTGCCCCTGAAAAAAGACATAAGACGTGGCCTGTGGGTGAATGTTGTGCTCCTTCCTTTCTTCCTAATGGAGAAGATGGAGATGGCGTTCATGCTAGTTCCAAACTATTCAAGTACAAAGAAAGATAATTGCAAAGGAGACTCTCATTATTCAAGAGGTGTTTATTTAAAAAAATATCGTAACCAAAAATTCACATTATAACTACTTAGCATATTATCCCTACATTTTCCCCCTCAAAAAAATCTTATGATCAATAATAAGTGCCATCTCTTATGTTTTCTGTAGAATTTATCAAACCTCGTTTTTCAATGATAATTTTGAATTTTAAAGGTGGTTATCAATAAACAGCACATTTCCCTAAATTCATGGATTGAAATCTCAACGAAAACACTCGCCAGGATCTCCATTCTAGGATAGTCGCTGAGAAAAAAAACAGTCAAGAGACTCGAGAGCATATCAGTTTCTCACCATGTTCTGAGATCTCAATACTCTATACCTTTCCATTCCAGATCTCAGCGTGATTTCGCAGAGATCTTGATGTTTTTTTCTCTTTTCTTTCCATGCTCATGTGACCATTGATGGACCCCAAAAAGGGGGATGAGCTTTATACTTTTACACGAAACTTTCCTTTCTTTTAAGTAAATGGATAAAATTTTTCCTCTTATTTTCAGTTTTTGCATGCACGGCTGGTTTCAGCTTATCAACCTAATGTTCCTTTCCTCCTCTAAGGCCTTCGAGATACAGAAAGAAATTCTCTCCTTGCACTACCTAACTTGTCTCCATTCTCCCCTGTCATCCTCTCCAAGCTTCCAGCTAGAAGGCCTTTGTCCCTTTATCCAGCCTTCAATTCTCACTTCTGCCTCCGTCATCACCCTGTTTCCACCTTCACCCCGTAAACCTCAACTGTACATAACAACAATTGCCCGGTTTTCTAATTCATTATATTTTCTTCTTGCCATGAACCGATAATTGATGACAATATAACTTTAAGCCCCTGCCAATATTTCCAACATTATTCTCATGGAGAAACAGATCACTGTTCCACTCTTTTCTCAACGGACATTCCATTGTTTTTCTAATACATAGTACCGTTATTGTGGAAGCAATGAGTTTTGTCAACTTTTATTCCAATAAAATAATACTTTTAAACTAACTAATGGGATTCCAGATTGGATCGGGAATTTCACTTAATGATATTTATAAATCAGTTTTCCTACAGCACTGAGTATGTCAGTGAGTGGAAAACTGATGTAGGGACATCAATGGCCTCAATGCTACTGGGTCTGTTGATGGACATAAACAACTTAAAAAGCGAAAGAATGCATACCTTTAAGACCCTAAAGATAATATCAGTTAATTGTATAATAAAAGAGGCATAAACATGTATGCGCACATCCTATCTCATTGTACCACCATAATGGAGGACAAGTGGTAATATCTTCGTACCCCTAAATGCCTGATGTAAATATGCATCAAACCAAGACCAAGTGCAAATAAGCAATACGCTGCTGCCAATTTTGGTTGATTTGGATTAGCCATGTACACATCATAGCACATTATTCTATTCTCACTAATTTCCTCTTGCATTAACAAAATCTGATAAAAGAGATACATATATTTACTTGCTAGCTCAGGAGTAAGGACAGTGGTAACACATGCAGTATTGAATTCCACAGAAGTCTGCAAAACTCCAAATGGAAAAGTTATTGAAAGAAGTAATATAGGTAAACCTGAAATGTTTCCCTTATCATCGCAGAGCTGATACCATTGTTAACATCTTCCTTGGCTGATATAAGTCTTCGTCTCAAACCATCAATCCGTGTGAGGAACAAATCTAAGTACTGAGAAAAAACAAGAAATAAAATATTATGCCATTATGCACATTAACACAAATATGAGATGAGAACACAGATAAAAAGAAGCATATGAGCGCAGTAGCTAAGTTAATTTAGGACAAGAGAGGGATTCTTAATTTGGTCAACATGATATAAGAACTCCCACTATACCTGAATGCATAATATATTCTTATTTTTGTGCCATACTCCCATGTAAAAGCAGACTGGTTTTCATTGTAGCCAGCCTTGTGATGGCAGATGGTTATATTAATATTCCATGTGCAACCATCATGTCATGAACCCAATCCAAATATTTGGAAAGGTGTATGATGAATATGATGACATTTAATCTTCTTATCATCGTCCCTCTTCAGAGGGTTGCGTCAGGAAGGGTATCCGCGAAAAACTTGCCACATGTTTCTTTGTATGGATTTTGTACCATTTTGATTCCGACAAGAGTCAAGTGCAGTATATAATCCATTCCGCCAACCCTAGATAGGGATAAGGCATATGATGATGATGATGATGATTGATTGTCTGTTCCTAAACTTCCTTAAGAAGCAATAGATATATATAGAGAAAAAATCTTCTTCCATGACATTAGCGGATTTGAACAATGTCAACATAGCATTAGCAGATGTGAACCATGTTAACATGGCATTCCTTGCTTGAAAAGACCCTAGGACTTAATCACCATCTTCATGCTTCTTAGGAAAGTATTATGATCCACCCTAGGGGTGGGGTCCACATTTGCAGTCCATTAAATTAATCAAAACTTATTTAAGTTAGTAGGGTTAATTTCAATATTTAATTAGAGAGTCGTTTTTATTTAATGCAATTGGGCTGCAGTTGACCGTTAGGCTCATTATGATTGGAAGTCCTCAGTCTATTAGGATTAGTGGTGTGAGTCGATAAATATGTAAGGGTTCTTCCCTAATTCATTATCATAAATTAAAGGATAATTAGAGTTATTTAGTCCAGCTTAATTTAGTTTTCACTGTACCTAATCTCTCTTTCCCCCCTTTCACCTATAATTAAAACAACTTCTAAATCCTTTGATTTACAACAGAAATATGGATTATCCAGAAGGTGATCCAAAGATCCGTCTGTCCAGGTAACCATGAGTAACTACAGTGTCATTCTCAATCAGTAAATAACGGTCCACATGAGTTCCATTAACATACAAAGAGAACAATGGCCAGACGTAGAACAAAAGTATTCTAAAATTCTTTTGGCAATGATTTGAAGGATATTTATGTCACTACCTCTTCAATACTTGAGAAGATGCACTGCAGTGATCGTTCAAATACCTACAATCATAAAGGCACAATTTATAGTTTTAAACCATGCTTTTGTCAACATTGCCAGATGAGTTCACACACACAAAGAAAGCTGATAAGTACCCAGAGGAAAAGCATATATAACACTAAAATTGCTCAAACTGCTATACAACCAGGTTTTAGTGAGAGACATACCATAGATATCTCATCCTCTGCAGCAGAAATACGTTCCAAAGCCAACAAATACCGTGACCAAAGTTCTCCAATCCAAGTACAATTTTTGGTGGCCCTCGAATAAACACTTTTCAAAACAATGGGAACCTGAAAAAAGTAGGACAGGTAAATGGCTCCATATGAAGAGTAAAATATTTACTCTAAAAGTCAAATTTCACATAAATCCAAAAAAAAAACCTTCAATGTTTTGTCAACATAGCGAGTATAACTAATCCACAGATCACTAGAAACTGGAAAATTTGCGACAGCACGTTCATATACAATTTGAACACGGGCCGGATCTCCACAAGATTCTTCAAATTTTACGTAGGCCTGTAATACAATTGAAAATAACATGCAACAGCTACCAAATAAAGAAAGAGCTTTCACAGAAAAAACAAAAAAATGATTATAAGGTTCAAAACCACAAAAAGAATAAACATAGCGTCACAATCCTCACCATCATTTCTGCCTTAACCCGGGTATCTGGGGTTGGCAACGAAAATTTATATCACTGTTTCCTCTTTAAGGTTTTAAAAACCGGACCGGTCATCGACCCGGAATTCTTACGGAGTAGGTCCAACCGGGGGTCAACCTTGGTTGAAAGGGTTGAACCGGTTGCTGACGTCATTAATACAACAAAATAGAAAAAAATACCCCCCTCTTCTCAAAACTCTATATGATATAAAAACTTTGCATAGTCTAATGTTCCATGTGTAGCAATTTAATGAACAAAACACCCATATTACAAAAAATAAATTCTTAAATGAAAAAAAGAAAAAGAAAAAAAGGATGAAATTGTATGGGAAAGCATTTAAACCCGACCCAATATAGGTTTGGGTCATGGTTTTATAAACCGGCTCAGCCGGTTCGACCCAGTTCAACTGGGCGAGTTAAATGGGGTCAACTGGGTCAATCGACCCGGTTCGGAAAACTGATGGGTTCCGGTCGAACCGGGTCAAACCGGCTGAGCCAGTCTGGTTTTTAAAACCATGTTTCCACTTGCTATAACCAAGATGATGAAACAAATTACAGCATCTGATTAACTAGATACCTTTTACTGTTTCAAATTTTCGGACTCATTTCTCTACTCTATTTAGTAGCCAGTTTCTCTTCCTCATACTTATGTAGATTAGCCATTTGCTCCTTAGATGAGACAAATTCCATGTCTAAGCTAAATCAAAAAAGGTCAGTCATTGTGATGTAGATCAGAATCCGGAAAAAGAAAAAACAGGGAATTTGGAGGACAAAAAGAGGGAAAAAGAAGGGTAATGGAAACTTCAGCAATCACCACTAGAAGGCACCGCCGGAATCATCACCAGACAGCAGCGGACCACCCACCACCACTGCTTGTAAGAAATGGCACCAACAGGGACGATCAGCATCACCACCAAACAGTGAAAATCCTTCAATCAACAAAAGAACACATGTAGAACTAATTTTTTTCCTCAAATCATGGTCTGTTTCATTAGTCAACCCCAATGCCTATTTATAGGCTTGCAAGTAGGATCCTACTAGAAAATAAATCTAACCTAATAAAAATTAAACTTCCCAACAAACATCTTTCAGCTGGGGCACACTATGACTCTGCGTCACAGTGTCTGTGTATTGTCAAGTTCATCCTCATGGTATTCAAAAGCCGGAAGGCCAATCTAGTAACTTCAGGATTATACCCAAATTCCTTTACAAATTTGCTGAGACCTCCACTCTGACCCATGTTCCTTTTAGTGGCTTTTATGGTTTCATCTCAGGTATAAGCAAGCATCTTTATTCTTCACCGACACTCCCAATTACAAACGCACATAAAGTCACCTCCAGTGTTCCTACAGAGCAGTTTGTTAACATATGTCATAATAAGGAAACTTTATATGGATAGACACTGGGTAGGGTTTGATAAATGTGATCAGGTAATTACTAAAATCAGCTTCAGACAACACATGCTTAAGTTTTTTGCTTAGGTAGGATAACTCTTCTTAAGGAGGATTTTAGACATGTGAACTGCAAGATGATTCCAAGAAGCACCTTCAGACCTATTCTTAAGCAAAGCTACTCTCAGGCCCGCCATTATATTTTGATAAGGCCGTGCTGAAAGTATTTTCAGCCAACAAATCAGTCCTCGGCATTTCATGCATATGCAGCATTCCTGAAAGTTCCATATTACAAGTAGTATATATTGTACCACCCCATTTGTTTCGGGGCACACTTATGTCGCATTCAAAATGTATATAATATTTTACTAAGGATAAGCAGCAACCTGTCTTCTACCTACTAAGCAGAATATTACCATTATTGCTTCTTACATGTAATTAAATTTTGTCATATTTATGTTCTTATAATCATGAGAGTTTAGGGGTATAGGTCCTTTAGGGGAGAAGCTGAGGAAATGTAGGTTACGTTGGTATGGGCATATGCAAAGAAGACCAATGGATGCCCCTGTGAGAAGATTAGAAGTGATTCATGTAAACGATGCTAAAAGAGGGAGATGGAGACCTAAGAGAACTTGGATGGAGTTAATAAAAAAAGGATTTGACTTTACTATCTCTTACAAAAGATGTAGCCCAAAACAGGCCTGAATGGAGTAAGATCCATGTCGCCGACCCCAAATAGTTGGGAAAAGGCGCTACTTGATTATGATTATGATTATGATTATTATGTTCGAGTATTATGTTGGAAAAAACGACTTAATAAAACATTCCTGAAAGTTAGTTATTGCATATGTGAAAGGGCCCGAGGAATTTCCACCCAAAACTTGACCTTCCAAGTTTATATTTTAGGGCACTAAATCGGCTATGTCAAAGGTCAAAGTTTTAATTTGTCCCAGAAGTAAGTCCTTCGATTTCATTACAAGATACAGGTTTAGCATTCGGGCAAATAAACTGCCCACTGGATTCCAACATACAATCAAGCTTTTTTGAGGGAATGTTCCAGCATCAGTAAAGAATGATTCATTAGTTGTAAGTTTACAATGTTTGATGTGAAAGAAACCTAACTAAAGCTGCCAATTAACCATTCCTCCTAAGAGTTTAAGGTATTACGCAAGGGGCTAATTTATTTCCATCACAATAACACTCCCCTGCAAATCCAAGCACCACTTTGAATTGCTTGAGAGGACACGCAAAGGCAAAAACTGATTTCATCAAGAATTTACAAAACGTTTCCTCTCCCACTCTACTAGTTTACACTTCACCTAAATGCTTAAGCTATTAGGGAAGGGTGGCAATTGATATTAACATAACTAACAAACATGTTTATGTCATTGTTTTTTAGCCGAATAAAGAATTTACTGTTACAAACAAAGGATTAATTATTGTGATATTTGGCCAAATATTTTATACATTATGGCATACGACCAGATGTTTTTCAAAATTTTGGTCCCAAGAACATATCACTACAATGTTGACTGAATTCAACCAGCCACAGCATTAAGCTTATTTTTGGGGAAATGATATTTGTACAGCAGAATCCTACACATTTTCCATACACAGCTGATGTGTATGGATATGAGTGGGTCAGCTGATGTGACCCCACATCAGTTCACCCACTCATTTCCATACACATCAGCTGTGTATGGAAATGTGTAGGATTCTGCTGTAGGGTTATCACTCCCCTTATTTTTGAGATAGAGGTCGAGCACAGTGCAGGCAAACTTAATTAATAATCTTCCCTAGCAATTCGACATATTTTCTCCACACTGCTCTAACAGAGACATCTATAATAACTTTTCAAGCACATAAGATGATGCTAGTGGTTCAGCTCAATCAGATGCTAGAACGTTAGCTTGACTAATTAAGCTTGTAATTTCTACCAGTATGCATATGCTTATATACTAAAACATTGAGAAAATGCAAGGATGATTTTTGCAACTCTTCTGTAGATCCTCTAACTGAAGAATTTTATAGGGAAGCATTATAAAAAAAAATAGCTCCACTAGAAGGTAACTCAGCCAACCTCAAGCCAACTAAAGTTCAATGTTGCTCATTATCACCACAATATCATTATAATAGAAGGAATGACTAATCAAGACAACAGATACCAAAACAACTGTAACTATATGTTATATTCCCACATAAAATAAATAATCTGTTCATCAATGAGGCAGACTTTTTAAGTGAAAAGATCAAGTAAATGTAACCCATATTAAGACAATGCCATTGTTATTTCAAAGAAAAATAATTTACAAAAGAAAACACCATGCTACTATACCATGAAATGTTGTAGACGCTCCGATTCAGACAAATCACTCTTGGAGATTTTTTCCTCAAAAGATACGCGAGCATTATACATCTGTAAAGCCTTTTGATATGCTGAAGCAACATGGGAAGGGATTCCATCCAAATTATCAGAGTTAATCTCAAGAGTAGTTCCTTGTTCAGCTTCCCAGATTTTGTAACCGTTAAGGGTTGCCTTAAGCTCAGAATGTGCAACAGACAGTTGACGGTGAAACAGGCCTCTGATTAGAAGAACCTGCTTTGTTTTTTCCTGCCAGCAAATTCTTTTCACTTTATTAAAAGTATAAATTTTTTTATATTCAAATCAAAAGTATAATTAAACATAGAAGTGAGAGCATATATCAAAGAGCATCACTATGCAAGTCAAAATTCACGCGTATAGGCCTGAACAATAGAAATAAAATAAATGGTATCTTAAATTCTGCAAGTTAAGAAGCATTTCATTGACAATTAAATACAAGGTCATACACATGCTTCACAGCAGATTTTTTTTTTTTTAAAAAAAAAAAGAAATCGTAATAAAAAGAATAGATAGACCCCCCAAAAAAATTCCGCTACACAAGTGTAATTCACGAGAAGGCAACTTTCAGCAGATGACAGATATCAAAATAATGAACACATCAAAGTAGAATGTTATCTTCCAGAAAATGAGGGATATGTAGCTTAAAATGAATCTATTAAATACTATTGCCTCAACACGAAAGAGGTCCAATTTTTTTGGCAACAACAGGAAAGTGGTTAGTTGTGGCCAAGCAGCTCACAATGAACCTATCCGTCTACATGGAATACCATCTCTCAACTATCTATTTAGAATACAGGTTACATAAGTGATTCTATTCCTATACATTCATGTAAACCTATGTGGAGAGTGATATCTATTTTACTAAAGACAAATTTCATATTTTCAATATTATTCTAAAATATTTTACTCCCTCCGTCTCATCTTAATTGTCTCATTAAAAATAGGGTTGTCCCACATTACTTGTCTTATTTCCCATTCTCCTACCAATTAGAGAGCTTCTAATTCGCTTCTTCCTATATACAGAAAGAGAATGGGAGCTAAGTTAGTTAGAATTTTGTCTTGTTGTACATTTGAGCTTGTAACATTTTTGTCTTTTTATGGTCTAAGGTGCTTCTCACCTTCCATAAGATTTACACTTGAACAAATAAGACAATAATATGAAACAGAGGGAGTATTTGGGAAAAATTTTGTCATATAAAACCAACTTACTTAATAATATTATATGCTTTTGCATTGACATGTGAACTTCCTGCTTGTTAATATCATTCACGCAAAATTGGCTCCCAAATTACTTCAACCATTGCCGAACACCGTAAGAAAGCACAAGGTTTACCTACCGCATAAGCAGAAATCAGAGCCCTTCATGTGCAGAGCGCTACATGCAAAGCACTGATTTTGGCACTCATAAGAGACCGCATTTCTTGCCTCACAATGAAACACAATTCAATCCTAACTACGAAGTTCACTCTTTTTCATTTTTCACCGGATATCAACTCAAAAGTCCAACTCTCTTCAAGGAAGCCTTATTTCATAAATGCTGATGGTGCCATGAAATAACTTACGGACTCTAAGAAACAACAAACTAAAAATGAATTGATATGCACATTGTTCCAACCTCTTTATCATCTTCATCAATTGTGAGGAAAATGGCCTTCTCAAATTCCCTATAAGCCTCCCAAATGTTATGCCCTTCAGAAATATGCAGGCCTGCTGCAGTGAGAGCACGCTCAAATATGTCTCTCATTTTTGAGATGCCCCTCGGTGAACACTTTGATACTGATTCATCATGTTCTTGAACAAAATTAATGTAATCACACCAAAGGGGCACCGACTGTAAAAAAAGGTAGCATAATATTAATTAGTCTCTGACATACATCTCAGAACAAGTAATTTTCATAATCCATTTTAGAAAATCCATGCTAACCAAATACTCCTCCAATCCTCGCTTGTACAGACTCTCAATGGCAGCAAAAGCTTCAGAACTGCAAAAAAATATAAGTGTCAGAACCAGAGCTCGTTCATATAACAGACAGGTTGCAAAGACATGACGATCAATACTTCAATATTAGTTGCTGGGCATAATAAACTTAGTCAAAAAAAGTGTGTTTGAGTGGATAATATGTATGTACACAAAATATTAACAAAAACACAGAATGCAATCAGTATAACTGTAATGTTTACAATAAATGCGTACACCCACATTGACACACATATGCAAGAGCCCCCCATATGTTAGTGCTAATAGATGTCACACAAACATTACTGAATTGTGGTCCCCACATAAGGTAATATGAGTGTGGAGCCTAGAGATTCAAAAGGTTTTAAACTAAGTAGAACTAAGACAGAGTTTATGGAATTTAATTTTAAGGAAGGTAGAATGGTAGTTGAAATAAATGAGCATGCAATGCCAAGGTGTGAGCAATTCTGTTATTTAGGATCCATTATCCACAAAGAGGGAGACATTTGATATGGTGGACAAATGCGGGGTGAGTAAAGTGGAGAGCAACCTCGGGAATTCTGTGTGATAAGCGTGTTTCAAATAGGCTCAAAGGCAAGTTCTATAGGACAACTATTAGACTTGCAATACTCTATGGCGCGGAGTTTTAGGCTCCAAAGAAAGTCATATAGATAAATTGAATGTAGCCGAAATGAGAATGTTAAGATGGATGTGTGGGACAACTAGGAGAGATAAGAATAGGAATGAGTATATTCGTGAGAACTTAGGGGTAACACATTTAGGTGAGAAGCTTAGGGAGTGTAGGTTGTGTTGGTACGGGCACATGCTAAGAAGACTAATAGATGCTCAGGTGAGAAGATTAAGGGATGCAAGTAAATGATGCTAAGAGGGGGAGAGAGACCTAAGAGAACTTGGATGGAATTAACAAAAAAGGATATGTCTTTGTTATTTCTTACAAAAGAGGACACAAAATAGGCTAGAATGGAGGCAGAAGATCCATGTCGCCAACCCCAAATTGTTGGGAAAAGGAGCTACTTGATTGTGATTATGATTATGATCTTTCTTGCAACTAAGAAATTTCAGTTCTAATTGACGTTCAAACCACCTCGCTTTCTACATCAATTAATAAAGTTATTCAATGCACTCTCACCATGATAACTTGTTATTACACAGCTCATTTATTTAATTATTACTAACCACAAACACACGTACCTCCACTTCAATAAACTGCCAATCTCCTACATATTTACAATTTCATTTACCACCCCCCCCCCCCCCCATCTCCGGAATTACAATTGAAACTCAAATTACACAATTGGGAAATAAAAATCTAAAACTGAAATTAAAAATTAAAAAAAAACTAAAAACTTATGAACTGTGAAATGAAAACCTCAACCGGAAGCCTCGAGCAATTTACTGTTCATAATAAAATCATTACAGCCTCAACTCAACAAAACACTGATATTAAAAAAATACAGAAAGAACTGTCAAAAGAAATGAAACTTTGAACTGTAAAAAAAATGTCTGGTCGTCTTCTCTGTGGAACTGCCAGGACATACAATTTCACCACCTCCGTATTCACCTCTATCGATTGCAATTCTGCCACTATGCCTTACACAAATGAAACTATTTATCCAGTTATCTCTACTCACAAAACCTTTAATAAACATTAATAAAATACTACTCAAATATGACATAATCTATTTGATACAATGTTAAAGCTAAATCAATAGAAAATGATGATGTATTCGCTGACATGTATGAATTTGTAACTTCGATTGAGAGATTAGAAGTATATTACTTGCAAACACAGGCAGAGGCACAGTCGCGTACTGGTTGAGAGGCTGTTATAGATCCAACTATGCATGTGAGTTTTTTTGCATAGACGCTTAACTATTGATTAAAGCCATTATCCAAGTAGTAATAGTTACAGTCGTAACATGTTTCCTCTAGTGGGATTCTCCTTCAAAAACATTGTATCATCAAACCCCTTAAGATTTCTTATACGTTCACACCTTGATGTATTCGAATGATCACCCTCTCTCAAGCACCAACCACAATTTCTTTCTCCTCTTTATTGCTTTTGTACTTCTCTACCATCCACAAATGCAATAGTTTGATGCTTGCTATTATATTTCCTTTTTCATGGCATGGACCCGGAATCTGCAAGAGGTTAAAGTTTCCTCTCAAACATTTTATTCCATCTTCGTTACACCTTTCTCCCAGGATATTGGCCATATCATCCAGCAGTCCTTACTCTCTATTTGGCAGTCTTCTAAGTGGAAAACAGTTGCTTCATCTGTGCTTGACAACGTAAAGTTCACACAAAGGATGCCATAAAATTTGTTACAGCCTCAGTTGACACTATCTCCAACATGAAACCAAACCTTCTTACTTTATGGCTTGACTTACTGTCTTTATTTCTGTTAAAAGCTGACTTGGTATAACCTTTCACTAAGACTCCTAAAATGGCTGATTCTCATTTTGGTGCTTATGCTGGTTCCTATCAAATAATGATGTGTACAAATTAAGAAGCAAGAACAAATTTGTTAGCTTCATGAGTCGCTTACACAAGTTCAAGCCCTCAATTGCAACTTCTGTGTATTCGCCTGATACTTTAAGCGCGAACTTGCCGCCTTCCAACTTACGACTCATACACTGATCCATGATTCCTTCTCCATGGTGCCTTTGATCTCACTGCGAACTGCCCATGGTTTTTAAAATTGTTTTCACTATCCTCTATCCTCGAAAGATTGTAGTATCATTCTCCTAAAAAAGTAAAGAATTCTGAAGTTTCTCACAACCTCCACTATTCTGCAATTCTTTCCATTCTCCAATTAGATATACAAGTTAGCATGCAAAATGCGACAAACTTGCACTCAGCACCAATTCATTCTGAAAATGCACTTTTACATAATGGACATGAACTCAAAAGTTTCTTAAAGCACGTAAGAACCAAATCTCCACAAAAAAATGAAAAGAAAGCACTCACCCAGCTTGCAAAGAAGCTTCATCTCTAGCCCATTCCTGCCACATTGTTGCACTCATAGGAAAGATTGTGTTCATCGCTTCTCTCGCATTCCGCAGCTTTTCAATATCACCAAGTCTCCTCAGAGCCTTAATGTACTGCATCACAAACAATAAACACTGCAATTACCAAAAGACAAAAAAAAATGTAGTCTAAGGGCACCATTCACACCAAAACCCCGTACAAAACCACTCCATCTAATCAAAACACAATAGAACCGGCCATGAACTAAAATATACCCCTCAGTCCGGAATTAGTATTAATATTTTAGTTCAGTTTGGAAACGAAATGTTGATACTAATTCCGGACGGAGGGGCTTGAGGAACTCCTTCCGCGCCAGTATTGCTAGGAGCTCCGGAAACGGAGAAGAAGAAGGAGCGGAGTTACCTGGACATGAGAGTCGTAATTGGAGGGGTTCTCCACCAGCTCGCGCTCCAGCGCCTCCAGCTTCGAATCTTCGTGGCCGTCTTCCTCGTCGTCGGAGGAGGAAGATGAGGAGGAGTCCGTCGAGGCGGAGTGTGGGCTAGGGCTTTTCATTTCCAGGTCGGAGTCTGGTCCGTTGATGGAATCGGATTCTAGGGTTTCCGCCATTGGAGAGAACTCAGGCCAGTGCGAGTGAGCGTGGTTCTCGCAGGATGGCGCTCTTTTTGCCCAAAATGTGAATAAAGGGGTTCTTTTTCTCTGTTTTTTTGGGGAAAAAATGGGATCTTCGTTCGAGAGAGGCCAGTGGAGGGGAGAAACCGAAATGACTAGATCACCCACCGTTGGGAATTTTACATGATATTTGTACATCACTTTTCCTACACATGTGTATGTGTATGGAAATGAGTGATGTCACTTCACCGCCATAGGAAAAGTGATGTAGGGTTATCACTGTCCCTTTTTATACTCCACCAATGAAATGAAAAGCCTCCCCGAACTCGTCGTGTCACAAGTTTCATCACCAAACTCGATTCCCAACAGCCACGTGGGGGTGGAGTTCACCAAATTTTGGGTAAAATGATGAAATTTGGTGAGAAAACATTTTTCGTTCTCAAATCCAAGATTGTCCACAATCTACCCCAATATCCTGGATTATCGAACAATCTTGATTGTTAAACAATCTCTATTGCCAAACTGGATTTTCTACAATATGAGACAATTTGCCAATCGTTTGTCCAAACACCACCAAATTCATGAGTTTTTAGTACAAGAAATTTAGCAAAGTTATTGGAAAGTTAAGACAAAAAGGCACTCAAGTTGAGAATTGCTTTCTATGGTGCATTTGGATACTGTTAAGTGATAGGTTGAAAATTTATATCAGCCTAAAAATAATCACACTGATTTTTTCTGATTAGTGACAACTCGTTTGGGAACTTAAAAATAGTCAGGCATCAGGGCAAAAATTTTCAGGCCTGATTTGTGAAAGGTGAAATATGTTTGAAAACTGAAAATAAATCACGCTAATTTGTATTCGTCAGCTTCAGGTATCATGTAATCGATTACACGGTAGGAAGAGTGATCTACACTTGAAATATACATTTTATTATCTCCTAAACATAAGTTTATATTAGTATTTGATTAGAATTAGTGCTACTGTAATATAGTTTTTGGTTTTTGCAGGAAACAAGAGTAAGACGCAGAAATTAGGTAAAAATAGATTTTAATAGTTAAATTATCATAACTTCCTGTGTATATCTTTGATCGGATTGTTTCAAACTTCACCTTAAAGATCAAGAAGTCAGCTTTCTAACGCTACCGACCGCGCATAATTCGGAGTTCGGAACAGAAAGTTATAACTAGTTGAAAATTATGAACAGTACTTATGATTGATCAATATTTCATACATAATCGATCGCTAGAGCAGAAAAACAGTGTTAATGAAGAAAACGATCGATTGGCACTCAAAACGATCGATCGTATCTACTGGAGTTTTTGGATGTGCACAATACAGTAAACACGATCGATTGGTAATATCAATGATCGATCGGCTGACGAGATGAAATGGACAATCGGCGCGATAACACAGAATTTAATGAAGGAAAGTGATCGATCGGAAAGCGATCGATTGACTATACGGAGCGATCGATCGGTTTATGCGGAAAAACCAAAATCAAACATATTTCGACTCAGATTTGGAAGGGGACTTCAGGGTTTCTCTTTCAACATATAAATAAGCCTTAATGAAAAACGTTTTGGAGTATCTTGAGCTAAGGAAAGAAGAAGAAGAAGAAGATGATGAAGAACACAAAGGTGATTTCTCTTCCAATGCGAGGCTAAACTCCTTTCTAAGGCGTAGATGAAGCCCAATAGACTGGTTGTGTAGTTTTTTTTCTCTCAATTTATGTTTACTCTAGTTAGTGTATGACTCTTTGTTACGCAATTAAAGTTAATTCATTGAAATTTGTTCTTTGTACTCAAGAGAGACAAGAGTGAATTAATTAGATTTCAATCTGAAAAAGCATTTGCGTGTCCGAGAGGAACGTGAGTAATTTGAAGTGTTATATATTAATAAAGTTTCATTGGTTTATACTTGAGAGAGATAGATTACAATTCCATATTTTAATCGTTTTATGTGTTACGTCCGAGATGAGAGCATTATACTTTGAGTTGACAAGTGTATGTCCGAGAGGAATATGCTAGCCAATTGGAAATCTTTATTCAGAAGAGAGATAAACGATATACTAATTTATTGTGGTAGATTCGAAGCCTTGGTCTTCTTTATATTGATTAAATCTCAGTTAGATTAGTTAAAGTTCATCGCTTTGTTTAGATTAATTAAAAATTGCAACTTTCTCTTGAGTTTGATAAATTGTTTAACCGTCCCTGAGATTCGACAACCTTTTAGTACTCATTGTAGTACACAATTGTCTTGTGTACTTGCAAGGGTTTAATTTTAAACGATCAAAAAGCTATTGTGTAATCGATTACACGATAGCTTTTTAATGCCCTAAAAAGATTGTGTTTTTCTCCTTCCCATGTTCACCCTTCTCTCAAGCCTCTTCTTGAGTTGAGTCTTCATCTAAAGCTTAGAGCGGAGGCATCATTGCAAAGCGAAGGAGGCTGATTTTCTCACTATTCTTTGTGATTTCTTTCAATCATATGAATGTCTTATGATTCAAATTTTGATGTCAATATGTTGACCTTGTTCTGGAAAATTGATGAGCCGATTATGATCATGCTCTTATATGTGAAGAGGTATGAAATTAATTGATGTATGCTATGATTGTGTACTTGTTTGATCTTTGTGGTACACATGCTAATCCTAAATAAGGAACTGCTTGATTTGAAGCCTTGTTAATGCATCCTTGACTGATGTTAGTTATGTCCAAAACTTATTGTCGAATTGTAAATGGAGTCTAATTCAAGTGTAATAACAATGCTTAAAAGGTTGTAATAAAAGTAACCCAATTCAACTAAGATTTCCAAAAATTTGGAAGAAGAAGGTACTATAATAATGAAATAATATACTGATATCAATTATATGGAATAATTTTTAAGAATTAAACATGGTAGATGACTAATTAGGCTCATTAATCAAATAAGAATCAAATAATGTTCCCGGCCAGGGCTATTCCTGTGCCGATGACTTGTACTAAAATATGTATAACTAAATACAAAAAAATCCTAAAAAAATGCAGTTTGTTGGGTTGAAAACTAGATTCATAGGACTATGTACATTAAAAATTTCAGAGATTAGTTCATTCTGTGCTGATACTGGGAAGCGTTGGAAGCCAACTATTATGCAAAGACATAACACTGTAACTAGTTTAAAAGTTGGGAAAATTTTAGCAAAACATTACCCTATGCTAGAATAAGTATACTAAGAGTTTAATATGCATTATACAAAACATTACTATAACTATTACAATAGAAATGTCTAAGTATAATACTTTGTTATTATGGGCTTTCATCAAGTCTTAGGTGTTTCACTATTGATATTGACTCAATTCGTGATTCTAATTGGGAGCCGAACCATCGTTTCTCTCTGACTCAAAGTCTTAACCCTTGAAGTATGGACCAATATTGTGATGACTAAGTTGTGTATTGGATTTGCTCTATCTAGGATGAAGTATTGAGTAACACTCTTGTTGTTGAGACTTTCTTTTGATTCTCCTATGGCGAGTTGTGTTATGATAGAGATAAAGTAATCTCATTGATACTCCATTTGAGAGTCAGATGTTAAAAGAGGTATTGAAATCTCTATTTTACTCATTAGTGAGTCATATATTGGGAAGAGGTGGTGAGATCTTAGTTGTGCTCATTTCATGAGTCGGTTATTAGAAAGAATCTGTTTTCCCAGAGAATATATTTCAATATCTTTGTCCTTGAATAAATAGTTGCTCCAGAGATTCTTTATAAGGTCTGTGAGAGGTTTCTCCCAAAGAGAGGCAGTTAAATAATTTTCCCAGGATGAGAGATAAGTAGTCTCAAAAGTACCTGAGTGAAGACATTCGTAGTATGACTGATAAAAGCCATAATAGACTCCGTCCAGTTGAAAGTTAGAAGATACTCAAAAGCACTCGGATTAGGAGAGACTCCGTTCAATTGAGAGTTAGATAATTCTCAAAATCACTTGGATTAGGAGAAATTTTGCTAGGGTGAGAGGTTAGATGCTCGAAAGCCCCTGTGTTAAGATATTCTGCCAAGGTGAGAGGTTAGATGCTCAAAATCTCATGTGTTAAGAAGTTCTGCCAGGGTGAGAGATTGGATGCTCAAAAGCCCATGTGTTAAGAGGTTATGCCAGGGTGAGAGGTTAGATGCTCAAAAGCCCTCGGTGTTAAGAAAAGATATCTTTGAATCTTTGTTAGGTTTTCGCTCAAAGAGAGGCAGATATGAATGTTTTTAGGCTGTTGTGACATTACGGAAGGTCTAGCAGTCTCCGGCCATTATGTTGGAAAACACTGATAGGGTCAGTATTCTAGACTTGACAGAGTTCCAAAAAGAAAACCTATAAGGTAAGTTGGCAAGTAAACATGTGGAAGTGGAAATAGCTGTCACGCCCCAAATTTCCAAGACCCAATTTACGCGGAAGCGTCAATCCAATGACGGTTATAGGGTAGGAAACTTGGGACGGACCGAATACTCGAGTCTACGCTTATCCCATTTAAATATTATGGGACTTGCAGGATCGTCTTGACTTAAATAACATTTACTTACAAAAAGTAGAATAACAGAAAGGAAATCTAAATATCTATTACAATATCTGAAAATGTCTTAACAACCACAAACAGAGTTTAACATAAAGCAAATGGCACGCAGGCCGCAAGTTCAAATGTCAAAATATAGCAAAACATAAGAGATGAGTCTTCTAAGCTCCAACATCAAACCATGCCGCTGGAAAACATCACTTCTGTTCCACCTTAAATCCTGCATCAGAGGATGCGTGAGTATTCCATAGGAAATACCCAGTAGGATACAGAAAACCCACACCGGAAAAATAAGAGAAGACTCCAAAAATGAATGGTTTAACAAACTCAGGTTCAACAAGGACTAAGATCACTTACCTGGAACCAACTGCCATTCAAGACGCATTAAGGTCAAAGATACTTCAAAGACTTTCATAAAGTAGTGAAGGTAAGATAATAAGCATTGGACAACCAAAGTGTCAAAGTACAATTTCTGCTCTCAAATCTTCATCAATACCAGAACATCCTAGAGGTTCTTCAGAGGAACCTTGCCATGCGTCTAGGGATGCTGGCCCCATCGGTGCTTACGGGCACAATGGGCGGAGATTGCAGACCTTCCGTAATGTCATACAATCTAAGCGCTGAACTACAGAGGTTCAATAAATCGGAGATCTCGCAAGATCTAGCAATGGCTTGTGAGCATACTATGATTCCGACTAAGAGCTTTAAATGCTACTTAGCGGAGAAACAATTCAACTAGCCCTATTGTCAAAAGGCTTAGAACAAGACTTTCTAAAGTTCCGACTCTTCATAGGAGTGAAAAGCATAAACCAAATCAAATTATGAATTAGTCTGGGAACTCAAGTGAGACCCGACTAAAAAGAGACACACCACATGATTTTCCAAAAGTTCAAGTTCGCTATCAACAAAGTTGTACCTAGCCCTAGAATTGATAATTCCCGACTTAGAATGACGCGTTTCAGGTAGACCACGTCAGAGACTTAGAATTCAAGCTTCAATTACTCTTGAGTCATAAATGGACCAAGAGAAGAACAAAAGGGACTATTATTATAAGACACCTTATTTGGCTCTAAGACCTTAAGGTTACTGTTCTTAGAGTCTTATAAAATCATATTAGACTTGATTAGATTCTTCATTATCAATTATTCTCAAGCTTCTTAGGTTTATTATGATTTTAAGTCATTTAAAGTCAGAAACTGTGTTCTGTCCAAAACAGAACAGCTCTCTTTATCAGGTTACTACGTTCTGAACAATTTGATTTAATCTATGAAATTTTTATCTTAGATAGTCTCTGATGTCTAGTTTCCAGATTGATAAAGAACTTAATTTTCTGATTACTGTATAATTAGTTATCATTTTTCTACTGAAGTCTGCCTGCGCAGGATTGCTCCTGGCCGAGACCAAGTTTCTGTGTCATACATAATTTACTAATGTATAAAGTGTAGTAACTCCTTATTAGTCTTTTTTATACATTAATCTAGTCTTTCTTAAGATTTTTACAGAGCTTTATAAGTTCTGAAATTCTCAGTTTATGATTCCACTTTTCGTAATCTTTACTACCCGATTACTACAACACTTTCTTATCTCATTATTTAAGTGATACTATCATATAATCCCGGACAACATTAGATCTCAAAACACGCTGACAATAAAACGAACTGATATCTCAGAGACAAGATCTTACAAGGAATAATCTTATAGTTATCATTCATTATACCATTACCCATTTAGTTGATATTATACAAGTAGTAATAGCTATGATAATACATATAGAACACGAAATACGGAAATACACCAAAGTGCCTAAAGATCAAATCTTTACTCAAGAGAGTGAGCATGGATATACAAATAGCATTATCACATGCGATCAAGATTTAACATAAAAATCCAAATCCAATTTTCATTGGTCAACATACATAGAAATGATTGAGTTGAAATACAATAGAGTCATGAAACAAGAGGGAATATCAATTCTAGGATCGGCAATACAAATTCCAGAAATGAGTACTTAACATCAAGGCATCAACATTCAACAATTCATTTTATCAAAAAGAAGTGTAATGGGAAAAAGGCATCCTACTTGGTTGAAAATACCGAGACTTCCCGAGCACTCTTGAATTCGACAATGCCGCACCAACACCACGCCGGTCGACCTTGCTTGGACCACCACGAACCACCACGGACCACCGCCGGAGTAAGGTTGCCGCCGGCCGGATAATGAGAGAGAGAGAGAGAGAGAGAGAGAGAGAGAGAGAAATGCTCAAGGCTTTGAGCACTAAGCAAAACCACCCCCTACTAGCCTATTTATAGACTTTTTGAACCATTCTCCACCATTGATCACTCCTTAATCCAATGGCTTAGATTTAGTAGAAAATTTCAGATTTTACCACTTTCAAGATGACTCTTGGGTTTACAAGGAATGAGTTAATGGGGGTCAATTAGTGTTATCCATCAACCACTTCCATTAACCCATCTCTCAACCACCTCCACTAAGGCTAACCCGACCCAAGCACAAATGGGTTTGGGTTTGGGTTTGGGTTTCTCTTTTAGAATTTCCATTAATCACTACTAACCCACTTAAGAAATATCTAATTCATAATTTTTGCTTAATCTCAAATTAATTCTATTCCCAAAAATAACACAAACTTCATACAAATACCTATCCAATATTCTTAGGTCAAATGAAGCCAAACCAACATGTAACGCCAATCATGAATCATATAATCCAATAAAATCTCCGATTAAGATCAATTCAAAAAAATCACAAATTTTACGGTGTTCGATCGATTCCGGCGGGAATTGAATTTTCAAAAGATTTTCGAAAATTTAAATAAATGCATACCGTTGAGCCAAGAAAATACTATAAAATTTACGGTCGTCACAATAGCTGAGAGCAGCAATTGTAGTTCCATAAACTTTCGATGGTTGGATTATTGGTAATGATATTCTCTCCATACATTATAGTTGTTTTGGAGTCCTGGTGATTGATGATTTTTTCTTGGTAATGGAATTCCTTATATTCAATATAAATATTGCTGATTAATCAGTTGTCATTTGAATCTTATTCATTGTTATATATTATATCTCCTGTGCTTGTGTGGGTTTTGCATCCTACTGGGTAATTCTTCGGAATACTTATGCATCCTGTGATGCAGGCTTGGATAAAGAGTAGATTTGGAGTATGTGGCAGTAAAAGGAAAAGCTTGAAGGTTGCAATTGAAAAGTCATGAAGTCATGAGGTTTAAGTTTTGTCTTCTTCATCATGTGACATACTTGTGTGATATGAGTGTTGTGACTTTTGGCTTGTGACTACCACATCATTGTTAGTTATCAGTTCATTGTTTCATGAGATAAGGAGGTATATGCTAGAGGTTATTCGAGCTATGTCCCTAATATATGCTAAAGGTGAGTAATTTTTAGGTAAAGCATGACACATCATATAGATGTAGCAACTAAATTTTTTAACTAAATGATGTCTGTCTGTAGGCGCTAGATTAGTTACATTAATGAATGTAAACATCATATATAAGTTTTTGCATAGATTCAACAAGGGCTTAATGAAAAAAATTATTGATTATCGAAGAGTGTCATGATTTCAATTATAATTAATTTGAAAGAGAATAGTCTGTTTATGGTCTTTGATGATTCTACTGATAATTACAACCATTAGTGAAGTTACAACTCCTGCACATGAAAGCTAAAACAAAATAGGTAAGAACTACGATGCAAGATACCAAGTCATGATTTCCAAGTTTTTAAATAAGATGAGAGAGTCCATGTTCTTACCCATTCCCAGAATTCATAAGAATAGGATGGTAATTGCCTGGTGATGGAACATCATTTACAAACATTTGGACAATCCAGTACCCAAATAATTAATATGAGGCTAGCCTGTCGATGGAATTGGTGGCTACTGCTGCAACATTGGGTATCCCATTGTTAAATTGTTGATTGCACTACACAACAGGTTGACACTGAATAAGAAGGATAACAAGGCCTAAATAAGTTTACATTGTGCATCATGATGAATTGATGACAGTTATGACTACAGTTCCTGACTAACATTAACTGCTAAAATCGTAGCTAGAGTAGTTCATCTTTGTGTTTGAGATTGTTCAATAACGACAGTCCTATTTAATGATGAATATCAATTTTCTGATACAGTTCCTATCTACATTGAGTGCTAAAAATGGTAGCTTTAGTAATTTACTTTTGTGTTTGAATTTTTTATCCTTTTTGGCAATCATCTTACTTCTCTTGCTTCTTACCAGATCTAGGATAGGTTGTCCTGTTGACGGTCACACTCTTTTAATGAATATTTTCCATAGAAATCTTGATGATGTGAGACGGCCATAATGGACCCTTGGGTAAGCAATTTCTGTTATACGAGCGAGCATCTACCCAACTACCCTTAGCATATAAAACTAAAGTTTCAAACTGTTCGTGTCCATGTAGAATCTTTTATATGGCGACGACGATGAGGAAGATGCTATAGTAATGGGACTTACATAGTATTGGGAGCAACACTTGAGTAACCCTCCGCCTTGAAATGTTGTCCACCCACATAGGATGAGGGGAGATGAAATGGTGGATGATATGCTATACAACATAATGAAAGATAGAATGTGTAGGGACTGAGTGAGAATGAACAAAACACCATTCATAGAATTATGCAAGCAAGCCAGGTTGGCTGGTCTAAAAGATAGTTGAAAGGGGTCCTGAAAAGGTGACAATTTTCACCTTTCAACCTTCAAGGTTGAAAGGTGAAAATTGTCACCTATCACCTTTCAGGGCCTCTTTTTAGCCTTTCAGCAACCAAACACAACTACAGGCCTGAACGGTGGAAAGGTGAAAATTTTCACCTATCACCGTCACCGACCACTTTTCACCCTTTCAGCTTCCAAACACTTTTCACCCTGATAGGTAAAAATTTTCACCTTTCAGGACAAAAATATAGGGTTTTTTCAGCTTCCAAACACACCCTTAGTAGTGAGGGATAGGAATTGGATTCCTGAACCAACGAGCTCTTGGTGTGATGGCCAGGGCTATGCTTCAAGGCAGTAGAGGTCCTTAGTTCAAAACCCCACTCTTTTGCCCAAACACAATTATGGTGTGTTTGGCTACTGATTGAGTGAAAATTTTCAAGCTGAAACAAGTGAAAATTATTTGGATACTGATTGAGCTCATAGGAGCCGCTGACGGAGAAAGGTGCAAATTTTCACCTATCAAGGGCGGGTGCGTTTGGAAACCGAAATGGGGGATTTTCACTCTTGACAGTGAAAACTGAAAAAAAAAATCAACAAATCACACTGAAAGGGCTGAAAATAACTTATTCTCATTCGAATGAGTCTCATGTTGACAAACGGGGATTTTTTCTCCTTTACCTCCCACTACCCTCGCTCGTCTCACTGCACTCCTCCTCCATCTTCCCCTCCCCGCAAGCCGGCGAGCCCATTTGCTTTCTAGCCATGACCCTGGTCGGCGTGGTGTAGTTGCACGCGGTCTAATGATAGGCGCACGAAGCGCTCCTAGTAGTAGTCCACCCTGGCCATCTTGTCACCTCTCACTGCCCTCTCCTCCATCTTCCCCTCCCTGCAAGCCAGTGAGACTGCTGGCTTTCTGGTCGTGACCCTTGTTGGTGTTGCAGAGCTGCTCGCGATCTAACGACATGCGCATGAGGCGCTCCCAGTAGTAGCCCACCCCAGTCATCGCCGAGGCTACAAAGCCCTATGCCGGCCGAGATCAACGCCACCAAAAGGGGAAAAGGGCAAAAATTTGAGATCAAAGAGAACAGAGGCAAGGTAAGGGAAAAGAAGGGTTCTTTTTTTGGTTTTTTAATTGGGGGAAATTGAGGGAGATTGAAGTGGATAGTGAAGATTTTGCCCTCTCTATTCCAGCATCCCCCTGCATGTCGATGTGAACCTCCCCATTGACCTCTTGTGCATCGCCATCTTGTTGCCGTAGGTAAAAAATGCCCTTTTCCTTCTTTCCTACTTCTCCTCATAGCATGTTCTATGTGAGTTGTGGGTTATGGTGCTTTAATTTTAGGATTTGTTGTGTATTTTATATCTAGGGTTTAGGATCTGTTGTCTATGGCGCTTTAATATTGATTGCTCTTATGCCTTTCTTTATATGGTCCCCTTTATTGAGATGGGAAGCCCAGGCAAGAAAGGGAAGTATGTGAGACAGGTAGAGTGTTGGGGCAAGGAGGAGCACTATGCATGGATTAGAGTATACTCTAATGCTCTGATTGCTGGAAATTGAAAGTATACTTGTGCACGGATTTTCTCACTCAGAGGAGACCATTCATAGGCATATTTATAACGTTTATGGGGCATTAGAGCCATAGTTTAAGTAAAAAATAAATAATATCGTGTCACTCGATGTAGTGCCAAATTACATTAAGAACAACACCATGTATTGGCCATGGTTTAAAGATTGTGTGGGAGCAATTGATGGCACGCATGTCATGGTGAAGGAGTCGGCGGATGTGAACAATGCATATAGAGGTAAAGAAAAAAACACAACACAAAAATGTCCTTTGTGTGTGTGATTTTAGCATGTGTTTCACGTATGTTGTGATAGGTTGGGAGGGGTTTGTGCATGATCGACGGGTTTTAGATTCGGTCTTGCAAGATTTCACATCTGGTTTTCCAATACCACCGGGTGGCAAGTATTATGTCGTTGACGCAGGATATGAACAGAAGGTTGGCTTTTTGGGCCCTTACAAGGGTACAGGCATAGGTATCATATAACACAATTTCAACAGCGACGTGCGAGTAGCCGGAATGAGATGCACAATTACGGGCATGCTTTCTTACGAAATATAGTTGAACAGGCATTTGGTGCATTGAAAAAACATTGGCACATCTTGGACATATTGCCCCCCTATCCAATAAAGATGCAAGGAAAACTTGTGTACACTTGTAGATCATTGCACAATTTTGTCCATGAGCAACACCATGGCAGCTCTGACACTGAGATGAGAGATTGGCTACTTCAAGTATTCGAATGAGATGCACCCTACATTGACACTAGGGGCACATGCAATCCGGATGGTGCGTTCACTAGTGGTAGAGGGGTAGATCAGATGCAATTAAAGGATGATTGGGTTCGAATAAGTGCCACTTTTTTTTAATTGTAGGGGCATACAAGGGGATCGAGAGGATGACTGAGGTTTCGAAAGCATATGCCGATGACCTACGTTATTCATTCTGCAATGCATCATGTTTATTGTGTGGATATTTTATTATGTGACGAGCAGTGAGGGGTGACGAACCTTTTTGTGACAAATAAATGATGTTGTTCTATTTAAAGTGTAATGTTATGCATGAAAAATACACATTTTTATATTCCTTTTTACCTATTTATTAGCTATATTTTCTAGTTAGAATAAGGAATAAAGTGGGTTCTAGTAATTAGTTTAGTAATTAGGAATTAAATAATTAATATGCTTTAAATTGCTCAATTTAAAGCTCAATTTAAAGCATATTAATTATTTAATTCCTAATTACTAAACTAATTAAATTGCTCAATTTAAATATGTTCCATAATTTTATGAATTATTTGGTGCGTCAAATGTGGGACATATTTCATTTATGTCGGTTTAATTGCTCGCACTGCAGAACGGCCAAAGTGAAGCCATTAGCCAGGATTTGAAGTGCCAAAGTCACCAAAGAACTGAGATCAAGTGTATAGAAAAGATCTGAACCGTTGATGAAGAAGATGGGCGTGAAATTAAAGTACAGGGCATTTAGATTCGATCCCGCGGATGAAATTCTTACAACAGGTTTTAACCGAGAGAAGAAAAAAAGAACTAGACCGAACCGAACCGGTTCAGCGGTTCGTCGGGTGTTCTAAACAGAGCAGTAGAGCAGTAAGTGGTTGGTCGACAGACGATAGAGACCATTTTCTTCACTTTTCAATTTACAATTTTGTGTTTTTTCTGTTTCATTTTTTTCATTCGAGTTGATTGTGTTGCTTTGAAGAGAAATCTGTAACGAACAGTTGCTGCTGGGAACAGTCGACCAAGAAGAACAGTATTATCTTCTTTTGCATTTAATCTCAGAATTTTTGTAAGTTAAATTTTTTTAATTGAGATGCATTTTATTAATTTTTCATGTGTTCTAGTTAATATGATTGGCTAAATTAGTTGCTAAGGCTAGGATGAGGTTGTAGTAATTGTAGAGAATTCCATACCTTTGAAAGTTGATTTTTTATCCTAAAATTGTGCGATAATGTTTATGCATTCTTGTGTTAATTACTTGGTTAATTACGGATATAGCATCAATCTTGTTTTTGCTATGATTTGGGATTACTATTGCAATGCATGCTTATTTTAATTGTTTAAATAACAAATTCGATACTAGTTGTGATTTACTCGTAAGTGGATACATCTAGTGATTTGAATTATTAACTTAAATAGCATAAATGGCATGAATTTTGTGTGAATATTTGTGCATTAAAGTAAGATCTTCCATAACAATGTGAATAAGATTCTGCCATACAAGTCCCTATGGGTTCGACCTCGTAAAATTGTGTGACTGTACTTCAAATACGATTCGTACACTTGCAAGTAAAATTAATAGATTAATTAAAACAACAACAAGTTATCATGGTCTCAACAGAGAGGATCCTTACATGCATGTAAAGGATTTTTTAGAAATTTGTGCAAAGTTTAGATTCACATACTTCTCATATGAGTCTGTTTGTCTGCGCCTTTCCCCTTCTCTTTGATGGACAAGGCCAAGGTGTAGTTAAATTCTCTTCGCGCTGATTCTATCACAACATGGGATATGTTGGTGAGTAAATTTTTTTCAAAATTCTTCCTAATGGCTAAAAGTAATGAATTAAAAAGAGAAATCATTGATTTCATGGAAGATGAAAATGAAAAATTCTATGAGAGTTGGAAGAGATTCAAAGACTTGTTACTAAAATGTCCACATCACAGGTTTGAAACACGGAGGTTAATTCAACACTTCTACAATGGGTTAACTCAAACACACCGCAATATGATTGAATCAATGAATGGCGGTGCTTTCTTAGATTTAGGAGGTGAAGCTGCATATAATTTCTTAGAGCGATTAGCTGATGGTCTCAACAGTGGGATTTTGCAAGTCATAGGGAGAAACAACATCAAGCTCCTAAGAAGAGAGGTCTCTACAAGATCAAAGAGGATGTAAATATTGTTAGGGCAAAATTTGGGAGTGTGATTTTGTCTCTTAATGTATGTCAATTTAATGTACAAAAATATATGGGGTATGTGAGAGGGAAAATGGGGTATATGTACAAATTGGGGTACATATACAAATTGGGCTATATGAAGAGGTTGAGAGGAGACAATCTCAAGAAGAAGCCAACACAAGTGGATCTTGAAGAGAAAGCTATCATGTTGAGCAAGACATTCCAAGGTGAAGCTAAAGGAAAATGAAGATCACAAAAGTCCAAGACAATGTGGGAGCACACCACAAAGCCCATGGCCAAGACACCACTTAAAAGCAACCTATTGAAGGCCCATCATGAAGACATACAAGAGGAGTGCATATTTTCTAGAGGATCAACTCACAACCATTAGATCATCCATAGTTGTCCTCTAGGCCCATAGCTTTTGGATCAAATTTGTTAGGTTCAAGAAAAACCCACTAACCAAAGTGATCCAAAGCTTCTTTCAAAGCCCACCTAAGGTCCTTAGGAAAAGACATTTAGAAAAAGCCCATTTGTGAAATGGGTTCTTGGGCTAAAGGAACCACCCATTAATAGGACTCAACCCACATAAGAGAACCACAAATGGGTGGGTGGATATGAGGTGGATCCACCCATGGGTGGGTGGATATGAGGTGGATCCACCCAAGGATGGGTTGATACACACCTCCCTCTCCATCTATAAATACCCACCTCTTGGAAAGAAATGGGCAAGCCATCTCCCCAAAGCCTCTTGGCCTTATTCTTTGCATATCATCTAGAGCCTTGAGGGTTCTTGATTATTCTTCCTCTCCTTTCTTTGAAAGGGGTTTAAGATCTTGTTATGAGATCTTAGGAAGAGATTCAAGTCCTCTAGAGCCTTGATGCTCTTGATTATTCTTCCTCTCCTTTCTTTGAAAGGGGTTTAAGATCTTGCTATAAGATCTTAGGAAGAGATTCAAGTCATCTTGGATCATGGTTTCTTGGAGCATATAGAATCATCCTTTAGAAACCAAAGCCCCCCACTTGACCTTTGAACCAAATACTTCCAAATTCTCTCAAAGGTCTTGAATACTTTGATCTACTCTCCGGTCCCTCATTAATGATTAGATGGGTTCATACCATTGACCCTTGAGAGTAGTTCAAAGTATCTTTGGCCATGGTTTTCACTTAATCCCATAGGAAAATTCTTAGAGAAACCAATCCCTTGTCCAAAAAGCCTCTACAATTTCGGAGCATCATTAGTTGAATCCAAGGATGGACAATGGACGGCCATAAGCTCAAAACTAGGTTGAGCAAAATGGGTAGGATATCTCACATCCTCCCTTCAAGGGTATGTACTCTAGTCACTCCTACTTCCTAGAGTAAGTACTCTTAAATATCTTCTTTACATGTGTTAGATTGTGGTATAGACCAAAGGGTCAAACCACTCTTTTGAGAGAGAGTTGGGTCGGTGTGACCCATAGTGAGTGTGGATTCACTTTTGTATGGTTCCCGGTGATCCAAGCAAAACCGGTGAGTGTATGATGTTGTGGGTGAGCTAAAAACCCTCACTTAGTGAATGTCGGAGGTTCCTTGGATTAGGTGCTCTGAGAGTGGATGTACCCGTTGAAGCGAGTTGCTTGGCGGCGAACCACTATAAATCTTGTGTGATTGCTTGTGATTGCTCGTCTTGCATAATGTTACACACACACACACACTCCACACCTCTTAAGTCTCTCTCACTCATGCGCTTCAAATTACTTGTTAATAAGATAATGTTGCATTGAATGATTATTTAAATTAACATTATCTCTTATTAAAATAGAGTGAGAGTTTTTAAGTAGTTGTCCTATTCACCCCCCCCTCTAGGACCTAAAGAGCACTTTCAAATATTAAGGTAAAACTCGATGCGCTAACTAAGAAAATAGATGCCCTGAGTTTGAACCGAAGCATCAATGCTCTCAACATGAATGAAGCATGTTCTGTGTGTGCTAGCCCGATGCATACATCTCTGAACTACCCTTCAATAAATATTTATCCGGAGTGTTATGCAGAACAAGTTAATGTCTTGAATAATTATGGGAAGTAGACAGGAAATCCATTTTCTGAAACTTACAATTCAAGTTAGAGAAATCATCTAAATTTCTCTTGGAGACAGAGTCAACCACCTATGAACGTGGGTGGGCAGCCTATGCAACCCATGCATAATCAGTTTAGGCAAAATAACCCACCTTATTCTATTTTGTCTCAACCTCCCACCCAATATCAACAACCAACCACAACTCAATCTCAATCTTTTCCACAAAAATAATCATCCTTAGAAGACACTCTCAAATCTTTCATTCAATCTACAAGCTAAGTTATCCGGTCAACCAACCAAGTTATGCTTGAGATGAAAAACTCTACACACATGAACACTCAAGCAATTACTAAGTTAGAGCCTCAGGTTGGTCAATTGGCTACTCAATTAGTAGAGATAGAGAGGGAGATTCTCTAGTCAACCTGTGCCTAACCAGAAGGGCCAATGCTCCATTGGTAATAGCTCTAATTCTTCACAGAATGAGGAATATGTTCAATCAATTATCTCCCTTAGGTTTGGAAAACAAGTTAACAATAAAATTGAAATGTCTGAAAAAGAAAAAAGTGAGAACACTAAGCCTGAAATAGAGAATTCTTCTCCAATTGTTGGCAGCGATTCTCCACTTAGGGCACCATATCCACAAAGACTAGTTAATCTTAAAAAGGGTGCATAATATGGAGATATTCTAGAAGTGTTTAAACAAGTACAAATAAACATTCTTTTTCTAGATGCAATTCAACAAGTGCCCTCACATACAAAATTTTTGAAATATCTAGTCTCTGTTAAAAGAAAAAATAATGTTCCCAAAAAAGCATCTCTAGTAGAACAAGTCAGCTCTGTCATTCAATGCAAATTTCCTTTTAAATATAATGACCCTGGCTGTCCCACAATTTTATGCATGATAGGGAAACATTAAATTGAGCGAGCCTTGTTAGATCTGGGGGCAAGTGTGAATTTATTGCCATATTTTGTGTTTGCGCAATTAGGTCTAGGAGAGCTAAAATCTACTTCAATGACACTTCAATTAGCTAACTGTTCGGTTAAAATTCCTCGAGGTGTTGTTGAAGATATTTTGATTAAGGTTAATACATTTTATTTCCTTGTGGACTTTGTCATCCTAGATACTCAACCTATCCCAAATATATGTGGGCAAGTACCTGCCATTTTGGGACGTCTAGCTACATCTAATGCTATCGTTAATTGTAGAAATGGAGTGATGTAAATTTCTTTTGGGAATATGAAGGTCGAATTAAACATCTTTGACATGAGTAAACAACTACCTGACATGGATGATATGAATGAAATAAAACTGATTGAAACATTTGTCCATGAAACCTTTCTTCAAACACATTTTTATGATCCCTTAGAGGCCTGCTTATCACTCTTTGGTTGTGAATTTGATATCGATCAGTCAATTGAACATGTGAACTCATTGCTTGAGTTTGTACCTCTGATGAAAACTGAACGGTGGCAACCAAAAGTGGAGCCTATTGCCTTATCAGCATCACCACTAATTCCATCCAGTGTTGAGCCGCCTAAGTTGGTGTCACGCCCAGAATTTCAAAACCTCTATAAGAGCGCGGAAGCACTAACACAATAAAGGTCATGAGGTAGAAACCTGGAACGCGACCGAATACTCGATCAACTCTTCGTTCCCATTAACATGAACTGGGAGAATTACAGGATCCAGAATGATAAAAAATATCTGCTAACAAAAATCTTAAAGAATAAAATCTCAAGTTTAAGTAAATTATTACAATAATCAAGTCTCAACAATATACCAAACATCAAACTTAATTCAGCACACAGGCTAAGGGTGCTCACGAGCCGAGTCGAGTCGAGTTTAGACTCAGCTCGACTCGAGCTCGATTTTAAAAAACGTGGCTCGAGCTCGAACTCGGCTCGAATCGAGTTCAGATTTAGCAACTCGAGCTCGGCTCGAGCTCTAATTCTTAAACTCGGCTCGAGCTCGAGCTCGACTATCCCATGCCTAAAGTCGGCTCGAGCTCAAACTCGGCTCGAGATCGAGAAGCCATCGACCCCGGAGGAGAGGAGAGGTGTCAGGCGTTCGCACCGGAGTGAACCTTCTCCGTCGTCGGCGCCCTGGCCGTCAGGCCCAAGCCTACCATCTCCTTCAGCTTAGGCTACGCGAACCCCAGCCCGAACCCGACGCGGCTGAGCAGTGGCTCCGCGTCAAGCACAAGGAAACCGCCGTACACAGCGGCGGAGGAGGGCAGCAGGTGGCCGGACCCAAAGTCGACAGCCATGGTGTTGATGGTGGCAGAAGCGCGCGGGGAGGCCTCCGGATGTGGGAGGCGGAGGAGGGCAGAGGTGCGTCCGGTGACGGCGAGCAGAGGAGGCGCGAAGGGATGCGGTCGTCGGAGTCCACCATGGTGGTTGTCGCAGGCATGGTGGTGTCCGTAATCGGCGCTGCTTTTGTCGGGTTTTTGTGGGAGGGAGAGAAGGGAAGCATGATAGTCTGATAGACTGATAGCCATGGATTTAATGCAAAAAGGGTGGGACCCACGAAGGGGAGGGAACCTGGACAGGTTTGAGGCTTTGGACTTATACAGCTAGTGATCTGTACATTCCCCTCCATCCTGGCACGTGAAATATGTTTGATTTTTTTTTAAGATTTTGTTTGATTGGTTATATAGGTTATATTCAGTTGCTTTTTTACAGCTTATGAGAGAAATATTTAGATTTCTTTGTTTGATTTGGACAAGTATTTCGATATTCAACCTTGTTGGGGCCTTATGATAACTAATAAGAGCGTGGGAAACATGAACTTAGAATTTCAAATGCTTTTTGCATGAACTTTGCGGTGCCTATATGTTTTGATTATGACTAGGATGTTTTTTGTATGTCTTCTTTTGAATGGACCCCCTTGTGTTTGGTGGACGCCAAAAACAAAAAGTGGCAGAGTTCGGAAAGAAATTTAGAAAGGTGTATAATTAGAAGTTTCTTTGATGTTCTAATTTGTATGTCCGTACGTACCCAAAAGCAGAAGGTTGTTTTGTTTTGTTACATAATACTTGTGAATGCCAATGACTTGAACGCTTTATCAGTTTTTCTCCCTTCATGAAAAAAATGTTTCATCAGTTCTTTACATACACATAATCAGTTGTACCAAACAAAAGAACACATAATCAGCAGCCATTCACCTGAACCACTCAACTTCCACGACATTTCAGATTAGACTTTTACTTGCATTGTGTTAGTGTTAAAATATTCACTGCAACTAGCATAGCCTACAAAGAATGTTAGTTGCTCGATGCGTTCTTTCATGCCACATTAATTAGCGTTATCCACCAATAGTCTTACTCCAACACTTCCATCCGCCGCCCAGAAGCAGCCAAAATATAGTACAGGCTGGGAGAAGCTTGTTGAAAGCATTCAGTGATCCCTACAAAGATTATGGCAAGCGTTTAGGCATTTCAACTCAAAATTATAGAACACAATGTTAACTTGAGTGACCTGTGAGAGCAACAGGAAAGGATATTGGTCAGAAAACATGATTTTGTATCCTCGAGCAGAATCTGGATCGACAGACCTAGTATGTAATTGCCTGGATTGAATCGAACTAAGCGGGCTGGTTTTCCAAAATAGGTTCAAAACCATTCAACTGCTTGAGGTCCCTCATCCAGTGCAGAACCTGACCATTCCCCCACAGAAATTCCATCTATGTTTCCACATATTCTTGACAAAGAAACCTTAGAATTTTCATGCCAGTAGCCTTTAGCACTGCCAAGGAAAAAAAAGATGTTAATGCATCCTTAAGTGAGTTTTTGCCTCAAAATCTTAGGCAGATCCCATTCATTAAATGCAGTGTTGAATGTCAACAAACTCTAAATAGTATGAATTATATCAAGATTAAAGTATTCATCCCACCTAAATATGAATGAGCTGGGGGGTGCCAATTCTCAGTGAAGGCCTCCATTGGCAGTTCCACATAAACCAAAGCAAGTTTTGATTCAACTCGTTGGGTAAATGCTCTTCCTTTTGAATTTACAACCAACCACTGTCTATCCCATCAAAATCTTGTAATTGAAAGGGCAAATAGACAAATTACTTTTTTTTTATACCTCCTCATCATTACTGTAAGGACTGCTGCTAATACTACATGAATCAAACACCGCATCATACTCGCTTCCAACTCCATGCACACCACCATCTGCTGGATTCCACACATAACGGCTTGTGAAATAACTTGTGTCATAAGCATCTGCTGCTGATGGAACGAAAGCAGCCTAGAAGAGAAAATTGACTATTTAGTAAGATGCCAAAATCACCATAAATGACACAGTTACTTTTGATTGGGTCACCTTTTGTCTTGCTAGAGTTTCCCAGTTGATATTTTGAGAAGACGCTTCACCTGTCAAGAACAGAGTATTGTAGATTACTGACCTTTACAGAAACCATAAGATGGAATGTAAACAAACCAAAAGAGTTTACCTCTTGGGCTCCGGTTGCACCAAGTCTTTGAAGTGGATTCAGGGATTACTTCAGAGCAAATGCTTACAATTTGAAAAGATGTTCCAAGTCACCAATGGATTCAGGGATGGCACCACTAATTTTGTTGTTGGAGATGTCCCTACAGATATTGTTCTCATGTCCATTAGTTACACTGTCATCCTTTATAAGAGCAATCATATGCCAAAACAGTTTAAAGGCTCTCTGACTCACAAAGTATCCAAGTTTCCAATTCGTGATAGTTCCAGTGGTATGGGTCCCTTAAAATTGTTAGATGAGAGATTTCAGGGCAGAAAAATATATGCACAACCAGAACAGTTTAATTTATGAAAGTGATACGAGTCATATGTATACAATAAGATGTTTATTCATTGCACACACTAATTACATGAAATAAGCTGTGGCACATAATTGACCACAAATATGAAGAGAATATTAATATCACAACAGTGATAACAAAGCAAATCGAACTCACAAATAAGTCATGCTTTCTAGTTTTAAAAATGCTCGTGGGATGGCCCCACTCAGCTGATTTCCATATGCATTCCTAGAAAGAAAAGAGAGAATTAATTAATTTAACATTAAAATCCCAAATCTTGCAGCAGATAATAAATACAGGGTGCTTACAGAATATTGAGATTTACACATGAGCTTAAATTTTCAGGAATTGGCCCTTCAAGCTTATTGTTGGCAACATTCCTGCAAATCTGAAACTTTGTAAATATTCACCAAAAACGAACAATAAGAAATATTAAAATCTAACCCAACAGAACATGAAGTGCACTTATAGGGAAAAAAAACTTCAAAAGAACATACAAGTCAAACAGGTCAGTGAGTTTTCCCCAGCTCTGGTGGAATGTGCCCAATGAATTGATTGTAGAAAGCCAGTTAAACACTGGAAGCAATAAGAAGTTTAGAAAGACAATGATCACATACAGTGTAGCCACTTGCAGAAAACCAATGTTAAATGGAATTTCTCCAGTGAGCCAATTATAAGACAAGTCCCTGTGCAATGAGGAAATAATCAACTCATATAATGTAAATTATCTTGTAATACGGGAAACAATGCTCTAGGATACATGCAAAATACGCACAAGACCACAATGGTGATGGGTCAGTGCTGTATAATGTTCTCAAAAGGGGAGATCTAAGTAAAGCCCAGATCTAAATACGTACAAGACCACGATTCGTCTTTCATCCAACAACAACTGTTGTACCATCTTGCAAAGCCCAGATCTAAGTAAAGCAGGCAAGATACTGCTTAATACTTGTGCAAAATTTTGAATGAGATATATAAGGAATGCTAAGAGAACCAGTTGGCAATTATAAATACCTGCGAGTGCGACAAGTAACTAATGAGTAATGGTAGGCAACTAAACTCAATAACCATACGTTTAGCTGTTTCTTTCTTCTTCTTATTGAGAAATTTCTGAGTGGCGCAACAATTCACACTCTTTCCTCACACCCGACAGTGAACAAAAGCAACAAAAAACCCAATACAAGGTAGAATCTTTTTTAACAAAAAATACATAACTTGCAACACAGAACAAAAAGCTTCATACAAGTACCCACAAAACGAAATCATCATAAAAAAAGCCCAAAAAAAAGAATGCCTATAGCATGCACCTCACTTCTCAAAGCTAAAAATGCATCATTATAAGAGGAGACAAAGAAGTGCCAGAGAGTGAGCATTACCGGCACAAAGATTCAAACTTTGTGGAGCAATTTGATGAGCTGAAGACGAAGCGAGTGCTTGTTCGTGGCAGAATTCAGCGAGAAAGATATGCCAGAAATTGATAGAAGAAGGAAGAACTTGAAAGACTATCTTGGCGATGGAGACGATGGATGAAGCGCCGCCGTCGGAGAGGAGAGGGGGGTCGTCGCTGTCGGAGAGGAGAGGGGGGATGCCGCCGCTATCGGATAGGAGAGGGGGGTCGCCGCCGCTGTAGGAGAGGAGAGGGGGGGCTCCGCCATTGCAGAGGAGAGGAGGGGTCGCCGCCGTCGGAGAGGAGAACGGGGGAGTAGGGAATGATCGATTAGGTTTGAGGGTTTTGGCAGATCAACCCACCTCGAGTCGAGTCGACTCGAGTTATACCGAGTCGAGTCGTGTCGAGCTGATGAGTCGAGCTTCTTCGAATCGAGTCGAGCTGGGCTCGAGTCGAGCCAAAAGTCGAGTCGAGCCGAGTCGAGCTGGAAAAAATCGCGAGCTGACTCGGCTCGTGAGCAGGCTTAACATAGGCTGATCAATTCTCCATGAACAAGATATTAAAACATAACAAAATTAAATTCACTTCAATCATCTTTCCACCATCAAGCGCCATCAAACGTACCTCGTCAGATCTTTTCCACTTTGATTTCTGCATCAAGAGATGCATGATTATTTCAAAAAAAAATACCCAGTAGGAGCCAAGAAAAACCCACAAACAGAAAGCAATAGGAATACTGACAATATGGTATAGAGAAATGAAGGCATGTTTAACAATGCCATGATGAGTAAATATAGAGTTTACTTATCTGGATAATAATAATCATCAAAGACCATCAACGGTCAAGAAATAGACTAGCATTTCAAAACTCTGAATGTACAGTGCGTCAGGAGGAGAATAGAAATAAATATTGACTCCAAACATCTAGAGTGTCAGAGATAACAATTTCTACTCTCTGTTTAGTCCACTTCCCCTATGGACATCAATACCAGAACTTCCTAGAATCCGGCCATGCGTCTAGGGATGCTGGCCCCATCGGTGCTTACGGGTACAATGGGCTGAGACTACAGACCTTCTGTAATATCATACAGTCTAAAGCGCATGCGTTGCTATCATCGGCTGAACTACAGAGGTTCATTATATAATCTGAGATCACAAAGGATCTAGCAATGGCTCGTGAGCATACTATGATTCCACTCTAAGAGCGTTCATCAAAACTCTTAGTGGAGAAACAGTTTACGTAGAACTGAATCAATCTATAATTAATAAGGGTTCTCTCATCTAGAGACCTCGACCATAATCTTCAGAAATTAGACTCTCAGAGAAGTACACTGAATTTCTCAATATTCCAATGTGGATTGACTCACAAAAGAGTAACCAAGGAATTTTCAATGTTCCAGCATAGGATGATTCAAAACTGAGACTCATCAGATATGACTCACTAAACGCCTTCACCATGCATAGCTCCAATCAAGACCATCCGTGATTCTAACAATAATGAGAATAATATGTCATGAATAACAGGATGGTAGGGTTTAAAAAGGTAGACCCTAAACGAGAATTGAAGATTTCAAGATTGGTTTCATGAGATAGTAGATTTGTAGTGCAATGCACCACAAGAAATAACTTGGTTCAGCAAGACTCTATTTTTGAATTTAATCAATTAATAAACATTACTGACTCCATCTCTCAAGGTTTTATATATACTTAATTCGTTTTATAAGTAGCTGTATCATATAGGGTTAATATAAGGTATGGTTTAAACAACAGAGAAAATTACTCCATTCCCAGGCTTACTACAGTCTTTATAGAACCTATTTAGGTCTAAAATTTTTATGACAAATAGCTCCATGTCTCTAGATTATAACCCTTTTGACGGCATAATTTTCTGGATTTTCTACATTTAGTTATAATTTTTCTAGTATCGTATGTTGGCATAGGACTAATTCTGGCCGAGACACTATTCTTAAGCATAGCTTAATTAATCTCTTTCATTATTGGATCTAATACTTAACCGTGCTAATTAGACTTAGTGTCTTACCCTTCTATGTATTTACCAAGTCCCCATTAGTTCAGTAATTACGTAGTTTCTTACCTAAATCACTATTCCCAAAACAGTTTATACATACTCATTCTTTTTTAGGTTTGTAAACTACAATTGGGACAAATAAATCAGGACACACCAATTACTGACTCATGAGTGACTAAATGTACAGTAATCCTCAAACTCCAGTAACCTTCACCCATAAAGATTATTACTTTATGTCATTATCTTCCGGTATGTAACTCTTAGACAAAATAGTTTTAATTTAATTACTCCCTTTCGACTAATATGACTCAAATGAGATGATTTTTCCAAGACATGACCTCTGATGACCAAAGCTGACTTGGAATACTGAAACTCCTGAAATGCCAGCAAGTATGATCTATAAAGTTCGTTACTTTATGGTTAGAACTCCACATCTGATGACCATTAGGGTTACATCGAGACTCATCATGGTCAATCACAAAATCAGACAATATTATAAGAGAAAGTGGACAGCTTTATACGTCCAGAACCATATGAAGCATGAACGAAACATGACAAGTCTCTTTGGACAGCAATAACACTATGGAATATCTCAATCGAGCCATCCATGAGAAGCGTTTAAACTATTAAGATCGGGTTCAACAATCAACATGAACCGAATATAAAAAGAGTGTTTCATCAAATTGGATAACGCCAAAAATCACAGATTGTCAATGATATCTCAATCATAGCATATTCACATAACATATTCCTTATGAGACATCAAACATAGTACCATGAATTTGTGGAAAAAAGAGCACCTACCTCTTACAAATTTCCGGTAACTCTATACGCGAGTGACTCAACCACAATCGCACCACTCCTTGGCTTCTTTGAAATCCCACGAACCACGGTTCGCACTGCCACCTCGATGGCTGCTGGCTGAGAGGAGAATGGATGAGACCCCCACTGATTTGAACGACTTCCAAAGCTCCAAAGGAATGCCAGCTTTTCCCTTGGTAGGTTTATATAGGATAGGTCTAATTACATGGTCAAATCTCCATCGTAGATTAAGTCATCATGAAAAGGCCAAGGTTTGACACAAATAAGAGCACGATCTCAGTCAGAGATGTGCTCATCCCATTACCAAATTTGGTTACACATCCTCTTTGGTAGGGATTTTAAATCAATTAAGTAGTTTCCAAAATTAACCAAGTAACCTCCTAATTGAATACCAAAACTGCTTATGGCAGTTTCCAATTTCCAATGGAGGCCCCTTTGCATTAAGCATCTCGTCCTAATTGCTAAGAAATCTTGGGTAACATCTTCATTAAACCCTGATTGGCTCTCCATAACTAATTGAAGTAACCCATCCCATTAAATCAGAGTCAATCAGTTTCCCAAAAGATAGACATTAAAGTTAATTGAGGTGGTTACCAAAACAACATGGTAACTTCTTATATGCATTCAAATTTTGGCATGCCTCTTCCTGCCATGTGGCGTCCTTAATTTGAATAGGAAATTTCGTACAAATCATTCCCTTAATACCTAATGGAGATCCCTTCAATTTACCCAAATTTCCATTATTGCCACAATCTATTTCAATTAAATTCCAGATCGGTTTTTAAATTTGGAATTAACACACCCAATAGCCCCACGATTTGGTCCCCTTGCCATAACTAACCAAATCACATCACATCACATCACACATGTGCACACGCCCCCAGGCATGTGCCCTCGTGGCTCTGGGACCCTGCACTGCACTTGCGCCCAGAGGTCCATGCCGCCCACACATCTGGCGACCAAAGCTTCTCCGACTTCTGGTGCGCGTGCAAAACTTACCAAAAATAAATTGCCATGCTACGAAGGTCCAACTTACAACATCAAATAATAATGCAACAACCAGATTATAAGATTTCATAAAAAAATCAAACAGGCAGCAAAACTTTTCGATTTCAGAACAGTTTCCTAAAATAGCAGTTTTAGTAAACATACTGATTTTTCGGATGTTACAGTTGGACCTAAAACAATTGCTTGATACTCTAAAATATGCTTATTTAGGTCCTACTGATTCCTTGCCTGTCATTATTGCATCTGACTTAGATGTGACCCAAGAGCGTAAATTACTTGATGTTCTTGAAAAGCACAAAGAAGCCATAGGGTGGACCATTGCTGACATTAAACGCATCAATCCTTCTGTTGTTATGCATAGAATTCATTTGGAGGATGATGCAAAGCCTTCTTGTGAATCTTAAAGACGTCTTAACCCTGTAATACAGGAAGTGGTTCGAGTTGAAATCCTAAAGCTTTTGGATGTAAGAGTTATATACCCAATCTCTGACAGTAAATGGGTAAGTCCTGTTCAAGTTGTGCCAAAAAAGTCTGACATAACTGTTGTGAAAAATGATGCTGATGAGTTAGTGCCAACTCGAGTTCAAACGGGATGACGTGTTTGTATTGATTATCAGAAGTTGAATGCTTTGACAAGAAAAGATCATTTTCCCCTCCCTTCCATTGACCAAATGCTGGAGAGGTTAGCGGGACATGAATATTATTGCTTTCTTGATGGTTATTATGGGTATAACCAAATTCTCATAGCCCCTGAAGACCAAGAAAAGACCACTTTCACGTGTCCTTTTGATACCTTTGCCTACCGACGCATGCCCTTCGGGCTATGCAATGCACCTGTTACCTTTCAAAGGTGTATGTCGAGTATTTTCTCTGATATGGTAGAGCGATTTTTAGAGGTATTCGTGAACCTTTTTTTGTCTTTGGGTCTAATTTCAATGAATGTTTACACCACCTATCATTAGTGTTGGTGTGACGCAAAGAAAATAATCTGGTACTTAACTGGGAGAAATGTCATTTTATGGTTCAAAAAAGAATTATTCTTGGTCATATTATATCACATAAAGGCATTGAGGTTGATAAAGCAAAAATTGATTTGATTTCCCATCTTCCACCACCATGAACTGTGAAAGAAATAAGATCATTTTTAGGCCATGCTAGATTTTGTAGAAGATTCATTAAAGATTTTAGTAAAATTTTAAGACCTTTGTGTAATCTTCTTGCAAAGGATTCACATTTTGTCTTTGATGATGCTTGCAATCATGCCTTTAAGAAACTCAAATCAGAGTTAACATCTGCACCTATTATTCGGCCGCCTGATTGGAGCCTTCCTTTTGAAATCATGTGTGATGCCTCTGATTATGCTATTAGTGTTGTGTTGGGATAGAGAATTAATAAACTTCCCCATGTGATTTACTATGCCAATAAAACACTGAATGATGCTCAAGTTAATTATTCTACAACTGAAAAGGAGTTGTTGGCAGTAGTTTTTGCTCTAGATAACTTTCAGTCTTATTTATTAGGATCAAAGGTCTATATCTATTCGGATCATGCTGCATTGAAGTATCTTTTACCTAAAAAAGATGCAAAACCTCGTCTTCTCCCATAGATATTGTTGCTACAGGAATTTGATATTGAAATTCGAGATAAGAAAGGTTATGAAAATGTTGTAGCCAACCACTTGTCTAGGTTGACAAGGGATTTCACTGCGCAATCATTGCCCATAACTGAATCTTTTCCTGATGAGCAATTGCTTATAGTGTCTTAGTTGCCTTGGTTTGCTGATATAGTTAACTATCTAGTAACTGAACAAATTCCTTCTCATTGGTCGTTCCAAGATAGGTTTAAATTTCTGTCCAGGGTAAAGTATTTCTTTTGGGATGATCCACACTTGTTTAAGTATTATCCCGATCAGGTTATTAGGAGATGTATTCTTGAGCATGATCAACAAAGCATCATCTCTTTTTGTCATGATCAAGCTTGTGGCTACCATTTTAGTTCAAAAAGACTGCTGCAAAGATTTTGTAGTGTGGATTCTATTGGCCCACTATTTTCAAAGTCTATCTGTTGTGTCCCGGCGTGGGACACGAACAGGGCCAGGTATCATGGCCGGATAAAGGGAGGAAGACAAGGAAGAAATAGTAGAGAGAAATCAATTCATATTGCATAAACCCTAAAGGAGGAGGAAGACCTCCTTATAAAGAAAAGCAAATGGGCGCGGCTCCCTAAGCCCGTGCCATTAGTTTGGCCAGATGGGCCCTAATTGGACCTTAATTGGCCTCTGATTATTCTCTATCAGTCCGTTACCTAACAATTAGCCTAAACGGGCCTAATTACAAAATATATGACTTTTATTACAAAGGAAAGTAATCTAATCCTAACAAATATGGCCCAGCAAATATCCATGCGTGTGACGTATGCGTGCTGATGTCCTGGGCCTGACGTTCACAACACTATCATGCTTATTGTTCAGCATGTGAAAGATATCAAAAATTAGGAGCACTTTCACGTCGTATCATGGTGCCTTTAACCCCAATTCTTATTGTAGACCTTTTTGATGTATGGGGTATTGACTTCATGGGACCTTTCCCTAACTCTTTTGGCAATCTTTATATTCTTGTGGGGGAAGACTGTCTCTAAATAGGTAGAGGATATTGCATACAAGACCAATGACCATAAAGTGGTGGTCCAATTCTTGAAAGACATTGTTTTTGCACGTTTTGGTTTTCCCCATGCTATCATAAGTGATGGGGGTAAACATTTCTGTAACAAGGTTTTTGAATAGTCAATGAAGAAATATGGCATAACCCACAAAATTGCTACCTCATATCATCTCCAGACAAGCGGTCAAGTTGAGATATTTAATTGGGAGATTAAGCATATTTTAGAAAAGACGGTAAATCCTAACCGCAAAGATTGGTTCTTGAGACTCACCGATGCTTTGTGGGCTTACCTTACTACATTTAAAACTCCCATTGCAATGTCTCCATACAGTATTGTGTATGGGAAAGCTTGTCACCTTTCTGTTGAAATTGAGCATAAAGCTTATTAGGCTATCAAGCACCTGAATTTTGATCTTAACAAAGCAGGAATTCAAAGGAAACTTCAGTTGAATGAACTGGATGAGCTTCGTAATGATGCTTATGAGTGTACAAAATCCTACAAGGACCGCATGAAAAAGGTTCATGACCAAAATATTCTGCAAAAATCTTTTACACCGGGGTAGAAAGTTCTTTTATATAATCTCGCTTGCATCTATTATCGGGGTAAGTTGAAATCTCGATGGACAAGACATTTTATAGTTCGTGTTGTTTATTCTCATAGTGCAGTTGAGATAGAAAACCCCAAGAATGGTGATATATTCAAAGTTAATGGTCATCGTCTTAAACCATTCTTGGAAATGCAGCAACCTCAGATCGATGAATTGAGTCTGGGAGACCCAACTTATCATGACTAAAGAGTTAATAGCTGTGTCTAGCTGAAGACGTTAAACTTAGCGCTACTGGGAAGCAACCCAAGTTTTCAGAGTTTTTATTTTTGTGTTTATTACTTATTTTTTTTATTATTGTGCTTCACTTGTTCTTTTCAGTTTGATAGATAATACAACTTTTCAGTGGAGCCGAGGTACTATCTTTCCTTCCCTCCTCTATTTATTTTCCTCAGTATTTATTTCATATTTTTTTTACATTGAGGACAATGTTTTATGCAGTTTTGGAGGTGTAGGAAGATATTTTCTTAGCATAACTTAGTTATTTTCTTGTTTATTTTAACTTTTGCTAAAAATTAAATTACAAAATGATGAAAAAATAATAATAAATATAAAAAATTAACTTTTAGGTTGTTTGCTAGTATTTTCATAGGTTTTGTTAGTTTATCCCTTCACGATGCATTCTTCAATTTTTAAGAGATTAATTTACATTGAAAGTGTGAGTAAGTATACTGGAGGATAGAAACACTTAACTGAGAAATAACATTCTGTTACAGTTCTCTTGGATCAAGTGCATGAGGTAATAAAACTCACTCACACACACTAGATATATAAAATAATACCCTCTAGAAATTTGTTGAGTACTAATCTGCAGTGGGATAACTTTGGTCAAAGTCATTAGTTGATACATGATTATTGTTGAGCTTAAACGATCATGATAGATAATTTACTTGGTAATATGGCGGAGGCATGGACCGAAAATAGGTTGAGAGAATAATACGACCTGGACAAAATATTGCTCTAAAAAAATAAATGAAAAATGAAAAAACAATCAAATAAATAAACTCGAGGGAGGAAATAAAAATTAGAAAAATAAAAATAAAAATTTAATTAGTTTTTAGATTGTTTGTTAGTATTTTTTATAGGTTTTGGTAGTTTATCCCGTGATGATGCATATGTCAATTTTTAAGAGATTAATTTACATTGGAAGTGTGAGTAAGTATACTGGAGGATAAATACACCTAATTGAGAAGAATCTTTTTGTTACAGTCTTCTTGGATCAAGTGCTTGAGCTAATAAAACTCATTCACACACACTAGTTACATAAATTAATCCCTTCTAGAAATTTGTTGAGTACTAATCTACAATGGGATAATTTTGGTCAGGTCATTAGTTGATACATTGTTATTGTTGAGCTTAAACGACCATGATAAACCATTTACTTCGCAATATGGCAGAGGCATGGACCGGAAATAGGTTGAGAGTATAATACAACATGCATAAAATAAATGTCACTGAAAAAAATATATATATGCTGAAAAAAAAAACAGCTCGGGGCTACTTAACTTTATAGGATTAACTTAGGTTGATGCTCAGGTCCAACTGGTTTGGAGTCATTGGCTTGAGTTATTGTTAGACCTAAGCATCTTGAAGTTAAGCATTGCACAGTCTCACAAAAAAAGTTTATGGTGTATTATCCTCTCAAATCTAGAATGTTGGACCTGAAGGAGGAGCGTAAGCATTTGTTCTATCATGAACATAGAGATTGGGATCACTATGTCAATTCTGATGTTCTTTGACTGATGGGTCACCCTGGATATGTGTAAAACAGAGACTTAGAGTGTATTGCTAGAATGTTATGCACCATTACTATTTAAATTATCATGACATATCATATTGAGCAGAAATTTCCAAGATAAAGGTATAGAATAAAACAACTTGTTTGAGGGCTTCTATATTCTAGTTGATTATAAATGCAAGTACGTGTGGTTAGTTTTCTTAAGTATTATAGTGTGTATTTGAAGGGATAATAGGATTGTGTGTTTTGTAGTGTTTAGTTTGATTTCCTTCTCACTTAGATAAAGAATGTTAATTTTATAAATACATATTTGTCGGTAGCATGGCTGCAAACTCTCACGAGACTTCACTCGTCCAGCCAGGGACACTTGGGGGTTTACAAAGCTTGTTGCATATGCTAAATGCAATCGTGATTCCCTACGACAGTAGCATTTATTTTTGAGTAGTTTTATTTTTCATGTTTTGTTCAAGGACTAGCAAAATCAGTTTGGGAGTATTTATTACGCATGAAGAATACACATTTTTATATGCCTTTTTACCTATTTGGTAGTTATATTTTCTAGTTAGAATATGGAATAAAGTGGGTTCTTGTAATTAGTTTAGTAATTAGGAATTAAATAATTAATATACTTTAAATTGCTCAATTTAAATGTGTTTTGTAATTTTATGAATTATTTGGTGCGTCTAATGTGGGACATATTTCATTATGTAGGTTTAATTGCTCGGACTGCAGAACAGCCAAAGTGAAGCCATTAGCCAGGTTCTGAAGTGCCAAAGTGACCAAAGAGCTGAGATCAAGTGCATAGAAAAGATCTAAACCATTGATGTTCACTGATGAAGAAGACGGGCGCAAAATTAAAGTACAGGGCGCTCATATTCGATCTCGCGGATGAAATTCTTACAATAGGTTTTAACCGAGAGAAGAAAAAAAGAACTGGACCGAACCGAACTAGTTCAGCGGTTCGTCGGGTGTTCTAAACAAAGCAATAGAGTAGTAAAAGGGATGGTTGGTCGACAGACGACATATATCATTTTCTTCATTTTTCAGTTTACAATTTTGTGTTTTTTGTTTCATTTTTTATCATTTGAGTTGATTGTGTTTCTTCGATGAGAAATCTGTAACAAACTGTTGCTGCTGGGAGTCGACCGAGAAGAATAGTACTGTCTTCTTTTGCATTTAATCTCAGAATTTTTGTAAGTTAATTTTTTTAAATGAAGATGCATTTTATTAATTTTGCATGTGTTCTAGTTAATATGATTGGCTAAATTAGTTGTTAAGGCTAGGATGAGGCTGTAGTAATTATAGAAAATTCCATACCTTTAAAAGTTGATTTTTTATCCTAGAATTGTGTGGTAATGTTTATGCGTTCCTGTGTTAATTGCTTAATTAATTACGGATATAGCATCAATCTTGTGTTTTGCTATGATTTGGGATTATTATTGTCAATGCGTGCTTGTTTTAATTGTTTAAATAATAAATTGGATACTAGTTGTGATTGACTCGTAAGTGGATACATCTAGTGATTTGAATTGTTAATTTAAAAAGCATAAAGGGCATGAATTTTGTGTGAATGTTTGTGCGTTAAAGTAAGATCTTCCGTAACAATGTGAATAGGATTGTAGATTGTTATAAGTATTTTGGAGAATAATAAATGATTGTGAGTTTAGGATTCTCTACAAATTAATTCATGCCGATTCCAAAGCCTTAGTATTTTGTTAATTTGGTAAAGTTCAAATTTTTATCTCGTTATTTAATTTAATTAGTTGTTAGTTAGTTATTCAATTTTTGCAAATTGCATAATTAATTCAAGGGTTTAGTTAGGATTCGATTAGTTTCCGCCATACAAAGTCCTTATGGGTTCGTGATCAAACCCCAAAATAGGTTGACAAATTGTAATATATACTTGGTAAGTCCAAGGTCGAACCACAGGGAATGATGTAGAATTAATCTATTCCAAACTAATTTAAAACTACTTAACTCAGCAAATTAAAATTCTTATCATGAAATTTTGTAGAGATTGTAATTTAATTAACTACTAAAATGACGATTAAAAATTCAATTAAAACTAACTAAAGATAGCGAAGATAATCAATGAGAGATATCAAAGCTTCAAGGATCAAGTGTTTAATCAATATTCTACGTCTATTTAATTACACAATTAGATTCAAATAATGATTTGACCTAATCGGATGATATTTCATTCATTTTCATCACAACCATTAACATAAAGATTTCAATTGAACATTTATCATTAGCAAGCATAGTCTACTAATCATAGAGAATTATAAGCATTCGCCGTACCTTACGTTAACGACAAATCAAATAATTATATAGATTATGATTTTATCAAAACATCGCATTCAACCAAATAAGCAATAAGTAGCTCTTTCATAGACAGAAGAATACTAATCAAATAATGTCACCTCTAGCTTTGACAAACAATTTAGCTATTTATATTCATGAGAAAAGAAAAATCAGATTTTGGAAGAAATTGCATATAAGAAATCACTGTAGCAGGAATACTATTCACAGATACTGTTTACAATTTACTGTTCACTGTAGCAACGCACTGTTCATCTTCGCCAACAACCCAGTTACTGTAGCAAATCAAAAATACTGTAGTAGTGCTGTAGCAAGTGCGAAAACAGCCTAAAAACTTCCCTTTTTCCTCTTGATTTCTTCCTCTTCTTGCCGCCGTCGATTCTCCTCTTCCTCCTCTTTGATTTCCGGCCAAAATCCCACCGGAATACATCCCAAATCACGACCCAACTTTTCTGTTTTTTTTTAAAAAACAGCCCAAAAACAGTCCTCTAGTTCATCCGTCCTCTGACCTGTTTTTATAGCAGTTTGAGAGCAGCCCCAAAATTCATATTTGTGCCAATCCAAAGTCTGATCTTCAAATCCCAAATTCGATTTGAGTTTAACCAAACCGCGTCCCCTCTTATCCAAACACAATCGCAGCCATTCAAAGGAATTCCCTTACTCAGCACGACTCTACTATCTTCAATTTTAGCACGATTCTCTGTTCTACCAGTTCAGAACCATCAGCCTCCTTCTCAGTCGATCGCTCAGACAAACTCGAGTAGACTCTGTTCTGTTCTGGTTGAACCACCCGAGCATCGGCTCAAGTTGGTTTTAATTGTTTTTTTTCTTTCGTTAACCAAAGTGACGACTGAACCGCTTCAATTCAATTTGATTAAAACCCGTTATATCATTCTTGTTCGTCCGATATCATCTGGATGGTTCTTTTCTTTTGGAATAAAACCCGCCTTCTCCTTGGATGCCAATCAACGATCTGGATCATCTCTGCACTTGATTTTTTTATTTAAATTGATTCGAGCTTTAAAAACCTGCTACAAGTCTCCTAGCTGTCGGATCTTCTCAAACTTGATCTCTTTGCATATAAACCCGATTGATGCGCTCTAATCCCACGATCTGCAATTCTAACTTCTAGAAACCTACAATAATCAAATCAAACCAAAATTAGACACATAATAAAAATACTATTCCTTAAATTCATTAATGCATCTAAATTAGTTAATTAGAGCAACTTAATTATTAATCCATATTTACTATCCTAATCACAAATAACCCATTTTATTCATATTTTATCATTAAAACTACACTAGCATATAGGTAAATAGAGCATATAAATGTGTATATTTTATGCATATCAGTTCGACCTCGTAAAATTGTGCGATTGTACTCCAAATACGATTCGTACACTTACAAGTAAAATTAAAAGATTAATTAAAACGACAACATGTAATATGAATCTATCATAGTTATTCCCTTCACCTGCATTACTACACATATCTAAATCAAGTTTATAAACAACACAAAATGCTTTGCTTCACTCACATACATTTAACAATAATTAAAATACAGCATAAAAGTATTAAGGAAACGAAGAGGCAAGTGCATGGGTTGTCTCTAATGAACTCCTCCATGAAAGTAGTGCGTGCTTGTGGTAGATTTTCCCGGTTGAAGTGCATGAGGGTGCAAACTCTTCTAGCGAGATTTTGGGGTGCCGGTGGGTCGATCCACACAAGGTATCCACAACCATGCTCCCCCTAAAATGAGCACTTATAGTTGAGAATGCACAAGTTGATGGATAATACACACAATGCTAAGGAATGCAATATATTTTATTTACTTACATAGTGATCCTGATATTTCATGAACCTCTGCTCTGGATTGTCACCGTGTGGGAAACATATATATTCAAGTGGTTGTCTCTACAACGAGGGCAGACTTGGCTTGTACGATTAAATGCACGAGGAGATGTTCCATTTTTTGAGCTGCATTAAACAAACACCATAGGAATAAATACAAAGATGTGTACATCACTTCTTGTTATATGCCACACAGTTCAATTAAAGAATGGGTAAGTCATTCAAGATCTTGTGTAAAATATCTTCCATTTCTTTCAACAACTACTGATCTGAGCATTTCATATCTCTCCATGAAAATTAAAGATTGGGTAACTGAAACACATTTAATCATGTGCTTCATTAATTTAGATTCAAGGCAATTGAGGGTTACCATATGGGAACAATATATTAAACTCATCAAGAAAGAAACGCCAACAATATGTTAAACTCATCAAGAAAGAAACGCCAACAATATGTCAAACTCATAATCATAATCAAGTAGCGCCTTTTCCCAACTATTTGGGGTCGGCGACACGGATCTTACTCCTCCATTCCAACCTGTTTTGGGCTACCTCTTTTGTAAGAGATAGTAAAGTCAAATCCTTTTTTATTAACTCCATCCAAGTTCTCTTAGGTCACCGATCTCCCTCTATTAACATTGTTTACATATATCCCTTCTAATATTCTCATAGGGGCATCTAAAGGTCTTCTTTGCATATGCTCATACCAACACAACCTACATTCCCTCAGCTTCTCCCCTAAAGGAGCTACTCCTAGGCTCTCACGAATATATTCATTTATAACCCTATCTCTCCTAGTTATCTTACTCATCCACCTTAACATTCTCATTTTGGCTACATTCAACTTTTCTATATGACTCCTCTTTGGTGCCCAGCACTCCGCTCCATAGAGTATTGCTTATCAAACTCATGAATGAAAAAAATGGCTGCGAGAGAAATTAGAAGAGACCAGTTCTAGAGACTTTCTTATCAGACAACAGTCAGATGAGAAAGGAAAAAAGTAAATTTGTAAAAAAAGTAAATATGATATTCTCTCTGTCAATATCAACAGTCAGATTAGAACATGAATTCACAATATCAATAGTCAGAATGTCCAATTCAAGACACCAGTATGGCTTAATCTATTGGCACTTTGCCATATATTTTGCTTTATTAAGAAAAAAAGTCAAATTATGCAGCACAACACTCGCTATAAACACAACATGCTTGAAATCTACCTACAAAAAAAATATGCCCTCCACAAACACCAACAAGAACGGTTCTAAAGAAAGATTTTGTGTGAAGCATATAATTGTGCCCAGGTCAGAAGTGAGGAAGGATTAAAAGAAACAAACGGAAGGAGCTGGAATGGAGCTATCAATGTGGAACTGAGGACCTACATGGTAAGCATCACATTACCATACTGACAAGTCGAAATCACATTATTATGGATATATCAAAGCAGTATGAGACACGTAAGATACTCCCTCTCCGTTCCATATTAATAGTTTGATAAAACATGATGAGAATAAGCATATCCCAATGCACCCTTGCTAGAATAACGCTATGATGACCATGGAATTCCTATCGCCGATATATCGATATCGGGCCCCACCCGATAAAACGAAACGAACAAATATGGGTTTTTTATTTTTTTTTCAAATATCACCGATATATCGGTTTCGGACCGATATATCGCTATTTTATAATAAAATAATATTTTCAAAAAAAAAATTTTAAAAAGGGGAAAAAAGTAACTTTTTCACTTGTTTCCCATCCTAATATGCATATTTTAAAATCTATGCTTTGTCTAAATTAGTATAACTCATTTTAGAAGCTAGATTATGAAAATATATGGTAAAAACTAGTTTTTGACCACCGATATTTTTTTACAAATATCTCCGATATATTTCCGATATTTTGTCTCTTAAGCCGACCGATACGATACCGATATCCGATACGGAATTCCTTGATGATGACTATGAATGGCCTATCACTAAGCTTTGCTTTGAGCAAATAATAGATGAAACTATATGAGCAGGATCGGCAACAGTGGCCACAAAGACCAGGGGCCATTGTTAATGATGTTAAAATTGTTCTGGTGATCCAGATCAGCAACTTTCGTAAATAAGGACATTATCCAACAGGAAAAAAATTAGCAATATAGATCTGTGAAAGAGACCAAATACACGAAGATCTGGCAATATGAGACAAATTACTTGAGAAGAATCAAAAGGCAACATCAAAAGTAACCCTCATAAGGTATCTATTTTGAGATAGTAAGAATTGTTAAAAGATGCTAATTAGGCAAAAGACGTGATATTTTTTCTACAACCCAAAGAAAGATTTTGAGAAATAGTACCAGTGCAATATGTAACATTAATATAAGATACTATTTTCATCACTACAATGTCATCATCCAGAAATATATGAAAATTGAGATTGCAACATTAAAGCAATGACCATTACGATGAATCAGATAAGATCTCCAATTTTTACCACCATGTTCAAATTAAATTAATCAAAATCAAAACAAGCTTAATTCGGATCAACATTTTGCCGATTTTCAATCTCTAAACAAAAATGCATGTGGTAAACAAAGAAATAATATAGATGAAGACTCACTTGTATCTCCACAGTAATAGCAAGGTCCTTGCTTTTCCATGCCTTCCCTTTCTCAGAGCGGATGTCCGAAAAACCTAACGGAGGTGGTCTCAAGTGTCTGTTGGAGCGGCTGTCCCAAAAACCTAAAGGGGGTGATCTTGAGCAGCTGTAGGCGGAGGATTGGGTCGAGCGGCTATCGGAGAAGCTTCACGAAGGTGTCTCGAGCGGCTGCCCCCAAAAACCACATAGAGGTTGTCTTGATCGTCTGTTGGAGCGACAAGCACCCAAATAGGAAATGGATTTTTGAGAGTCACATTGGAAATTTTGGTCTTTACGAAGGGTATTTTTGTCCCAAGTCTTCCAAAACACAAGTTTTTCACCTGCTCCGCCAATCACAAATCATACTTGATTTTTAAAGGCTGACAGTATGATTAATTTCAGGTTCCCAAACAAGTTTTCCACGATCAAGAAAAATCAACTACAAATCACCCTGAAAATTTTCAGGCTGACATTTTTTGTTTCACAGTTCCCTATCAGTATCCAAACGCACCCTATTCTCAACTGATTCAAAGTTCTATTAATTCTAATCAGTGAAAGAACCATCACTGGGATTATATCCCGACTTAACTAGTGTGTATGTTGTGTGGGTTGTGTACAGATCCAAGGGGACTTCCAGTTAGGGCCTAGGGACTCGACTAGAAGGGTCTCTTCTAGTAATTATCCAATTTAGTACTTTCTTTGAACAAAGAGGTATAAGCTATTTGAAGGTCATTATTGTTATTATATGAGACACGTGAATCTGATTCACGATGACTCGTTATCTGGTATTGCTACATTTGATGAGTCATTTTGATTAGTGGAAGAAATCATAAAGACTTATACAGATTCATCTTCTTTGTAGTTGGAAGAATCATCGGAATCATCCTCAGACCTAGAAGAGTCAACCCATGAAGCCTTGGCGACAATTTGTTTCTTCTTAGATTTCTGCCTAGTTGGGTAATCAATGGCTATGTGATTGAGACCATGACAATCATTACATTCAACATCTTTTGAACTTACCTTTGATTTGTCAGTAAATTTTTTTTCTAGAATACCTCTAACCACTAAAAGATTTTCCTCCAAAGTGTTTAGCAAATCTTTTAGCAAGGAAAGCTAGCTCTTTATCTTCTTCTTTCCCACTATCTGAGTCTTGACTACTTTTCTTGGTAGAACTGGAGGTTATTAAGGCTATGGACTTTTACTTTTGTGTAGGAAGATGTAGTTCATAGGTTTGAAGAGGCCCAACTAGTTCTACTTTCATAGAATTAGTGTCCTTACACTTTTCTATGGCAGTCACTTTAGGAGTGAACCTTCGCGGGAGACTCCTAAGAATTTCCCCTCACAAGGTATTAGACAGGGCCATGGAATATTGAGGAAAAGTGGAAAACAATATTTTTCACCTTAGTTGTGTAACGCAACTTCAATTGCTTCACTTTGTCTAAGCCTCATTTTACACTCGAGTCAAAGCACATGCACCGAGAGGCACTTCTGGTAGGGGGGAAATTAGGTACAAAGGGACAAGATGTATCTCTAGCGAGGTGTGTTCGGCCTGACATTAAGGGTGGACAAGTGATTGTTTTTTCTCCTCAAAGGTAGGAGTTTCCGTCTCCCCGAGTGTGGGAGTTTTATGCGATTTGCAGTGTGTCTGCGACAAGATAGAGGCCCTCATGGCAAATTTTCTTTGTGATATGCTAGGAAACTATTATGTCTCCTTAATTAGGGGTATTAGTCACTTAATAAGATAGGCTAATCTTAGCCATTGATTGTGTTAGGTTGTTTATTTTAATTAAGCACTATGGACCTAGCCCTAAATGAGAAATTGTGTCGTCATAATCGTAATAAGGGGTGATAATGGGAAATCATGTTGTCATTATGTCGTCATAGAAAATCATGTCGTCATAATTATAATGGAGTCTCCTCTTTTTAAGGGAGTCTTCCTCTCCTTGTTGGTTATGCATTAAAGAAACTATATTATCTTCTTCTTCCTTCTCCTTCCCTTTCCCTTGCTTGAAGCGTGGTACTGTTTATGTTCCCATCTGGACACAACATTGGTATCAGAGCAATCCGATCCTCTTTTTCGTTGTCATGGCACCCAGCGTCCTGATGCATTGCAGGGCAATCCCCAGCTGCCCCCGGCACTACAGGGCTCACCTTAGCCATAGCCTTGCATCTCCCCTGCATCCACCATGTTTGGAACCTTCGATCCTGCGAACATACTTCCCCCTGGCACCGCTGACACTCAATTGTGCGCCTCCCATAGCCCAGCCGCTATGCCTCGTCACAACAGGGCTGAATTGCTTTCCTTTGGTACTGCTTCCGGCCCGACGATTCAAATTGGCTTCAATGACTTTGCCACAGATATTTACCATTCCTCCATTAACGATGCTTTTGGAAGACATTCGGTCGAGCTACGACTAGCCCGCCTCCAATTTCCCAAGTATGGGGGTGACGAGCGTCCCATCGACTGGATATATCAGGCAAACAAGTTCTTTGGTTATGTTCTGACATAGATAAACTGCATATTGCCGCCTTCCATTTGATGGGGGACGCATTTGCGTGGTTTCAATATTTTGAGCGCTACCTTCTCCACCTACATTGGATCACTTTATTAATGATCTTTGTGTTCAATTTGGGCTGAATGAATATGGTGATTTTTATGAACTTCTGGCCACCCTACACCAGACATCCACTGTGTGCGTCTATCACCAGGAGTTTATGTGAATTGTCAATCGTCTGCCCAATTTGGACCAAGCAGTATCGGTGGGTGCCTTCATGAATGGCCTCCATGTAGATATTGCGGATGAGATTTGTCAATTCCGTCCGAAATCTATGCGGGAGATTATAGGGCATGCACGTGTTGCGGAAGAATGGTTGAACCGCCAGCGTTGTGAAGTGTCAACCTTCTCTCATCCCACGGTGGTGACTACACCAAACTGGCCAATTGCCTTATTGATTGTTCCTCCTCGGGCGGGACCACCAGTGGGGTCTTCCAACATTCCTCCTTTCTGGCGACTTTCTCAGGCTCAGATGGAGGAGAAGCGTGCAAAAGGGCTCTGCTTTAACTGTGATGAAACGCTACACTCCAGGGCACCAATGTCGCACACCACCCACCACCTTTATTTTGGAGGAGTCTTGCCCTTAGGGGGATCATTCCATCTGTCCACCAGCAGATGGCGACTATGAGGATGCTGTAGGATGACTTCTACAGTCAGTTTCCTGCATTTGTGCCTTGAGGACAAGGCTATAGCTGAGCGTGGTGGAATGTTACGTCTCCTTAATTAGGGATATTAGTCATTTAATAAGATAGAATAATCTTAGCCATTGATTATGTTAGGTTGTTTATTTTAATTAAGCACTATGGGCCTAGCCCAGAATGAGAAATTATGTTGTCATAATCGTAATAAGGGGTGATAATGGGAAATCATGTCGTCATTATGTCATCATAGGAAATCATGTCGTCATAATTGTAACAGTCTCCTCGTTATAAGGAAGTCTTCCTCTCCTTGTTGGTTAAGCAATAAGAAACTATATTATCTTCTTCTCCTTCTCCTTCCCTTTCCCTTTGTTTTGTAAAGAGCACCATGGTGTCTTGATAATTGCCTACTAGCTCTACGAAAATGGGAAATTTGCATGACAGCAAAGAAGATTGAATTCTCTTCATCACCTTTTTGGGTCCATGTTTGGGAGATTCTGATGGACATGAATTACAATGAAGCTGGAGAAAGTGCAAGGAATAGTATTGGCAAATTATTGGACTTGATAATGAGTTCAATTTCAAGACCAAAAAATATTCCTTCGAGTTCGAGTTGAAGTACCATTGTCTACTCCTTTGCGTTGTCATGTCCCGAATTTCAAAACCTCGAATAATGCGCGAAAGCACTAACTCAATTAAGGTCATGAGGCTGAAACCCGGGCCGCGACTGAATACTCAACACTTTCGATCCCATTCCAGAATGCTTAACCAATATCCGTTATACAAAAACCTTAAATAATAAAACAACTACACTATTACAATAATCCAGTCAACAATTCATTAAACATCAAAATAAATTCAGCACACATGCTGATAAGTTCTCCCGAACAGAAAATAAAAACGATAAATAAATCCACATCTTATCAACTTCCGTCATCGAGCTCCAAACACGAACCTTGCTAGTTCTTCTACACTTTAATTCCTGCATCGAGAGATGCATGAGTATTTCGAAAGAAATACCCAGTAGGAGCCAAGAAAAACCCACAACAGGTAATAAAATAGAATACTGTAGAAATGAGCATTAAAGACACATTTAAGAACATCAGGTAGAGTAAATACAGGGTTCACTTACCTGCTCAAAATCAATATCAACGACCATTAGCGGTCAAGAATGAATAAGCATACCTTAGTTCTCAAACGTACAGAGCGTTAGGAAGATTAATAAGAATACTGACTCCAAACATCCACAGTGTCGAAGACAACAATTTTTGCTCTCTGTTCAGTCCACTTCCCCTATGGACATCAATACCAGATCATCCTAGAGGTTCTACAGAGGAAACCGGCCATGCGTCTAGGGATGCTGGCCCCATCGGTGCTTACGGGCACAATGGGCTAAGACTGCAAACCTTCTGTAATGTCATACAGTCTAAAGCACACGCGTTGCAGTCATCGGCTGAACTACAAAGGTTCATATATCATCTGAGATCACAAAGGATCTAGCAATGGCTCGTGAGCATACTATGAATCCAACTAAGAGTGTTCATCAGAACTCCTAGTGGAGAACCAGTTTACATGGAACTGAATTCATCTAGAATCAACCAGGGTTCTCTCAAACAGAGAACCAGACCATAATCATCAATGAAAGACTCTCAGAGGAGTAAGACAATAACTTTGTCAAGGTCATCAGAAAGGACTCACATCGGAGTATTTAAAAAACTCTTAGAATTATCAACATCGAATGACTCCAATCATGACTCATCAAGAATCGAGATATTGAATCACTTCATCGTACTTAGCCTCTAGATATGACAATTCCTATGCACAAGAATTTAAGGTGACCAATATCAGGAATAGGTCAAATGTGATGTACAAGGTCTTTTGGATTTGTACGAGAGAATTCCTTGAACGATAGGTCAATCAAAGATTTAAACTCAAAGAGACAATTATTTTCGGACAGAACCCATGGCTCACTGTTCATACTCATATAATCTGATATTACATTACCCTGTACCCTCAGAGTCTTACAATATAATAATTAGGTCGTAATACTATGTATACGTATACTTATAGCATATAGTATCCAGCCGATTTAGGGTTTTATCATGAACACAGTGTTCTGCCCCATGCAAAATAGCTGAATTCTAACTACTACCACTGTTTATCCAGTACGTTTTAAATTCTGAAATTTTTATCTCAATTAGTCTTATTTGTCTAGTTTATAACCATCTAAGATCATAATTTTCTGAGTCGTATAGATTTAATTATGATTTTCCAATCACTGCTGGTTGATGCAGGAACAGTCCTGGCTGAGAGCAGTTATCTTAATCCACTTTAATTATCTGATGATAAACTCGTAATTAATTACTTAATACCACTCACTGACATCAAGTATTAACTCTCTAAGTATTTTACAGAACCTCATCCACCCTAATTTCATAAAATTTTCTTCTCCTTTGTGCATATCTTTTCAGCTTATTAGAGTATATAACCATCTCTTCACCAAACCCGAAAGAACTCAAGTAAGACAATTAATCTCAGAAGCTGGTCAACACTAGTACGTACTGACATGAACTCCAGAATGTAGGCTGAGACATCAGAAGCAATAATATTTAATTTCACGAGAATTAGATCAAGGATTGCATAAGGATCTCAACCGATTACCAAAATTGGATCAAGAACACTGAAACAGCATGAAACGACTCGATCGACCCATAAAGCAGCCAACTTTTGTTGGACAGAGCGTGACATTGAATACAACAGCAAGATATGACATGTATTGCACGGTATACAACATGGGAATGTCACACTAAGCACTAAGACGAGATTGAAAACAGGAATGTTCACTTTATCAATTACCATATCTCATGCATACATTTAACACGATCAAGATATGTGACATGAAACAAGACACTTCTTCATATGATATAGACATTCAAGAATCATTCACAATTCACGATATATCTCATCGAATCAACCAAGAATCATAGGTTGTGGAAAAATTAAGCATCCTACCTCTTTGACGATTTACAACTTCTACGCGAGTTTCGACCACCACGTGCACCACCCTCTTTTCGTCAAATCACCACCACCACAATCTTTTGTGGAAAGGAAGGAACTACTGATCGAAGGAAGAGAAGAGAGGACGAGCTCTTGCTGGCTTGCACGACTCCCCAAAACGTCCAAAAGCTTGCCGGCCCTTCTACTAGTGAGTTTAAATAGTAATTACCCTATTACCTTTAGACGAATCACCACCGTGGATCCTTATATCATCCAAGTGCCACAAATAGACCAAGATAAGAGAGGATCTTCAATTAGAACGTGGTAACTCCTCAATTACTCATCAGTTACGATCCCAATTAGTTAGGAAATTAAGTGCAATTAGTTGGTTTCCATAACTAACCCACAATCTCCTCCTAAATGAATTCAAATTTGATACGGTTTTAATACTTACCTAGTCATGCTTTTAATTGGCTCAATCAACTCAATTCCCACCTTAATACGTCCCAAATTCCAGACCTTAGATATCTCCACATTAGTTAGGGTTTCCCCCAATTAAGGTGGTCCAAAACCCTAATTCTCCACTTAGGCAACTACCCTAATTAAGTCGATCTCCCACCAATGATCTTCTTGCAATCAAAGGCCACAATTTCATCCACAAAAAGGAAAGGCCATCTATCTTGGACGTGATCAATCCACAATCCAATTTAATTACCATCCTTTTTTAGTAGGAATTTAAATCCAATTAGTTGGTTACTAAATTAAGGTTGTAACCTCCCAATTTGACAACCGGTTTCACTCTCTCATATCTCCACATGACGTGCCCTTAGATTAGTTTGGTAACTACCTAGGTTGCCCCACCAATCACGTCCAAAACTCCCTCTATTAGATTCCTTAATTACTAATTAAAAGAATCACAAATCCAATTAACACACAAACCGGATTTTTAGCTAGATATTTATTCTTTTTAAAACCGGATTTGGAAAGAATTTGAAATTCCCTCTTCTCCTTGATTCTCTCTCCCCTAACCAAATATTCACATGCCAACTACGTGCACAGTGCCCAGGGCACTGTGTCCACATGGCTCTGGCCCTCAGATGTTCCTGCGCCTGGTGCGTGGCACACAGATGGACGGCTCCGATGTCTCGCGAATGAAGTGTGCCAAAAAATAATGCACAACTCTTGTACCACAACTCTTATACCACAACTCTTGTACCACACTAGTAATTCAATTTAATAACTCAAAATACTAAAATGAGTCTCTACACATTGGAGGCATACCCTGGCGTCAGGTGCACTCAGCCCCTGGCGCCAGGCCAGCCTCAGCGCCAGGTTGAGCCCAGCGCCAAGGCTAGTCTTTCCCGCCCTGGTGTACAGCCTAATCTGGTTTATCAATTCCACTCTTCCAAAAGCATCACAAAACCAATTCAACACACGAGATTAAAAGATTTCAAAACAGGCAGCAAAACTTTCTTATTTTAGAATAGTTTCCTAAAATAGCAGTTTAGTAAACTTACAGAATTTTTGGGTGTTACAGTGTAGAGGCGGCTTTCTTAGAACCTTAGACAGAAGACGGGAATGGTGCTTTTACAAGCTTGAGAGGCTACCAATTTTTTTGTCACTACTGCAGTTTGATTGGTCATGACTGGAAGAGATGCAAAGTAGAGATCCAGGATTCAAAGAATGGAAACAATAAACTTCTCGAATATGGAGATTGGATGAGATGGGGCATTTCTAAGGGGAAGCGAGGCTTCATCAACTTTGATCGATACAGTGGCAAGTGGTTAGAAGATGAGGTTTGTATGAGCAGAGGCATTTTTTGGAGTCAAGGAGCAGGGGCTCACATCAGCACCTCTCCTCGCCTAGTTCTTTATTAAATGTGTTCGGCGGTAGGCTGGCCGGAGAGTTGCCGCTGGCGAGGTCCATTGCCGCTGAGGAAGAAGACACCTTAATAAGGAAGGTAGCCAATGTTTCCAATCATTGCGTGGGGGATTTTGGATCCATTCCAAGTTTGACAAGTTTTCTATTTATAACGGTAAGACATTGAATGAGAAAAATAAGAGGAATGATTTAGAAGTTACTAAAAGAGTTTCAAATTTAAATTTGAACTACATGGAGGCCCGATATGGAAATAGCTATGTGAGCATGAATAGTGAACAATGGACCCATAATGGGCCCAAGTTTTACCCTCAATCATCTTTCGGTTTGAGTGGGTCCAAGAGTCCTAATGCATAAAATGAAGCCCATATAAAAATTAGTGGACCTGCCCAACCCAACAAAGACCATGGGCTAGATAAAGAAAGGATGAAGGATGCTACAAAGCCCAATGAACCACTATAGGTGAATGGGAGGTCGTCCGCCATGGAAGACGACAAGCAAAAGGATGGGGGCTTCCTCATGGAGGTTCCAGTTGTTTTTCAAAGTAAGAAGACTCTGGGTGGATATGGCAAGGAGGAACGAGGCAAGAGGGGGGAGTATAAGCAGGCTTTGTCAATATCAAGACCTAAAAACATAGCTTTCACTCCAAAAATGAAGATGTTGCAGGAAAGCACAAGGTTGACGGTCAGGGTAGTCACGAGCGATCCTTTTACATGGTTGCATGTAAGAATCAAATAGTGATTTTTGAACCTTTGGGTTCTAAGAGGCGGGTTGCAAGTTTTGATAGAGGAAACCATCTTGGGGGTACTGGTGGGAGTTGTGGGAGGAAGGTGTTGAAGCTCCCTCACCTTCAACGCTTCCTCCCACAACTCCCACCAGTACCCCCAAGATGGTTTCCTCTATCAAAACTTGCAACCCGTCTCTTAGAACCCTGTAAAAGGAAGGCGAAGGTGATTTGGAGGCGGAGGAAGGCGAAGGAAATAGAGAGAGGGGAGAGTCAGTCGAGGGGAGGGTATTGTGGGAGAAGTTGACCAGTCAGAGTTGGAGGGCCAAAGAAAGGAGAGGGTGGCGGAGAACAAGGAGGGAGGGGGTGCTTTTGTAGGTGGGGCCCATGTGCACTCCCACATGCAGGAGCCAAAGTGCCAGAAATGGGCTTTGAGTGGGGCCCATGAAATTTTGGTGATAGGGGAAGTTGTTGGAGACACTGTTGTGAAAGCTATGATTGGGGTGAGTGGTACCCATTGTGACGAGATGGAGGGGAAAGTAGGGAAGGGAGAGTGTAGTGAAGATGGTGACATTTTTCATGCTACTCAACAGGTACCTAGCCCAAGGGTGATGCTATTGTTGAAAATGATGTTATTATTATTGGATCGACAGAGGCTATTAATCAGCCTCGCCATGCAAAATGAATTGTTTATTTTGGAACTGACAAGGTTTGGGGAATCCCTGGATAGTTCAATGTCTCCTAGACATGGTGAAGGAGAGAAACCCCATGGTTGTCTTCCTATCAGAGACCAGGCTGGATGTCCATATATGGCGTTGGGTTTCCATGATGATTGGACCAGGAAAGTGATGGCATGTGTATCCTCTGTGGACTATGATGTTATGGTCAATGTGAAGCCAATTGTTTCTGTCACTCCACATCGGGGTTTGAGACAAGGTGACCCTCTCTCACCTTATTTATTTCTTTAATGTGGAGAAGGTTTCACTGGCCTTCTTAATAAGGGGGGTTATGGATGGTGATGGGGATTGAGGCGGCAAGGAGTGGACCCAAGCTCTCCCACTTATTTTTTTACGGACGATAGTCTTGTATTTTGCAAGGCATCGATTGAAGAATTTGAGAAGGTGAAAAATATTTTGGAGATCTATGAGAGGACCTCGGGGCAACTTGTGAATTTGAAAAAAAATCGGGCTTTATTTTAGTAGAAACACTTTAAGAGAAGATAGAGATGATATCATAAACTTTCTTGGAGTGGAAGAGGGGAGGAGTTTTGACAAATATTTGGGCCTCCCATCTTGGATTGGGAAGGAAAAAATAAGTACTTTCAAGGGACTTAAAGAGAAAGTTTAGAAAAAGATGGAAGGAGAAAATGTTTTCTAAAGCCGAAAAGGAAGTTCTTATTAAATTGGTAGCTCCATCTATACCCACTTATGAGATGAGCTATTTTAGACTCCCGTATACTATTTGTGATGAGATAAGGAGGTTAATTAGTTCCTTTTGGTGGGGTGATAAATGGAATGACAAAAAGATCCATTGGTTGAGTTGGGACAAGCTTTGTAGTCCCAAGGGAGAAAGAGGTCTTGGATTCCTGGATTTGTAGGCTTTCAACATCGCCTCCTTGCGAAACAAGGATGGCGTATTATTTCTAACCCTCTTTCTCTTTGCTCGTAGGTGTTGAAGGCTAAATATTTTTCTAATGGAGACTTCCTTAGAGCACCTAAGAAGCAAAATACATATTTCGTTTGGCGCAGTATTCTCTTGGGCCAAGACTTGTTGGCTCAAGGTATTGGTTGGAAAATTGAAGATGGCTCATCAATCCGGGTGTGGGAGGATAGGTGGATCCCTTTCGATGGTGCTCACAAGGTGCGGACTCGTAGAGGTGTACATCATGAAGATATGAGGGTGGAGGAGCTTCTTGAAATGGACCCTTATGGTTGGTGTGAAGATGTAGTCATGAGCAATTTCTTTCCATGGAGGCAGATGAAAAATTAAGTATTCCTTTGTGTGAGACTATGTTAGTGGATGAAGTTGGGTGGGCAGCAAATAAAAAGGGTCATTTCTTGGTTAAGAGTGCATATCTCCTTGCACTTAAGCTTCAATAAGATGGCCTCGATGTAGGGGCTCAAGTAGAAATGCAAAGAATAAAATTTGGAACTTGATTCGGATGATGAAGCTTTCGACAAAAATCAAACATTTTGCATGGAGAGCATGCAAAGGTATCTTGCCTACTAAGGAGAATTTAACTAAATGAACCGTTGTGAAAAAGCCAAAAAGTGAATAATGTGGTATTGTTGTGGGGAATATCATTCATGCTCTTTGGACTTGCCCGGAGGTGAATGGTATAAAGCCATTGATTTTGATACAATCTCCAGCCTAATGGATGTAGTAGAATTCATAAAAAAAGAGTACAGAAGGAGGGAGTTGGAAACAACTTGGGTGATGTCATGGGCTTTATGGTTCAATAGAAATGCAAGACGGGTGGGAAACAACTGGAAATCTGCTGATAAGGTTCGGTCTTGGGCCTTTGACTATTTTGAAATGCTCACAAAATCTTATAGAATTGTTATACCAGACAATCTGGCTTGTGGCAGGACCATATGGTGTGCACCCAATGTAGATGAACTTAAAGTAAATTTTGATGGATCTGCTTTTGACAAGGAAGGCAAGTCAGGTGTTGGTGTTTGCATTAGAAATCATTTGAGGGAGATCATAGCATGTAAATGTTTCATACAGGGTCAATTTCAGGCTGAAGAGGTTGAACTATTAGCAGCTGCAAGAGCTATTGTTTTTGCAGCATTGCATACATCAGGCAAAGTCACTTTCGAAGGTGATTGTCTGGATGTTATTAATCAGTTGGGAAACAGAGATGAAGGGCATTCAGTTCTCGGCAATTTGGTAAAAAATACTCTACAATCTATTGATAAATTCGAATAAGTTTCTTTTCTTCATGTTCGTGTGGGGGGGGGCAACTCATTAGCACATTGTCTAGCTAGACATGTGCGAAGGTTGACCAGCCTGGTGCTTTGGAGTGGAGGGAACTTATAATTCTAAAAACAGAGATGAAGACCTTATGTCTTCTTCCGTTGCAAAATGCCTTGTCCAAAAGCAGCTTCTAAAACAACAGGGATATTCTTTACTCTGGCCTTCTTTCCACTTCCATCGGAATCTTTTTTTTTAAAAGATAAAGGTTGAGTACGGAAATATGGGTGGTTCGGTCCTTTTAGGTACGGAAATACATATGACAAGCATGTTTCAGAATCACTTTTCTTCGTGAATGTCCCTTACTTTATAGAAATAGCAACTCAGCTGCCATAGGGACTACACCACCCACATTCCCCTCACCTACCTGCTGTTGGTGGATGGAATGGGTATTGAAATCCACTCTCAACAATCTCTCAACATCTCGATAAGTCAATCGATCACCACCTACATAGTAGTAACAAATTGAAAAGTAAAATAGGTTGGAGATGAAAGAACAAATCACAAAGTGCATATAAATAACATCAAGTCACAAATAGAAACATAAGATATGCAGTGTAACTCAGCTGCATATAACTAATAAGATATTAGTAGTTCACCGATTTGGCTACACCACAAGGAAGAACAAGCTTTCACTATGAATTCTCAAAAACACCTTACAAGAGTTTGACACTCAAACCTCTTCAACTTTGCTTTACTTTCGTTCAAAAAAACTCTCACATTTTCCCATTTGGCTCCCACTCTCTTTTTCTCTCTTTTTTGTTTATTTTTTTCCCCAAAAGAAAGAAGAGATAATACATATTGGTCTAAGTGGGTTTCAAATTTGTTCCTAGAATTATAAGTTTACCCTACTCTAGACCTAACCCAAAATAAAGACACTTCTTTACTTGAATTTTGAATCAAACCCAACACCTGCCTCTTCACCATTTATCCTAAGCAAAATCAGCTTCAGTATAAAATGTGCACTAATTCAAACAGCCACCTACTCTATTATGTGGTTTGTCTCTTCCAGAAAAATTTGTTTGTTTCCCTTGAACCTCTTAAACAAATTCCATGTATGCTATGAAACCGAGCAAACAGCTAGCTGCTCATGTGCTTTTTATCCTTCCCCAAATATCTTTTTCTTAACCTCCCTATCCAAAATCTATTTTTGCTCAGCTCTCACAAATTTTTTTTGTCAGAAAATTCTATATCATCCAAATATCATTTCTTTCTCTAAGATATAAGCCAAAAGCCAAAAAATTCCTAAGACTGATTCTCTATCTTCTTGCAAATATCAGTCCTCCATCAAATATTTCAGAAGCTCCAATTGGCCCTTTTGAAAGCCTAAACCTGAGCAACACCTCAGGTAGCTTTCCGAACTCCTCAGGCCTATACCAATTCCATGTTACTCTAAGACCAATTTTGAAAACCAATTCTCCTGTTTCATCTTGCGTCCAAGATTTCTTCTCACATATATTTCTTGGACTGTTCTGCTTCAGACGATCCCAAAAACCAATTTGCTCTATCTTAATTCTGAGCATATCTTCACAAATCAGATTAAAAGCTGATTTCAGAAAATGTCAAAACTGCATATCTGCCTCAGAAGCATTCTAATTGGCCAAAATAATGCCATTACAGCTTTAAAATTTTCACGAAAATTCCTCTCAGGCGGGAAATATATTTGTTAAAAGTAAAACTTCTCCTTCTATTCTCCATCTCTGGCCTTCTACCAAGAATCCATCCCAGAGGATTTCTAGCCGCAACAATGTTATTGTATCCAAACGCCTACCTGGATTAATGCTTGTAAAAAAACCAGTTCCAGTCATGGTTTCAGTCCATCAAAAACGAAAAATTATCTGTGAGAAGCTATTCATCGGTGGAAAATATTCAGAGCAACCAATTTTCCAGAAGGTAGTGGCCTTTCTCATTGATCGTGGATTTAAAGCACTGATGAAATGGGGAGGCTCTTTCCCACCATTGTCTGAGGAATGTCTGCAGCACTCCATGACGTCCAGAGCCCCAACCGCATCACCATCTGAGGCGAAGATGAAAACAAACAAGAGGAGGCTGATCGACATAAGGTAACCTTGCATATATGTGGACCAAACCCGGAGTGGCGCACTCCCCATGCTCTTCTAGTAGGACATCTTCTTCCTCACTATAGAGCACTCTATGCGCTCCTTGTTCGGTGTGTCTATCCTAGACTATCCAACAAGTCGGAGCTATCGTTCCGAATGGCTCATCTCCTATACTTGTTGGGGACCAGTGAAACGGTGTGCATTGCATCACTTATAATGAATCACATCCAAAGCTTCATCAAGTCGCCAAGCAACTACAGACATCCTCATGTAAGTAATCCCCTAATTACCCTTAAGTAGTCCCACATGATAATTAATAAAATTACAAGACTAGCTATCCTCATTCTAATTGGTTAAGGGTATGGAAGTAATAACTACTTGATAGACGTAGTTACTTAAGTATAAATAGAGATCATCATAAAAAATAGGGCAAGGGGGAGAAACCTCTCCTCATCATTTTCGCAATGGATTCAGGTACACTATATTTCATAATGATGATGTTAATTAAGATTGCTTACAATTGGTATCGGAGCCAACACGGCCCAACGGCCGGATGTTGGCCGACGGCCGTGCCATCACGAGCCGACTGCCGGATGTAGGCGGATGGCCATGGTGATGGCAGTTTTGTATCTGCCTTTCATTTGCCGCCATGGCTGACCTAGACACTGCTGACTTCACGCCATGCCGGCTACTGCCGTCATGATAAAAGAAAAAAAATGGTTTTTTGTTGCCGCCGGCCTCGCCGTAAAAGAAAAAGGAAAGGGCGGCCCTTTCGACTGCGATAGTGGTGCCTCGTGGTGGCGGTGTGCCGTGAAGGATGCTTATGATGATCGTCGCACGCCGATCACTGCCACCACCACGGTTGTTCCGGACCAGAATGTATAAATAAAAAAAATAGTCTTTTTGGCAGCCGCGATGGTGGCGGCGGCCATGACTGTGAATGGAAGGCGATGGTGGCCCACCTGACACTTGCCACAAATCGATCGGACATGATGATGGCGCCGAGAAAGATGAGGAAGTTATGTTGTTCCTTATGTATGTATTATCCATGTGCTTGATTATGTCATTCATAGCCTAATGTATTGAGCATGATTATTTAATTGTAGCATCAATTCCTATTTTCTTACATTCCCATGCTCCATGGCCTTGATTTTTCAGATTGGAAAGAGCAAGTCTAATTCAACCTTGGTGTTTTGGACCTTGATGTATCTCTTAGAACTGAAAAACTTGCTGCAATTACTGCAACTAGCAGCACTGAAGATAAGGTATTATTTAATCAATGGGAAAGGTCAAACAAATTAAGCCTTATGTTTATACGAATGACAATTGCAAACAACATTAAGACCACACTCCCTCCAACTGAAAATGCCAAAGAATTTCTCAATAAAGTTGAAGAACATTTTAAGTTTGCAGATAAGTCCCTTGTAGGCACTCTTGAGGCTAAGCTAACCACGATGAAGTATGATAGTTCTCGTGGTATGCATGAACATGTTCTTGAGATGACAAATTAAGCAGCTCGGCTTAAGTCATTGGAGATGTCAATGGATGAGTTTTTTCTTGTCCAGTTCATTTTAAATTCCTTACCTTCTCAGAATGGGTCATTTCAAATTAATTACAATACCATGAAAGACAAATGGAATGTAAATGAATTGGCCAATATGGTTATGCAAGAGGAGTCAAGGCTTAAGGCATTGGAACAAAACTCAGTCCACATGGTTTCTCAAGAAGTTAAAGGCAAGCAAAGAAAGTTCAAAAGCTCTAAATGGAAGGCTCCTAAAAACAATAATGCTACCCATAAAGACAACCATCATCAGAAGGAAAGAAGCATAAAGTGCTACTTCTATAGAAAGTTTGGCGACCTTCAGAAAGATTGCCAGAAAAGGAAAGACTGGTTTTAAAAGAAAGGTATTGATTCAACTTATGTTTTTGAATCTAACCTTACTGAAGATCCTTCTAATACTTGGTGGGTAGATTCTGGAGCTACCACTCATGTTTCTAATACTTTGCAGGGATTTCTTACAACCCAAACCACAAACCAAAAGGAAAAATTCATGTTAATGGGAAATCGGGATAAAGTTCCCATTGAAGTCATAGGCACTTATCAGCTATTCCTCGATAATGGACATCATTTAGATTTGTTTGAAACTCTTTATGATCCTGCAGTTTCTAGAAATCTAGTTTCTTTCTCGAAACTTGATGTTGATGGATACAATTTTAAGTTTGGGAATAAGTATTTTAGCCTATTTAAGAATGCTTCTTGTGTTGGTTCTGGTATTTTATGTAATGGTTTATATAAACTTAATCTTGATGATTACTTTGCTGCTTCACTACTTTCACTGCATACTTGTGTTGGTGCTAAACGTAGCCTTATTAATGAAAATTCCTCAAACTTGTGGCATAGAAGATTGGAATATATTTCCCGAGAAAGAATGAAGAGATTAGTAAAAGATGAGATTCTTCGTAATCTTGATTTTACTGATCTCAATGTGTGTGCGGATTGTATTAAAGGAAAACAAACCAAATACACAAAGAAAGGTGGCACAAGGAGTAAGGAACCTCTTGAGATTATCCATACAAATATTTGTGGGCTCTTTGATGCTTCACCTTTTGGTGGAGAAATCATTTTATCACCTTTATAGATGATTTTTCACGTTATGGTTATGTCTATTTATTAAATGATAAATCTCAAGCAGTGAACGCCATTGAGGTGTACATTACTGAGGTTGAAAGACAATTAGATAAAAATGTGAAAATCATAAGGTCTGATAGAGGTGGTGAATACTATGGGCGATATGATGAATTAGGGCAACACCCAGGCCCATTTGCTAAACTTCTTGAAAGTAAAGGTATATGTGCTCAATAAACTATGCCTGGAATGCCTCAGCAGAATGGTGTGGCTGAAAGGCGGAATCGTACTCTTATAGAAATGGTTAGGAGTATGATGGTTAATTCCACTTTACACTTATCTATGTGAATCTTACTCTTAAGACTGTTGTTTATTTGTTAAACAGGGTTCTTGGTAAGGCAGTTCCAACTACTCCTTTTGAGTTGTGGACTGGCAGGAAACCCAGTTTAAGACATCTGCATGTTTGGGGTTGTCCAGCAAAAGTGAGAATTTATAATCTACATGAAAAGAAATTAGATTCAAGGACAATCAGTGGTTACTTTATTGGTTACCCTGAAAAATCCAAAGGGTATAGGTTTTACTGTCCTAACTATAGTACAAGAACTGTTGAGACCGGTAATGCCAGATTCTTGGAAAACGGTGAAATCAGTGGGAATGCTACGACACCAAATGTGGCAATTAAAGAGGTTAGGGCGCATGTTCCATTACCTATAACTTCTTAACAAATTGTTGTTCCAATGATTGATTTATGGCCTATCAATCAAGAACAACAAATTAATGAGCCACAACTTATTGTTCCTTCAACACTCCATAATGATACTATCATCAATGAGCAAGTAGTAGAAGAACAACAAATAGCCTTAAGAAGATTTGAAAGGATAAGAAAACCAACTATTTCTAATGACTATATGGTTTATCTACAAGAATCTGATTATGATATTGGGGCATCTAATGATCCGGTTTCATTTTCACAAGCCATCGAAATTATTAATTCTGAAAAATGGATTGAAGCCATGAATGATGAGTTAAACTCAATGGCCCAAAATAATGTCTGGGAACTCATTGAATTGCCCAAAGGATACAAGAAAGTGAGTTGCAAATAGATCTTCAAGACCAAACATGACTCAAAGGGTAATATAGAACTATATAAAGTTAGAATTGTGGCCGAAGGATTTACTCAAAAAGAAGGTTTTGATTATAAAGAGACCTTCTCTCTGGTATCCAAAAAGGACTCACTCAGAATTATTTTAGCGTTAGTTGCTCATTATGATTTAGAGCTCTACCAAATGGGTGTGAAAATAGCTTTCTTGAATGGAAGTTTAGATGAGGAAGTCTATATGGACCAACCTGAAGGATTCTCCATTGAAGGAAAAGAATATTTAGCTTACAAATTTAAGAAATCAATTTATGGACTTAAGCAAGCTTCCCGACAATGGTACCTTAAGTTTAATGATACCATTACTTCCTTTGGATTTAAAGAAAACATAATTGATCGGTGTATTTATCTAAAGATCAGTGGGAGTAAGTTCATACTTTTGATTTTGTATGTTGATGATATATTAATTGCAAGCAATGACCTTGGATTATTGCATAAAACCAAGGACTTTCTCTCTAAAAATTTCGAAATGAAAGATATGGGTGAGGCAAAATACGTGATTGGAATAAAAATATTCCAGGATCGTTCACATGGAATGTTGGGTTTGTCTCAAAAACCATATATAGAAAGATTTTAGAGAGATTTGGAATGGAAAAGTGCTCATCAAGCCCAGTTCCCATTAAGAAAAGGGATAAACTAAACCTTATGCAATGTCCAAAGAATGAATGGGAATAGAAAGAGATGGAGGGAATTCCTTATTTGTCTGCAATTGGAAGTTTAAAGTTTGAAATACTGCAAATAAAGTAATGAGATACTTGCAAAGAACAAAAGATTGCATGCTCATATCATTGTCTGAGAATCTAGAGGTCATTGGCTACTTCAATTTTGATTTTGTTGGATGTGTCGATGATCAAAAGTTCACATTTGGCAACTTATTTATGCTTGATGGAGGAGCCATATCATTGAAAAGAGGAAAAGAATATATCATCCCTTCATCCATTATGGAGGTTGAATTTGTGGCATGCTATGAAGCAACACTTCATAATTATGGTTGCAGAACTTTATTTCAGGACTTGTAATAGTCGACTGTATTGCCAAGTTGATGGAAATTAACTAACTAACGACTAATTAAAATCAATTAATGGAATAAAAATCTAAACTTTATCAAATTGACAAAATACTAAGGCTTTGGAATCGGCATGCAATAAATTGTAGAGAACCCTAACCCTTCAATCATTTATCATTCTCCAAATACTCATAACAATCTAGAATCCTATTCACGTTGTTACGGAAGATTTTACTTTAATGCACAATTACTCATATAAAAATCACGTCCTTCATGCTATTTAAATTAACAGCTCAAATTACTAGATGTATCCACTTACGAGTAAATCACAACTAGTATCCGATTTGTTATTTAATCAATTAAAATAAGCATGCATTGACAATAGTAATTCCAAATCATAGCAAAAACATGATTAATGCTATATCCGAAACTAACTACGCAATTAACACAAGGAACGCATAATCAATTAACGCACAATTCTATAATAAAAATATCAACTTTCATGAAAACGGGAATCCCTACAATTACTACAGCCTCATCCTAACCTTAGCAATTAATCTAGCCAACCATATTAAATATAACACATGCATAATTCATAAAATTCATCTCCATTAACAATAGCATTCACTTGCAAAAAAAATGATGAGGTAAAACTGAAATACACCGTACTGTTCTTTCTCTTCTCAGTCGACTGTCCAGCAATAGTCGTGACAAACTCGATCTTCCAATCAACACCAACACAGCAGCAGATGAAATCCAAAGTAAAAAGAGAAAACTGAAACTAGTTTTGGAACTGGAAAAAAAAACTTTTCTGATCGTCTCTCTCGCTCTGGTCGGACGCTCTCTTGCTCTGCTACTCCTCTGTTTTTACACAGAGTACTGCCCTTTTTTTCTTTCTCAAATCAGAACCCCCAATCTCGTCAGAAAAATCCTACCTTCGGTGTGCTTTCCAAATCCGTCGATTTGCATCTCGATTCACATTCAATTCCGTCCAATTGCAAAGAAAAAAAATCCAATTTTGAACACGCAATACAGAGCCCAAAACATAAGTCTTTCCTTTCTGAGACCTTCCAAATCAGTCACCGATTCGGCTCTGTTCTGGCCCTTAGTCTGCCGCTTCCTCTTCCGTCTCCGTCGAGTTCTCTTGCCGTCGACCGCCGGAATCCAGCCGTCATCGTCTCCTCCTCAGCTCGAACCTCCATTGCCGCCATCCATGGCCGCCGTCGGCCTCTCGAGCTTCGCCGGAACCCAGCCGCCTCGCCTTCTTGCTGCCGTCGCCGGAACCCAGGGCCATAGCCGCCGATCTTCACCGCCTCGGGCCGCCGTGATCGAAGGACTCCACCGCCGAGCAGTTCCTCTATTTCAGGAAGACACCCGAGCCCCGACTGAACAGAACACCCGAGCCCCGCTCGGGTTTTGTTTTTATTTTTTATTTTATTTATTTTTCATTAAACCGGACCATTGAACCGGTCCTGATTTTCTTTCTTTTCTTTTTTTTTCTTTTACTCTCTTAAAACCCGTTGTATCATCCTTATCCGCTAGATCGAATCTGAATGGCTCTATATTCTAATTCCACACCCGTCTTCTCTTGACTGACTCATCAACGGATCAAATCATCTCTGCGCGTGATCTCAGCTCTTGGGTCGCTTTGACACTTCAAAACCCGTTTATTGGCTGTTCAGCAGTACGAGCACGTGAACCTATACAAAATAAAACATGTCCCACATTAGATATACCAAATAATTCATAAAGTTGTAGAACATATTGAAATTTGAGCCATTTAGAGAGCATTATTTAATTAATTCCTAATTACTAAACAAATGACTAAAATTCACTTTATTCCTCATTTTAATTAGAAAACATGACTAACAAATAGGTAAAAAGGTATATAAAAATGTATATTTTTCATGCTTAACAATTACCTCCAAAGACCTTTATTGAACATGCCAATAGAATGGGTCTTGACACTAATCTATGATTGTATGGATCATGCTTTACTTATAATGATGTTTACGCTCTATTACACTTTGATACCAATAAAGGTGTTTTTGTTTTTCCTGACCTTCTTATGATATGCATCAATGTGAATGAATATATATTTGTGACAGGACTAGTCTCAATTTGTAGAGACATTATGTAGACTCTTATGATTCCCTCTTTTAAACACTATATTGAACAGATTATTTAATATTGTGGTACATGGAGGGGACCGTGTCGTCTAAAGACATAGAACCGACATGACTCATATTAATAGTTTGATTAATTATAGTCTTATGTGGCCAAATTGAATGGATAATTTTGTGCACCTTATGTTGTCTTGTTATTATTATGATGAATTATCATTCGGACCAAGTGGGGGAATGTAAGTAATTCCATAATTACCCTTAAATGGCCCACATGGTAAGTAATAAAATTACAAGACTAGTTATCCTAATTCTAATTGGTTAAGGGTATGGAAGTAATAACTACTTGATGGACGTGGTTATGTAAGTATAAATAGAGGAGTTAGTCCTCTCTCCACCCATCGATTAACCAGATGATAGAAATTCCATCTAAAGAAGGAGATAGTCAGAAAGATTAGTGCAAGGGAGAGAAACCTCTCCTCATCGTTTTCACAATGGATTCAGGTACACTATATTTCATAATGATGATGTTAATTAAGATTGCTTACACCTCATGCATACCTCATTACCCAACTGGCTCACCAGTGGTTTGGGTTTGTCTCGCCTCCTTGTGAGGCTCTCCTCCCTCCAGAGCCGGTGGAATTTGCGCATATCATGGGGGAAATGATATCACGTTCATCAATACACCGGTGATGTCTAACATTGCAGCAAATGCTCCTCTGGCAATTGGTTTTCTACCTAAAGTGGAAGTTTTTATCCTGTTCATCAATACACCGATGATGTTTAATGTTGCAGCCAACGCTCCAGCAAACTTTGTTCCTGCAGAAAACGCACGCGTACCCACTGAAGTTACAACTCTTGTGCCGGCAGTCAATGACACTCCATCAGCCAGCTCACTTATGTTTGGACAGTTCAAAGCCCTCTCTCCTCTTGCAAAGGATTATGAAATACCCTTTGACATTTCAGAACTCTTGACATCACCATCTCTATCCCCTCGGTCAGCGCCTCCTACTCCTTCGCCGAGCTCCATGGTGTCCATAGCTTGCTCGACCATCTTCAGGACACTCACAACTCCATTCTCTGGCATTTAGACCTCCTCGAAACTAGTCAAAATGTGTCTGTTCAGACACATTTTTTGTTTCCAATTTGTATGTCAATTTGGTGACTGTATGCAGTATGGGGAATACATCTAACAAATATTGGGGTGTATAAATAAAGGGGATTTTATATAAAAAATCATCAAAAAATTTTTTTTACCAAAATAGCGCACTGTAGCAAATAATTCCCGGAATGGTGTTCTGACAAGCCACGCAGGCGCCAGCGTGGCCGCTGGCGCCTGCGTGGCTTTTTTTTTTAAAATTAACCCAAAAGGCGTCGGTTCAACCGACGCCCTCTCAGGAGGCGTCGGTTCAACCGACGTCTTTTACTACCTTAGCAAAATTTCTTTATAACAGAAAGGCGTCGGTTCAACCGGCGCCTTTCTTTATAACATAAAGGCGTCGGTTCAACCGACGCCTCTCTTTATAACAGAAAGGCGTCGGTTCAACCGGCGCCTTTCTTTATAACAGGAAGGCGTCGGTTCAACCGACGCCTTTCTTTATAACAGAAAGGCGTCGGTTGAACCGACGCCTTTTATTTCGTATATAGCCGCAGCCGCGCGGGCTCGGCCTCCTCCCCACCGAGCCCTAACTATCCGCCGTCGCCCTCTCTCGCCGCCGCCGTCGCCCTCGCCGCCGTCGCCCTCTCTCGCCCCACCGACGCCGCCGTCGCCCTCTCTCTCCCTCGCCGCCGTCGCCCTCTCTCGCTCTCACCGCCGTCGCCCTCTCTCGATCTCACCGCCGTCGCCCTCTCTCGCCGTCGCCGCTGTCGCCTTCTCTCGCCGTCGCCGCCGTCGCCCTCTCTCGAACGAGGCCGCCGTCGCCCTCTCTCGAACAAGTCCGCCGTCGCCCTCTCTCTCTCGCCTTGCCGTCGCCCTCTCTCGCCCCACCGACGCCGCCGTCGCCCTCTCTCGCCCTCGCCGCCGTCGCCCTCTCTCGCCCCACCGACGCCGTCGCCGCCGTTCTCTCCGCGGACACCTCGGCCAGTCGTGACCCCGCTCCGTCTCACCGGTAATATACGTTTAATATCCGTTTAAAATACATATTGATGTATTGATTTAGCTTTTGTATGGTTTGAAAATAATTAGCTAGTGTTTGTTAATTGTTTTGTGAGAAAAGATGGCGGGAGAAATGCTTCCGTTTGTGTTGATGTATGGTGGTAGAATTGATAGAGGTGAATACGAAGGCGGTGAGAGCGTAGGATTATTGATTAATAAGCCAAGTACTTACGATGAACTAGAGATGCAAGTGGTCAATAAATTGGGATGGGATCAAAGATTGTGGAAAATTCGTATGAAGTACAAGATGCCTGTTTTGGGAACAAGGACTACTATAATACCAATTGATGATGATAATTCTATGCATGTCATGCTCTATTTTGCACCTCGTGTGTTTAGCTTCGAGCTATTTATAGAAAAAGAGGCGCGCATGCCTAGGTTTGCAAATGACGGCGAAGGCACAAGTAGGAGTGCTCGCATAAATAGGTCGAGAGAAAATTCTAGAGGAAGGCGTGTGGAAGATAATGAAGAAGATGATTTGTCTATATCACTAGCGTGCAACGAACCTCAACTTTCGCCGAGTTGGAGGTAAGTTTATTTACAAAATGTAGTTTGACCATTCAACTTACGACTAAGTGAATTGTTTATTTATGATATAAGTTATGTTTTGAATAATTTAGGCACACATCTCAAGCTCATGAAGCGATGAATCTTGGCATGGCACGAGGTGGTGAATTGTTTGACACACAAACATCATTTCGTAACCCCTATACTTACCCTGGTTCAAGTGGTTGGCAACAGGGAAATATTAATGAGGAAGAGGATGGGGAAAATGATGAGTGGGTGCCTAATTCACCTGAGGTTAATGTTGAAGATGTACGAGGAGAGGATAGTGTGCAAGAGATGGTTCAAAATGAGGGAGATGATTTGGTGGATATCGCAATTGCTACAGATAACTTGGATGATTTTGAGGAAGAATTGCCTTACGAGGAGGAGCCCACGTGGGCGCGACTAACTGATGATAGAAATAGATGGGGCAATAAATCGGGGTTTGCATGAGGAGACATATCATGAGGAAGCAATATATGTGGGGCAAATATTCCACAATAAAGATGAATTTGTACACGCATTGAGGGAGTTTTCAATAGCGCATAATGTTCGCTATAAAGTGTTGCATACAAATCCGACGCAGTACACAGCAAGATGTCAATACCCTGACTGCCCATGGAGAGTACATGCATCAATGAGGAAGGGGAGTAATGATTTTAAAGTGAAGACATATACTGGCGAACACACTTGTAGAAATTCCGAGCTAGACACAGGTCATAGACAATGTACTGCGGCGTTTGTCTGTCGGCATATATTACCCTCTATTAGAGCAGAAGTAGATATCCCACCAGTGCTTATTCAAGAGAGGATTAAGGAGATTTTTCATGTTGATATTTCATATAAAAAAGCATGGGCGGCAAGGAATATGGCCATTAAAGCAATCTATGGTGATTGGGTTGAGTCCTATCGATTGTTGCCAATGTACATGGAGGCAATAGTTAATGCCAATCCGAGAACCGTGTGTAGGTTGGTGACGACCGAAATGGAAGATGCTACATATCGACGGTTTGAGAAGGCGTTTTGGGCATTTGGGCCATGTATCGAGGGTTTTAAACATTGTCTCCCCGTCATAAGTGTTGATGCTACTTTCCTATCAGGTAAGTATGGAGGAGCTCTTTTGGCGGCGACTGCAAACGACGGGCACAAGGGTTTGTTCCCTCTTGCATTTGCCCTTGTTTCGGGTGAGGATTATCCTAACTGGAGATGGTTTTTACGTATGTTGAAGGAGCATGTTATCCTTGATAGGATATCTATCACTATCATATCCGATCGACATAAAGGGTTGCAAAAGGCTGTGCCAGAGGTGTTTCCAGAGCCGCATTTTTGTCACCGATATTGTATCCGGCACATCAAGGCAAATTTTCATAAGAAGTTTAAAAATGATGTATTGACGAGGTTGATAGGGGAAGCTGCATATGTGCTTACTGTAGACGAGTTTGATGAAAAGATGAAACTTATCGGTGCAGAAAGTCAAGAGGCAAAATGGCTACTCAGTGAGGAAGGTGGATTATCACCTCAATTGTGGTCGCTTGCTCATGATGGTTTTAGAAGATTTGGAATGACCACAACAAATATGGCTGAAAGTCTAAATAGCGTGTTGAAGGGGGCTCGATCATTACCTGTGCAAGCCTTAGTGTCGGCCACATTCTACAGAATTGTCAAATTCTTTGTGAAGCGACATTCGGCCGGGTTGGCTATGACAACCCCATACACCCCTACTATTGAATTGAAGATTAAAGAACAAACGCGCCTGATTGGCAGCATGTGGGCTGACCAAATCAATTCTCACTTGTATGAAGTGAAAACAATGCGTGGTAGAAAATATGCGGTGGATATAAACGATCATACATGTTCTTGCAATTACCCTCAAGTGTACAAACACCCATGTCGTCATCTAATTGTTGTCCATGCGAGGCGAAGAAGACCCATCGGCGATTTAGTTGGATATTGTTATACATCTGATGCATATAGAAAGGTATATGCAGCCGAATTCTATCCGCCTCCAGATCGACGATTTTGGGAGGAAAAGTCACCTGAGTATGTGGTGAAGCCCCCAAGGGTAACACGAAAACCCGGTCGTCCACGCAGTAGGAGAATACATAATGCGATGGATAGTGCGGGCATGAGAGCAGATGGTCGAGCTCACTACCATTGTGGGAATTGCAACCAAGTTGGTCATAACAGGCGTCATTGCCAAAACACACCTTCTGCTGATTGGTACTTGCATACAATCATCTTAATATGTAACTTAACTTGTTGTCCACATTCTTTGAAGTTATGATTAATTGTTCGTTTCTTTGTAGATATTATGGATCCAGGACCGATTGATCCCTCCGTCCTGACAGAGCAGAGCACTCACAGATCTGATGGCATATGGAGGGGAGAGGTATGTGCATAATCATTATCTCCTTAGTTTTACACTTGTACATATATTTAATAATTTTCCATCCATGTAAATTGTATAGGATCCCGGGTGCATTGAATGCACCGAGCACTGGCAAAATGTGCGTCATTGGCTAGTTGATGCGCGCATTTTGCCATACATTGAGATGGCTGGATTTGGTGATTTCATACGATTACAGTACATCAGGATTGATAGGGCTCTCATCACCGCCCTAGTTGAGAGATGGCGGAGGGAGACACAAACATTCCACTTGCATTTGGGGGAGATGACGATCACATTACAGGATGTTGCAGTACTTCTCGGACTCCGAGTTGACGGCATTGCTGTGTGTTGCTCGACTGTGGGAATTGATTGGAATGAAGTGTACTTGCACCTTCTTGGACAAGTACCTCCACGCGAATCATTGAAAGGACGAAGTAGGGTAAGTCTGTTGTAGTTGAGAGAGCAGTTCAGTCGCCTGTCGGAAGATGCCACAGAGATTGAAGTCGAGCAACACGCACGAGCATATTTACTCTATTTGCTCGGTAGCACTATATTTGCCGATAGCAGCAGTAGCCATGTGCACCCGATGTATCTTCATTTGTTAGAGGATTTATACACTGCGGGACAGTATGCATGGGGTAGTGCCACCCTCGCTTACCTGTATAGAGAGTTGGGAAAAGCTTGTCAATCAGGCACGTCAGGGATTGCCGGGTGCGTCACCCTTGTCCAGGTAAACCATCAATTATCTTTGACTAGTATATTTTTTTCATAAGTATAACATTTGATTCATGTTGGGTGTGTATGTGGCAAACAGTTATGGTCGTGGGAGAGGTTGCATGTCGGTCGTCCAAACATTAGGAGCACTCCACTAGATGGTTTATCACCGTTAGGAGTTCGGTATGTGTTATTTCTTAAAGGTATTTGATGATGTTATATTTTAGATAATTTATTCCTCATCCTCGTTATGTTAGGTGGAATGCCAAGAAGACAAAAACTGTGAATCCTCACAGTGTCTTGGCGTTGTATAGATCGGAGTTGGACTATCAACGATCCGGCCAGGTATTACTCCTTTATATTGCATGCGTTATGAATATGACAAATGTACATTTCACCAAAAAGTAAAGTATCATATTCATATGTTGTGTAGGTAATATGGCAACCATATCATGATGATGTGTTAGCACAGTTACCTGGAATTTGTACGGATGGAGCGCATGTGTGGCTATCTAGGACGCCGCTTATATGTGTGGACATCGTCGAGATGCATGTTCCGGATCGGGTCATGTTACAATATGGATTTGAACAAGTTTTTCCCCCTCTTATGGTTGAGTTCATTGAACGAGTATCGCGCCGAGGCCGAGGTAGTTTTGATTGGAGGTCGCATCATGCGGCCTACATTACTAGATGGGACGACCGGACGATCACTCTCGTTGAAGGGGAGCCTGCTATGACTGAGCGAGATGCATACATGAGATGGTATTTGAGCATCACTAGGAGACTTATCATGCCACCCATGCATGAGCCGGATATGTTATATCAACCAAGAGGCGACACTGAGCGGGCGTTGGTGAGTATCATTAACTTCATATTTGATTTTATTCACTAGTATTTTGTAGTGAGTAGATAACATACCTGTGTTTTTCTTTCTAGCTTACTCTTGCACGACAGACATTTGATCAGACGGGCGCAGCTTTGGTGGACTGATCATATGAGAGCTTGCTAGCGGCCTGTCAGACGCTACACGATCGCTCTGGACATGTTCTTGCGAGTTTGCCATTACTTCGACCAGTTGTTACTGAGATTCCAGGATTGGAGGTTGTTCCAGAACCCGAGATTCTGACATCATCAGCTGACACGAGAAGTTTTACCCCATCACCTGTTGTTCCAGATGCCCCGCTGGAGCAAGTTGAGAGGCCTCTTTCTTCGAAAGTATATACTCGGCGACAGCGTGCACTTCGTGCTCAACGTCAGGCAGCTTCGTCTTCAGATGCTTTACCTGACGTTGAGCCTGAGGATATTCCAGTTCGAGAACGAGGACGGGGTAGGAATAGGTTGAGGAGAATTGAATAAACACTTCTTGTAATTTTATAAATACATTTGTAATACTTTGATGTCGTGTAATATATTTTGTATATATTTTGCGTCATGTTGTATTATTGGTTCAAAATTTATCTTGTTATTAGGTTGTGATGTGTGTGTTTATCAGGTTTGAAAAATTGTAGATTTCGTCCTCAAGAGAAAGGTGATTTTGAAGGTGTCGGTTGGAAGGCGTCGGTTGAACCGACGCCTTTATGCTTTAGGTTTTTTTTTTTTTTTTGAACAAGTGTTTGCAAGGCGTCGGTTGAACCGACGCCTTTCGGTTTTTTTTTTTTAACCAAGTGTTTTTAAGGCGTCGGTTTAACCGACGCCTTTAGGTTGTTTTTTTTTTAACAAGTGTTTTTAAGGCGTCGGTTCAACCGACGCCTTTAAGGTTAGCATAAAGGCGTCGGTTGATCCGACGCTTTCCTTTATAACATAAAGGCGTCGGTTGAACCGACGCCTTACTTTATAAACTGAAAGGCGTCGGTTTAACCGACGCCTTTATGCTAACCTTAAAGGCGTCGGTTGAACCGACGCCTTTTGGGTTAATTTTAAAAAAAAAAGCCACGCAGGCGCCAGCGGCCACGCTGGCGCCTGCGTGGCTTGTCAGAACACCATTCCGGGAATTATTTGCTACAGTGCGCTATTTTGGTAAATTTTTTTTTTTGATGATTTTTTATATAAAATCCCCATAAAATGGGGTGTAAGTGGAAAATAGAATATGTGTAGAGATTAAGTGAAGAAGGAAAGAAGCCCATCTTTCAACTTGGAGAGGACAACCCATGATGACAAAATCCATCTTAAGAAGAAGGCTTACTGAGATTCATGCAAATCACAAAACCCAAACCCACAAGCTATAGGGTCCTCAAGATGGGTCCAATGCATTAAAGGCCCACTACATGTTACTTGACATGACCCTTTGCTAAAAACCCACCTAAGACTAAAAGGCCTTATTAAAAATAGGCCCACTCTACATTTGGTCTTAGTCATGTGGGCTCAAGTGGAATAGATCCTCTACTCCAATTAGGTGCAAATCGAATAGGACTTCGATTAGGTGAGAATCGGAGGGGGTTTCGATTAGGACCTAATCGGAGTACCACCAAGATTCGGAACTTCCTCACTCACCTCTAGGTGTATGGAACTTCCACTATGCTCTTGAGCTAATAGGTAGCCTTGACTACAATATCTTTAGGTATAGTTCAAGATGACACCAATCTTCTTCTAGGCCCTTTTTGTCCTACATAAGGCCATATTAGAAGAAGGTTAAAAGTGCAAGCGGTAGATTCATCTTCCATTGAGTGTTCTTTAGATAATCCAAGGTTCATGGGGAAGATGTTTATGTCATAGGTTTCTAATTTTTTAGGATCTATCATTCGAGAAACCTAATCCCTTGTTCATAAACCCTCTACAAAATTCGGAGCATTATTAGATGAATCCAAGGGTGAACAAAGGGCGCCATTAGCTTGACACTAAGATCGAACTCCGGGTATCCTACCGACAAGAGTATGTTCTCTCACTTCTCTTCTTACTTAGAGTAGTACTTGATCTACACATGAAATATGCATTTTATTATCTCCTAAAGTTATATTTATGCTAGTGTTTGATTAGAATTACTACTACTTTAATATAGTTTTTGGTTTTTGTAGGAAACAAGAGTAAAATATAAAAATGAGGTAAAAAGTGACTTCAATGGTCAAATCTTCATCACTTCGTGTGCAAATCTCTGCAAGAAGTCAGCTTTCCAATGCCACTGACCGCGCACAATTCGGAGTTCGGAGCGAAAAGATATAGCCATTCGAAATTCATGAACAGTAACTAGATCGATCGGCCATTCAACGCGATCAATTGCCTGAGCCAAAGAACAGTGTTATTAATGGAAACGATCGATTAGAAATAAAACCGATCGATCGTATCTACTGGAGTTTTTCGACTTGCACATACAGTAGCAATGGTCGATCGGAATCATACGGCATCGATCGCCACAGTGATCGATCGGCAGGAAGTAACAAAGGAAATAGTGATCGATCGGGACGCGATCGATAGGCTATACGGAGCGATCGATCGCCGTGTGAGGTAAACTGAAATAAGCCCTATTTCGACTCGGATTTGGAAGGGGACTTCCTGGTTTCTCTTCATTCTTATAAATAGGCCTTAATGAGAATGTTTTGGGTAACCTTGGAGATCATCTTGAGCAGAATTGAAGGCTAGAGCAAAGGAGAGAAGAAGATGAAGAACTTGATGATGGATTCTCTTCCAATGTGAGGCTAAATGCTTTTCCAAGGCGTAGATGAAGCCCAATAATCTGGTTGTGTAGTTTCTTTTCTCTCATATTTTGTTTTTACTCTAGTTGGTGTATAGATTTTATTGTATAATCACTGTTAATTCATTAAAGGTTTGTTCTTTGTACTCGAGAGAGACAAGAGTAAATTCTTGTGAATTTCAATCCAAAGAATACTTGCGTATTCAAGAGGAACGTAAGTAGACTGAGGTGTTATATATTAATAAAGTTTCATTAGTTTATACTCGAGGGAGATAGATCACAATTCCATGTTTTAATCGTTTTATGTGTTACGTCCAAGAGGAGAGCACTATATTTTGAATTGACAAGTGTATGTCCGAGTGGAATATGCTGGCCAATTAGAAATCTTTATTCCAAAGAGAGAGAGAGAAACGATACACTAGTTTATTGTGGTGGATTCGAAGCCTTGGTCTTCTCCATATTGATTAAATCTTAATTAGATTAGCTAAAGTTCATCGCTTTCTTTAGATTACTTAAAAACTGCAACTTTTCTCTTGAATTTGGTAAAGTATTCACCGTCTTTGAGGTTCGACAACCCTTTAATACTCACTATAATACAATTGCCTTGTGCACTTGCAAAGGTTGAAATATTAAACCATCAAGTTTTTTGCACCGTTGCCAGGGACGAAAGCCAATAGTTTACCAAATTCTTAGCATAGTTAGTTTTAGAGTAGTCTAGTTTAAAGTAGTTTAATTTAGATTTCTTTTCTGTAGTTTAATTGCATTCTTCTTCTTTTGCAGGATTAAGAGAGGACGTTGATTCTTGTCATCGTTGGAAGGGTCATCCCTTCCCACTGTTTGCACTCTCTTAACCTTCTTTTAGAGTAAATTTGGGTGCTTGGTATTTTCTATTTTTCTTTGTGGGATTGCATGGCGTGCTAGTTATCGCTATTAGGATTGCTAGTTGTCGCTATCTAGGGTTGATGCTTGCTAGTTGTCGCTATTAGGACTGTTACAAGTTTTGTTTGATTTTTATTCTGCATGCATGGTTGTCGCTCCTTGAACCCCAACCTTGCCTTTGATCCTGATCCTGAGCGCTTATATAGAATCTTTAGAACTCCTAGCAAAACAATCCTTAAAATCCATCCAATGGCAGATAATATCAACCTTGGGGATGGGAATGGTCTAAACAAGATTCCAATAGTCCCTCATGCCCTAACCCTACAGGACTACTACCGTCCTACCACCTACACCTTCCCCTCCTGCATCCGTTTACCAGAAAATGTGGCTAATTTTGAGATTAAGCCCAACATCATCCAGATGCTGCCCACCTACCATGGCCAACTAAATGAGAATCCCTACAGGCATCTCCAAAATTTCATAGAAGTGAACACAACCTTCAAACTCACACTGTCTGATGACCAGGTTCGCCTTGGTTGTTTCCGTTCACTTTAAAGGATAGGGCTAAGGAATGGCTATACTCCCTTAAATATAACTCCATCTCTACTTGGGAGCAACTTCAGGCCAAATTCCTTAAGAAATACTTCCCTGTAGGGCGGACCAATAACATCCGCAATGAAATAATCACCTTTACCCAGTTACCTAATGAACAATTCCTTGAAAGCTGGGAAAGAATGAACGCCCTACTCCGGTCATGCCCACATCATGATGTGCCCAAGTGGTAATTAGTTCAAAGATTTCATGAGGGTGTGTGCGATCAGCACAAGATAATTGACGCCTCTTGTGGTGGCACATTCATGAAGAAAACCCCGGATGAATCTACTAGAGGACCTGAGCAAAAATTCTTTACACAGTGCCGCCCTCTATAGATTTGAAGGCCATATGCTTGGCAGGAGTGCCCCAAGGGGAGGCATGTGCGATGTCAAAGCCACCACGAGCCTAGAACACGAAGTGGCATCCTTAACAAAGAGGTTTGACCGGTTTTTCTCTCAGACTTCACCTTATACCCCATCCTCTCATGATCCCTGCACCATCTATGGCAACCCTATGCACACCATAGTTGACTGCCCCTCAGCCTTCCAGTATTCAGACCTAGTACAAGAGCATGCCAATAGTACACAAACTTTTCCTAGGGCTAATAATCCATACTCCAACACTTACAATTCTGGGTAGCGTGATCACCCTAATTTTTTCTGGAGGCAATCTAATCTAGGGCCTACTTTTAATCAAGCGCGAAGACAGGAATTATAAAGCCAACCTCAACCTTACCAACCATCTTCAGCCTCACAATTTGGTCAATCCAATAAGAAACCAACCATCGAAGACCAGCTGAGCCAAATAATGTCCACCCAATCTACCATGCTCACGGTTTTAATTGAGCTAACAACTGAACAAAAGTCATAGGCCCATCTTATTCATTCCCATACACAATCCATGGCCAAAATAGAGACCCAATTAGAACAGTTAGCTCAGGCCATAAACCGTAAAGAACTAGGAACCTTGCCGAGCCAACCCCAACCAAACCCCAGAGGCCAATTTACAGTTCAGCCCTCCCAATACCCTCCTGAGCAAGTTCAAGCCATAACTACCCTGAGGAGTGGGAGGCAACTCGACAATAGGGTTAAGGACTTGTCCCAATGTACCTTGAGTGAGACCATTGCTCATGCGATAGAACAAGAACACATTCCAATCAAAGCCATACTTGTTAGTTCTAAAACCCAGCAGAATGACCAACCTGAAGCCCAGAAAGAGAGACCTTATATTCCCAGGGCCCCATACCCACAATGCCTGGACAAACCCTCCCCCTTTAATAAATCCCACCAAAAGACGGAGGAGATGTTTGAGGTGTTTAAACAGGTTAAGGTCAATCTCTCATTGTTAGATGCATTAAACAAGTCCCTGCCTATGCCAAATTCCTGAAAGATCTTTGTACCTAAAATCGAAAAGCTAAATCTAATGTGACTAAAAAGGTCTTCCTTACAGAGCAGGTGAGTTCCTTATTGACACATAATCTTCCACCGAAGTATAAGGACCCAGGATGTCCAACCATTTCATGTGTTATAGGGAACCATAATGTGGACAAAGCATTGTTAGATTTGGGGGCGAGTGTCAATTTATTGCTTACTCTGTGTATGAGCAACTTGGGTTGGGGGAATTGCAACTGACTGCTGTAACACTACAACTTGCAGACCAATCCATTAAAGTTCCACGTGGTGTTATTGAAGATGTTCTGGTGCAGGTTGACAAATTTTTCGTTCCTGTAGACTTCATTGTTCTAGATACACAACCTGTGCAGAACATAGGCAGTCAGATTCCTGTGATTTTGGGACGTCCATTCTTGGCGACATCCAACGCTATTATAAATTGCCGGGATGGGGTGCTGAAATTGTCCTTTGGCAATTTAAATGTCAAACTAAATGTTTTTAATGCCCAAAAATAGTATCCTCCATCATATGACTCTTATACAGTTTATATGATTGACACTCTGGTGGATGGTGCACCCCCATGGTTTTGTCCTGCTGATCCACTTGCTACTTCTTTCATTAACTTTAATGTGTGAAGTAGGACCACGGAGGGACTAAATGTTGGATTGAAAGACCCTAGATAAGTTGACTAATGGAGTTTCGTCTAGCTGAAGACGTTAAACTTAGCGCTTCGTGGGAGGCAATCCACGTATTCAGGTGTATTATTTCATTTTCTTATTTTCTTTGTTTTATGATCATTGTTATTTTTATATTTTGTTCACATTGAGGACAATGTTCATAATAGGTTTGGGGGGGGGGGGGGGAATATTGCTTGCAAAAAAATAAAAATAAAAAAAAAACCATAAAAATGATTAGTTTTTAGGTTGTTTGTTAGTACTTTTTATAGGTTTTGATAGTTTATCCCGTAATGATGCATATTTCAATTCTTAAGTGATTAATTGAGATTGGAAGTGTGAGTAAGTATACTGGAGGATAGATACGCTTAACTGAGCATATCTTTCTGTTACAATCCTCTTGGAACAGGTGCTTGAGCTAAGAAAACTCACTCACACACATTAGTACATAAAATAATACCATCTAGAGATTTGTTGAATACTAATTTACAGTGGGATGTCTTTTGTCATAATCATTGGATGATGTGTAGTTGTCTGTTGAGCTTAAAAGATCATGATAGACTTTACTTGGCAAATGGCAAGGGCTTGGAACCGAAAATAGGTTGAGAGTATAATACAGCCTGGACAGAATAAAGATGTGCTGGAAAATATTATTACTGAAAAATAAAAAAAATAAAAAAAAATAAAATAAAAAATGAAATAAAAGGGCTGCTTGACTATGTAGGATTAACTTAGGCTGATGCTCGGGCCCGAAGCGATCTACTTAAAACCTAATGCCCTAAGCCAAAATGGCTGGGAGTCATTGGCCTGAGTCATTGCTAAACCTAAGCATATTGAATTCAGGCCTTACACAGTCCTATTGAAAGAAAAAAAGTCTATGGTGTATTATCCTCTCAAATCTAGAATGTTGGACCCGAATGAGGTGCGTTGATTTGTGCTATCATGAATCTAAAGATTACGATGACTATGTAGATTTTGATGTTCTTTGGTTAATGGGTAACACTGAATCTGTATAAAACTGAAATTTAGAATGTATTGCTACAATGTTCTACACTTTTACTATTTATGTTATCATGCTATATCATATTGAGCAGAAATTTTCAAGATAAGTGTGGAATAAAACCACTTACTTGAGGGCTTCTATATTCCTGTTGATTATGAACCAAGTACATGTGGTTGATTTTATTAAGCATTGTGGTATGCATTTCAAGGGATAATAAGTTTGTGTGTTTTACAATATTTTAATTTATTTTATTTTATTTACACTTAGGTTAATTAGGTTTATAAATACATGTTTGTGGGTAGCATGACTCCAAACCCTCACGAGACACAACTCGTCCTACTATGGACACGTAGAGGTTTAACAGCTTGTTGCATACGCTCAATGCAATCGTGTTCCCTACAAAAGTGGTGTTTATTTTTATGCAGTTTCTTAGTTTGATTTTGATTTGTTTTGTTTTGCTAGGGACTAGTAAAATCTAGGTTTGGGGGTGTGATCCATACATGAAATATTCATTTTATTATCTCCTAAACTTATGTTTATGCTAGTGTTTGATTAGAATTACAACTACTTTAATATAGTTTTTGGTTTTTGTAGGAAACAAGAGTAAAATACAAAAATGAGGTGAAAAGTGACTTCAATGGTCAAATCGTCATAACTTCGTGTGCAAATCTCTGATTGGACTGATTAACTTCATGTTAAAGTTCAAGAAGTCAGCTTTCCAACGCCACCAACAGTGCGCAAATCGGAGTTTAGAGCAAAAAGTTATAGCCATTGGAAATTCATGAACAGTAACTACGATTGATCGCCCATTCAACGCGATCGATCGCCTGAGTGGCATAACAGTGGTATTGAAGGAAATGATCGATCGGAAATAAAACCGATCGATTGTATCTACTGGAGTTTTTAGACTTGCACATACAGTAACAACGATCGATCAAAATCATATGGCATCGATCGCCACAGCAATCGATCGGCAGGAAGTAACAAAGGAAATGGTGATCGATCGGGAAGCGATCGATCGGCTATACGGAGCGATCGATCGCCGTGTGAGGTAGACTGAAATAAGCCCTATTTCGACTCGGATTTGGAAGGGGACTTCGTGGTTTCTCTTCATTCTTATAAATAGGCCTTAAGGGAGAACGTTTTGGGTAACCTTGGAGATCATCTTGAGCAGAATTGAAGGCTAGAGCAAAGGAGAGAAGAAGATGAAGAACTTGATGATGGATTCTCTTCCAATGCAAGGCTAAACACTTTTCCAAGGCATAGATGAAGCCCAATAATCTGGTTGTGTAGTTTTTTTTTTCTCATATTATGTTTTTACTCTAGTTGGTGTATGGATTTTATTGTATAATCACTGTTAATTCATTAAAGGTTTGTTCTTTGTACTCGAGAGAGACAAGAGTAAATTCTTGTGAATTTCAATCCGAAGAATACTTGCGTATTCGAGAGGAACGTAAGTAGACTGAGGTGTTATATATTAATAAAGTTTCATTAGTTTATACTCGAGGGAGATAGATCACAATTCCATGTTTTAATCGTTTTATGTGTTACGTCCAAGAGGAGAGCACTATATTTTGAATTGACAAGTGTATGTCCGAGAGGAATATGCTAGCCAATTGGAAATCTTTATTCCAAAGAGAGAGAGAAACGATACACTAGTTTATTGTGGTGGATTCGAAGCCTTGGTCTTCTCCATATTGATTAAATCTCAATTAGATTAACTAAAGTTCATCGCTTTCTTTAGATTAATTAAAAACTGCAACTTTTCTCTTGAATTTGGTAAAGTATTCACCGTCCATGAGGTTCGACAACCCTTTAATATTCACTGTAATACAATTGCCTTGTACACTTGCAAGGGTTTAAATATTAAACGATCAGTACTCTTATAATCTCATTTACTTTCTTAGATTGTGAAGTAGGCCAAAATGTCGAAACACTGAGTAGAGAGAGATAGGTTATTAAGGCCCATAGTGAGTGTGGATTCACTCTTTTTATGATTTTCGGTGAACCAAGAAAAACCGATTGATGTAAGTTGTTGTTGGTAATCTAAAAACTCTCACTTAATGGATATTGGAGGCTCTATTGGATTAGGTGCTCCGAGAGTGGATGTAAACCGACTATGTTGCTTGGCGATAAACTATTATGAATATTTTTGTACTTTATTTTGTTCATTTACCTTGCATTGCCATTTTGCAGAATTTTGTGATGGAAATGATTCGTGGATAAATATGAAACGAGGGTATTGGAAGCAACAGTTTTTTCCGTCGCTATAAATCATTTTTGTTGCAGTGTCAAACTAAGCTTCCTCAGGAAAGTGCCTCTACCACAATTTTTTTGTAACAAAATACCTTTATTTTTTTCTAACACTAGTGGCTGTTTTGCTCCCCTTTAAATTCCAAAAAATTGGCTTTAAAGAGCCTTTCTATCTTATCCCTCCTCATGAGGGTTGGCCCTTAGAAGAAGGAAATGACTCATGGACATTGAGTTGGACAACAAACCGTAAAGTAAAACCTTCATTATTCAAAAAATTTGCCGAAGTCTCTACATGTGGGAAACTTTGTATAAATTACACTCTAGACCCATCAGACATTCTTTTCTGTACATTTTTTGTTCTTCATATTATTAGGATCCAATCCAATCGATCAAACACTGAGTTGGACTTTCAAAATGAATTTAACAGGTATCTTTTTAATGTGCAATGCATTACTTAGTAATTATCTATTGTGAAATAAGTTGTGAAAAGAGATTCATACTACGAAATGTAGTTCACATTATGGAAAGCATTTCCCTTAGTTTTTAGACGACCCATTTTAGGGACTGTTTGGCAGCAACTACATAGCTGGATTTTAGAAGAATCCAGCTTCTTCATGAAAATCTCCTCCAAAAGAGATTTTTCTAAAGAATCTAGCTTTCACTTCATTGACTTTTCTCAATGATATTTTTTATAATTTTATAAAAAAAGACGGGTAAATAATTATAAAAAATGCATTTTCAATCATAAAAATGCGTTTTTTATTATTATTTACCACTGCCTTTCATGTTTATTTATAAAGTATATCATCAGACCCTAAATTCCTCCCTCAAAGCTACTTCTTCCCAACCAAACATCATGATTCTTCAATCCAACTTCTTCCCTAAAATTCAAATTTCCGACTCCTAAAATCCTCTACCAAATAGACCCTTAAAATTGCCTTGTGCACTTGCAAGGGTGTTCAAGGTTTGTGGTAGCTTTCACATCATACATGCCTCCCCTTGAGGCACTCCTGCCAGGCATATGGCCTTCAGATCTATAGAGGGTGGCACTATGTAAAGAGTTTTCGCTCAGGTCCTCTAGTAGATCCCAAGCATCATCCGGAGTCTTTTTCATAAATGTGCCTCCACAGGAGGCGTCTATTAAGGTCTTATGCTGATCGCACACACCCTCATGGAATCTCTGTACTAATTGTCACTTGGGCACATCATGGTGGGGACAGGACCGGAGTAGTGCTTTCATCCTCTCCCAGCTTTCATTGAATTGTTCATTAGGTATCTGGGTGAAGGTGATGATTTCATGGCGGATCTTATTGGTCCGCCCCACAGGAAAGTATTTCTTGAGGAATTCGGCTTGAAGTTCCTCCCAAGTGGAAATAGAGTTATGCTCAAGGGAGTACAACCATTCCTTGGCCCTATCTTTTAAGGTAAAGGGGAACAACCTAAGGCGCACCTGGTCATCAGATAGTGTAAGCTTAAAGGTTGTGTTAACCTCTAGGAAGTTTTGTAGGTGCCTATAGGGATTCTCATTTAATTGGCCATGGTATGTGGGCAGCATCTGGATGATGTTTGGCTTAATTTCAAAATTAGCCACGTTTGCAGGAAGTAGGATACAGGAAGGGGAGGTGTAGGCAGTGGGACGGTAATAGTCTTGCAGGGTATGGGCATGGGGCATTAGCGGATTCTGGTTTAGACCATTCCCACCCCCAAGGTTCATGTTGTCCGCCATTGGATGAATTTCAGGGATCGGTTTGCTAGGAGTTCTACAGATTCTATATAGGCGCTCAGGATCAGGATCAAAGGCAAGGTCGGGGTTCAGGGAGCGAAGACCATGCATGCACAATAAAAATCAAACAAAACCTGTGCAATCCTAATAGCGACAACTAGCAAGCATCAACCCTAGATAGCGACAACTAGCAACCTAATAGCGACAACTAGCACGTCATACAATCCCACAAAGAAAAGAAAAACACCAAGCACCCAAAGTTACTCTAAAAGAAGGTTAAGAGAGTGCAAACAGTGGGAAGGGATGGCCCTTCCAACGATGACGAAAATCAGCGTCCTCTCTTAATCCTGCAAAAGAAGAAGAATGAAATTAAGCTAATGAAGATAAATCTAAATTAAACTAAACTACTCTAAAACTAACTATGCTAAGAATTTAGTAAACTATTATGCCGTCCCCGACAACGGCGCCAAAAACTTGATCGTTTAAAATTAAACCCTTGCAAGTGCACAAGGCAATTGTGTACCTCAGTGAGTATTAAGGGGTTGTCGAACCTCAGGGACGGATTAATCTTTTACCAAATTCAAGAGAAGAAAGTTGCAGTTTTTGTTTAATCTAAATTAAGCTATGAACTTTAACTACTAGGCTGAGATTTAATCAATATGGAGAAGACCAAGGCTTCGAATCCACCACAATAACTAGTGTATCGTTTCCCTCTCTCTTTTGAATAAAGATTTCCAATTGGCTAGCATATTCCTCTCGGACATACACTTGTCAACTCAAAATATAGTGCTCTCCTCTCGGATGTAACACATAAAACAATTAAAACATGAAATTGTGATTTATCTCTCTCGAGTATAAACCAATGAAACTTTATTGATATATAACACCTCAGTCTACTCACGTTCCTCTCGGATACGCAAGTATTCTTCGGATTGAAACTCACAAGAATTCACTCTTGTCTCTCTCGAGTACAAAGAACAAATCTTAATTGAATTAACGGTGATTACACAATAAAATCCATACACCAACTAGAATAAAAACATAAGATGAGAGAAAAGAAACTACACAACCAGATTATTGGGCTTCATCTACGCCTTGGATAGGAGTTTAGCTAAGCATGGGAAGAGAATCCATCATCTTCATCTTCATCATCTTCTTCTTCCTTTGCTCTAGCCTCCAAGGTCTCAAATTGCTCTCTAGGTTGAATATGTGGTGCCCAATACGTTCTCCCTTAAGGCATATATATAGGGGTGAAGGAAAACCCTCAAAATCCCTTCCAAATCCAAGTCGAAATAGGCCTTAATTCCGGTTTGCCGTATACGACGATCGATCGTACATATTGACGATCGTTCGCTGGCCGATCGATCGCTATTCCTTCGTTATTTTCCTCCGATCGATCGCTTGGCGATCGACGTCGTATGATACCGATCGATCGTAGTTACTGTCTTCGACGGATCAAAAATTCCAGTAGATACGATCGATCGTTTTGATGCCTATCGATCGTGTCCTTCAATACAGTGCTTTTGCGGCTCTAGCGATCGATCGCAGTGATTCCCGATCGATCGTAGTTACTGTTTAGAAACTTCAAATGGCTATAACTTTGTGTCCCGCACTCCGAATTGCGCGTGGTTGGTGGCGTTGGAAAGCTGACTTCTTGAACTTTAACATGAAGCTTGAATCAGTCCAATCAGATATTTGTAGACGAAGTTATGATAATTTAACCATTCGAATCACTTTTCTCTTCATTTTTGTGTATTACTCTTGTTTCCTACAAAAACCAAAAACTATATTAAAGTAGTAGTAATTCTTAATCAAACACTAGCGTAATCATAAGTTTATGAGATAATATAATGCATATTTCATGTGTAGATCACTCAACCATACTCATTCTAGCTATAGGCTCATTTTTACGCCCGAGTTTATACTTTCACTCGCTTCAAGCATTTCTTGATCAAAGCTCAGTCTTGGTCTCCTGCTTGCCAGCGATCATTTCCTCTTCTTAACTGCTTCGGCCCACAAGTTCTTTGGAAGATTCTTACTAATTAAGAATATTGTGGCTATGTCTTGTAGAACACGGTTCTTTCTTTCAGCAACACCATTTTGCTGAGGAGTTTTAGGTGCAGAAAATTCATAATGTATTCTAAATTTATCACAAAATTTATCAAATGAAGTGTTTTCAAATTCTCCACCATGATCACTCCTAATTTTGACAATGGTAAGACCTTTCTCATTTTGGATTTGCTTGAAAATCCCTTTGAATTCAAGAAAAGTATCAGACTTTTCTCTAAGAAAGGCAATCCAGGTATATCTAGAAAAGTCATCTACTACCACAAGGAAATACTTTTTCCTTCCTATACTCTCTGTTCTCATGGATCCAACTAAATCCATATGTAGAAGTTCAAGAGGTCTAGAGGTATTAATAGTATTTACCTTTTTGTGTGAGGCTCTAACTTGTTTACCTATTTGATATTCACCACACTCTTCCTTATCCTTACGACTAATGATAGGTAAACCCCAAAGAATCTATTTCTTACTTAGACAAGATAAGTCTCTATAGTTTACATGACCAAGATGCTTGTGCCATAGTTCTGCTTCATTTGTTTGCTTTATGTAGCATTGATAAGAGTATGGTTGAAATGTTTCCTCAACTTTATAGCAATTGTCAATAGTTCTAACACCTCTCATAATGGTTTCTCCTTTCTTATTAGTAATCTTACAACTATGACTCCTAAAGCTAAGATAGTAATTTTGGTCATAAATTTGGGAAATACTAAGGACATCCTGAAAGTGGGGCATGCTTTATCAACTACTAACAAGAGTACCAACTATCCAAGTATCATCTAGGAGAATTCTCTGCTAAGAGGGCTGTGTGAACAACTAGACTCATTTCCTTTGTTTTAGGTCTCCACACAATGGTGTTAGATGTTCTCCCTATCTTATACCTAGAAGATGGACTATTTGAGGTGGTTGTTTTACTCTTACTATCCTTACTCCTGAGGTCTGTATGAGTATTTGTATGCTTTATGTTTATTTTAGCAATCTCTTCAAAAAGTTGAACCATCCTAGTGGTCACAGGAATAAGCCTCGTAGGAACAACATCATGTGAGGAATTAATAAATTCTAGAAATTCACTTTTTGTGTAATCATTATTTTTCCTAGAATTCTTCTTTGTATTATATCCCCCATTAAATGGTATATTTTTATCTTGAGACGATTCTCTTAAGATAGATTTTTCTTTCCTTATGATAGGTCCAGGATTGATTCTTCGGTGTTCCTCTTCAATTGATGACTTGTTAAGACTTTTTTTTACAAAGATAGTTTGAGTTTTACCTTTAGACTTGTTTATAACAATGTGACTAAGCCCATTCTTATCCATTGGACTCTTTCATAGCCTTACCATATGTTGAAGAGTTTGACTACTTTGGGAAAATTACTCAACAAGACTATCCTTGGATTTACTAAGTTCTTCTTTTAGAGTTGAGTTTTCAAAGATAACTACTTTTAATTCTACTAATTTCTTTTTATGTATCTACTCATTAATTTTCAATTAATTTTTCAACTTATCATTCATAGGAAAATCAAGTTCTTTCTTGAGCCTAAGATTTTCCCTTTTTAGCATAGTGATCTTCTCAACCATTTTCGTGCTTTCTTTGAATAAAGAATTATATGAACTTTGAAGGTCATTATTATCGTTATCAGAGGTAAGAGAATCTGAATCACTTTGAGATGATTTTTCTTTAGCATATCCACCTTAGATAAGTCATTAGTGATTGATGAGGAAGTCATAAAGACTTTTAAAGATTTTACCTCATCTTGGTCAGATGAATCTTTTGAGTCCTCCTCAGTTTCTGAGGATTCATCCCATAAAGCTTTAACTGCTATTTTCATTTTCTTAAATTTTTGCTTTGATGGGCACTCAGTAGCAATATGATCAAGACCATGACAATTATAACATTCAATGTTTCTTGATGTCGATTTACTTTTTCTTTTTGAGTTATCTATAAGTTTAGATTTAGAAAATCTTTTCCCTCTGTCGTACCCTACCGGCATACCTGACCCGGCCCGACCCTATTGCAAAATAGGGTCGGGTTGCAGGTTCAAAGTTTTTACCCGTTCGAATTACGGGTCGGGTCAGGTAATTACCCGCGGGTTATGTGCAACCCGACCCCTCTCAAAAAGAAAAAACCCTAAAAGTCGTCCTCACTCCTCCGTTGCTTCGGCCCTTCCGCAGTTCGGCTGCCATTGCTCTGTGTTCGTATCCTTTTGATTTCTTACCCTTGATTTGATTGTTTGTGTTGCCCTGAGCTTCCTGGTCGGCGATCAGATATCATTGTAGCCCATTTTCTGGTAAAGATCCTCTTTTTCCTGTTTTTATCATTTTCTTTGATAGGATCTAATAGGCTCCTGCTGTAATTTGCACCTTTAATATTTATGCAATACTTTACTTTTTCACTGAGGCACCTGCTGTAATAGGCTTGGAGCAGTTATAGGATTAAAACGTTTTTATGTTGGAGGGCATTTGTCCTACAGGCGAAGGAAGCTTGGAAATTTGGAAAATAGAAAACGAAGAGGATAAATTCTGGAATCAGCATTAGAGAGCTACTGGCCTTGGCACCAATGGGTGTTTCACCATAACAGCGAACATTAGATTCTCACCATGGTTCTTTGCCTTTTGATATGTTGATACATTCAATGAAGTGTTGATATTTGGTTGGAGTTAATATATCTTAGGTAACAGATTCTATGTGTAGAATTCTAGCTGCATTTGACAAAACTCCAATTTGTATGTTACAGCAAGAAAAAATAAAAACTCAACTAGCTCATGAGAGCGATTCTGGTTTTTTTTTCTGACTCAGGATATAGAAAAGAAGACTTGGACATGTTTCTCCATCTAATCAGCATGTTATGACTTGGATTTCCGGACAAGATACAATGTATTTGATGGTATTCGAGATTGATTGTAAGAGCATCAGATTATCGTAAGGAAGAAGGTCATTTGTTGTGGCGACAGCTATGCACAGAGAAACTGACTTCAACTGTAGTGGGTGTGCTCACTTGGTTCTTCATGGTATATGTTCTATGACTAATTTCATTTTGGAAATTGATTCTCATAAGTTGTATGTAATTAGTACTTATAGTTTGAATTGTGAAATTAATCTTCTCTTTTTTTTTTTTTGCATGAAACAGTTCCTGGAAGTCACTTGCCAAAAATCTAATAAATATGGTGCTTAGCAGCTAGTACAGAGGCTGGATTATGGCGTGAGATGGAAGCTTAAAACAGTCACAGAAGAAGAGGGACACATCAACCTTCTGATCATACTGCGACTTTCTTGTTGTAATTACTGCTGCCGGTGTGTTAAGTATTTTCTAAATTCAGACACACAAATCTACATTTCATTACAATTCTCATCTTGGTCTCAATTTATATCTGTGAGTAGGTGAATCATTATGAGAACTATCAGATACATTGAATATGTAGTTTTTCAACAAATTCCTTATAAGATTCTAGGCAATTTTCCTTTTTCAAATTGTTATGGGATGGTTGAACAGTTGGAGGTAAAATAGAATAAAAGTAATTATTTTTTAAAAAAGTAGGGTCGGGTCATTACCAGACCCGACCCGAGCCAAGTAGGGTTAGGCTCGGCCATTCTCGACCCTATTTAGGTAGGGTAATGGTCGACCCAACCCTATTTTACCCGACCCGACCAGATTCCCAGTCCTAATTATATGTATTAATTTAGTAATACCTATGTATCATGTTCAATATCTATTGATGCTAAACTTCATGGGTTATATAGTTGATTATAACCTATTAGGGAGACTATGTAACCCAATATACTATGGTAACTAGTTATCCCCAAATAACAGATACTTAGTTGCACTATGGAGGTTCCTCCCTTTATATATGCACAAGTAACAACAAGGGACCCAAAACTCTGAACTAAGTATAAAAATTCATGAACATATATGTAGTAAACTACCTCCATAGTTGAGCATTATACTCTTAGTTACTAATCATATATAACTACATGATAGTCCTAATTATCATAGTCCACTATATTAGTTCTAACTATCATAGTCCACCCTAAGGGATAATGTTTAGATACTAGTACCTTAATTATGGAATTTTAATGTGTATAATTAAACTATCATATACCATACACATATATACTATATAAGGGTATGTTATATCCTACGAGACATGGTAGTCTAACTATATGACTTATTATGGACCCTACATATACTGTAACTAGGATATGTTATATCCTAATATACTCTATATGTTCTATAGAGGAACTAGTTATTAGGATAATAGTTAACTCCCATATAAGCCAACTAGCAACCCTAATATATTTACTTAGTAACCCAAGGATATCTAAGTTAGGATGGACATAATAGTCCATTTCAGGTTAGGATTATGAGTTTAGGTTTACAGTCTGGTATGGATGAATTAAATGGAGGATCCTTGTAACTGAGGATGAATTATTATGGCCATAAGTCTAGATATATGTTATCTAATTATACCATAAGACTTCTAGATAAGACTTCTACATTAGTCTAGAAGTCTTATGGAGGACTATCAAGTTCTATATGATAGTATGGAGGACTAACAAGTTCTAGTTTATAAGTTAACTAAATTGCCTCCATGCACTTAGTTCATCTAGGTATAACTTAGGGTTAATTGGTAATTTGGTTACTAAACAATGGCATAACTATCCAACTAGATAGTTATGTCATTGTTTAGTAACCCTAGGATACCTAAGGTTCTATGAAATTTGGCATAGTTCATGGAGGCAATTTGGTTAAACTAAATTTAGCAACTAGTTATCATATGATTATTCCTATGAGGCATAATCATCAACTATCTAGATGAACATAACAACGATAAACAAGTTAGGGTCATGTTCCTACTTCCTATAATTAAACCTAGGAACCCTATTACTAGTAACCTAAGGATATCACTTCTATGATATATATCATAGTTCTAGTTCATCATTTGACCTATAAGAAACAAGATTAGAGTTTATGCATTGTACTATATTCCTTATTAATATCCCATCAAAAACTCTATCTAAGTTATGTTATAACCTACATCCTTCTTACCCCTAGTTTAGGGTTATAACCTAGGTTATAGCATAACTTAGATATTTTGTTATGATGTTGTGTCCCGGCATGGGACACGAACAGGGCCAGACATCATGGCCGGAAAAAGGGAAGAACACAGAGAAAAGTAAAGGAAATAGCTGAATTCTTATTGCATACCCTAGAAGGAGGAAGAAGAACTCCTTATAAAGAAAAGAGGAGGGCGCGGCTCTCTAGGCCTGCGCCATCAGATTGGCCAGATGGACCCTAATTGACCACTAATTGCGCCATTACAATCAAATCACTCTTAATGCCAATCATGGCTTATTACAATAATTTCATAAAAGAAAACTAATCATAATAATAAAATACTGCCTAAAATACATCACGAGCATTAGTTGTGTGACATTCACAACACTCCACCACGCTTCCGCTATTGCCTTATCTGCAAGGCAAGACAGGCTCGTAATCACGGCCAACCTCAACATTGGCGAAGTTCACAAAGCGGTCGGACTTGCCTCCCGCATAGGTGGATAGCCCCTGGGAAATAAAGTCATAATAGATCATAGTGAGAGCTATAACGTAAGTCACCTCAGAGGCCTTGCACGAGTAATCATAGTAGGTGTACATGGCGCATACTATGGGAAGCCCACCATGAACGACAGTAATTCGTATGCTTAGACTTTCAAATCCGCAGTAGCAAAATGAATAGCTGGTGTTCCAACTAAGGTGGCCTTATGGCCATGAGACCAACGCTTCACAGTCATCATTGCTGTAATAGGAGTAGCACCACACTTCCACTTATTCACCGGATTCGTCAGACTCGTAATAGTTACCATGTAGCCATTCAATCCAGATATAGGATAACAAAGATAGTTAATCACACAAGCATAAGCACAATCAAATTTTGAAGGTAGAGAACCCTGAGCCTGATAGCCAAAGAAGTGGCAAATGACATTAAATTGCTGTCCTTTATAGGTGCCTTCCTTCATACGTTTGTTCAAGACTATCTCCACAAATTGGGCAAGCAAGTGTGCTGTCTCATTAGAATCATCTTTATCATAATCTCCTGCACCACCACGTCCATAGAAAGGATAGTCCAAGACTTGCACCCAGCGATCACATCTCTCAAAATGGGAAACACCCACCACGACACTGCAGGAAAGTGGATCATGTGAAACGAGGTTGCGCAACTAACCAACAGCTGGAGGATAACCATCTACAAAAGATAATGAACCAGAAAGGCCAACACGAATATCTACCCGAGTAAACTCCAGCTCTGGTAAATTTAGAACCTTCAGATGTGAAGGAAGTCTCCCATCACTTGAATCTGACAGATGATAGCAAGTGTCACGGCTACCAGTCAAAGTAATTGACGTAGGAGGCACTTTGAGAAGGGAAACGATATTTGGACAGCAGATTCCTACACATTTTCCATACACAGCTGATGTGTATGGAAATGAGTGGGTGAACTGATGTGACCCCACATTAGTTCACCCACTCATTTCCATACACATCAGCTGTATATGAAAATGTGTAGGAATCTGCTGTAGGGTTATCACTGCCCCTTTGAGAAAGGAAGAATCAATTCCTTTGGACAGCAGGAGAGTTAGTTCAATGGGAAACAATATTTGTACATCAGATTTTCTACACAAATGAGTGGGTGAACTGATGTGGGGTCACTCATTTCCATACACATCAGCTGTGTATCTGATGTAGGGTTATCACTGCCCTAGTTCAATAGGCTCAGGCCTCCAAAGCACTTGAATAGCCTTAGGAACCAATCCTTCCAACGCCCTATCTTGGGCAACAGATGCTGCAGAAAATAGACCAGTAAGTTTATGGTGACTGAATAGATAGTCAGGAATATGATTTGGAAACAGGCCCCCAGGTCCAAGAACTGACTATCAGTAGTAACAGCTCCCAGTGGTTCAAGCACCTTTGCTGCAAAGAATCCTCCAAACCCATTGAGGGCACACCTTGCTTGCCTAAAAGCAATAACGGCAGACAAATAATATGCTCGTGCTTCACATGCAAGTCCAATTAAATTATGTGATTCTGGATAAAAAAATGCATGCTGAACACCCTGCCAAAGCGCTCGAGATACAGCTTGAAGATAGCTTTCATATGCATCAGCCATTGTGCACCCCTTAGAACCAATGTCCATCGACATTGCCCAGAACCAATGGTGTTTCGAAGCTTTCTGGTTGGACAAACAACCCAACACTACCCATGTTTCAATATGGGGACCCTCCAGCAGAAGTGCACTCAAAGCCATCTGCTCTTCTTGTAACTGCCAAGCATATGCATTTCTCTCCACAAGATTAAAGAAGATGGCAATATCAGTGTAACGGTAAGCTTGCCAAGGAATCAGATGCAATGCTTTCTGAGAAACACGACACCCAGTGACTGCCACCAAAACAAATTTCGTCTTCCACGCTGCAACAGAAGCTTTGAGGGAGTTGCCCTCTATTGCAAGATTCTGAACTTCATCCAGACATGGAAGACATCCCCCATATAAGAGCTGAATGTCACCCTCAAACTTCAAAGTAGAAAATTTATCTCCAAGCAAATGTGTATTGTCTTCTGTGATGTAAAATCCTTCCTCTGACAAAGCTGATCCCCAACACAATGCACCAGAATTCATACACGCTTTTGATAAGCCAAGAAGTCCAAAAGCAAGGCCATAACATGCATAACGAACAGGGCCATAACGTGCAGCCCCATTTTTAGGTGCTATCTCTAATGCATGCCTAAACTGCTCAACCCCCTTTTTATATGAACCAAGTGCCAGATGAATATTTCCATTTTCAACCAGTGCAAAAACCATTGAATCACGATGTTCATTAGATCTCCCATACGACTTCACAACAACTGGAAACATGTCCACTCGCTGATAAGCAACACCTAGAGATTGGTAGGAATGATCCATGGTAGCATCATTGTAAAATCCCAATCTGAATTGCATATCTTTCTTGGAGTATCCAAACTTGGTCCCAACTGCGCCGAGCTTCCCGGAAGCTAAGCTGAGTCGGCCAGCATCCGTTGTTGCTTGTCGTTGGGCATCATGAAAATACATCTTGGGCAATACGAAGACACCAATCTGGTCGGGAGCATATTGTTGTCCATTGGCTTCTACCCACGCATCACCATTGGGGGACCTCACCATCTTGTAACGGCCTATCTCGTTCTGTGTCTGGGCTCATCTCCTTCTGTGTTTGGATGGGAAATTCCATCGAACACATGGGGGCCATGAAAAAGTTGAAAAGGCAGCTGTCGCCATGGATCGTTGTGCTGCCCTGTCCGGCCGTGCCCGCATGGGCAGCGATGTTGGCCAAAGAGGCGGAGACGAAGAGCTTGAGGGAGGTGGCGCTGTCGGAGACGAAGAGCTTGGCGAGCAAAGCTTCCAGCTTGGAGTCGTCGGAGAGGGCCAGGTGAGTGAACAACCCCGCCTCACCACCACACAACATACTCCAACAATTGTCGCAACAGTGAGCACCGATGGTGTTGGCGGTGTTGTCGGGCGCCATCTTCGGAGGCGTCTACGGAGGAGGTAGCCAAAGATTGCACCGCCAGCACCCCCAATCGGTGAAGGAGCCGTCGGCGAGGTGGACGGTGTTGGAACCGTTGGTCATGTCACCCTCAATCGGAATGGCGATGGTCGTCCCCCTGTGGGATTTTGTAGTGGCCGCTCCTGGTGCGGATGCTAGACTGATCTCCTGATTCTCTGCCGACAAGTTGTCGTCTTCGGTATCCACCACAGCATCCGTCTCCACCAGCTTTGGAGTTGTGACGACTTCAGTAGCCAGGTTGTCCTCCTGAGACAGGAGGGAGACCAGCGGCGATTTCAACTGGGGTGGTGGTCTCCCTGACACCGATGACGGCGATCTATCTGTCAACAGTGACGGAACCAGCGGCAATGCCGTAAGAAAGAAAGTCGATGGCGATGGTCGATTGTAAACAGGAGGGGAAGGATTGCTAAATATGGAGAGTACGCATTTTCCGGCTCGAACGATAGTGGCGGTATGAGGACAAGGCGCGGCTGGCAGAGCGGAGAAGCAACTGTAATGGGTTTCGTCTGACGGCGGCGGTGGCTGTGGGTTTCCCCACTGTGGCTGGAATGTAGCATAGCATCCTGCGGCTGGGGTCGGGGAAGCCTGAATGGCGGGAGTGACGACGGCCATTGGGCCGCGGAGATCCTTCATTCCGTTATAGGATTTCGGCACACAAGTCGAGCATAGTGTCCTGCATTCCGATGGATCGATACGGCTCTGATACTAATGTTGTGGCCCAGTATGGAACACAAACAGGGTCAGACATCATGGCCGGAGAAAGAGAAGAAGACAGAGAAAAGCAAAAGGAAATAATTAAATTCTTATTGCATACACTAGAAGGAGGAAAAAAAACTCCTTATAAAGAAAAGAGAAGGGCGCGGCTCTCTACGACCACACCATCAATTGGCGGCCCTAATTGACCACTAATTGCGCCATTACAATCAAATCACCCTTAATGCCAATCATGGCTTATTACGATAATCTCATAAAAAGAAACTAATCCTAATAATAAAATACTGCCTAAGATTGACGTTCCCAACAAATGTCTAACTATAGCCAATATTATACGGGCTATATGTTATAACCTATTCCAATATTATACTCTTATAATAATATAAATTACAATATTACAACAACTTAAAGGTTATTATTTTGATATTTATACCATATTCTATATTGGATACATAGTTTAATCTAGTTTATATGGTTTATGATATATATACTATTAATGATATGTGTAGAAGGCGTATTATTATAAAGAGATTAAAATTAATATATGATTTAATTTTAATCTCATTATAATTCCATATTCACAATACAAATTTAGGGACATATTATACATATTTGATCCTTCTTATATTATATATTATATTATATGTATTTAGGTAGTCTTCTAATAAGTTAAAATTAACCCTAGGATTATGTCCTAGGACTCATTAGTATTTATACCATACATTTATTATATTTAGTACTCATTAGACATATTAAACTATAGAGGATAATTAGACAGTACTAGTATGAATAACTTATATGGTATTTATAAGTTTAGAAGACATGTATTATAGTTAACTAAGGTAAACTCATATTAATGTGGTATTTATACCGTATTGGTATAAATTAGAAGAATACTAACTAACATGTATTATAGACTCCTCTCATTATAAGTTAGATTACGAAATATATAATATTATAAACATATTAACATGTTTTCTATACTATATGAACCCATAAACTCTCCCTAATAGGGTTACTTGTGATTAAGTTAACTATATGTTAAACTCTCCCTAATAGGGTTACTTATGATTAAGTTAACTATATATATCTAGGTTCACAGCCTAAACTAGGGTTAACAGATATCCTAGGGTTTATTACATATATTGTGAACTATTAACTATGATAAAGTTCAATAGTTATATTATATCATAAGTGAATTATATGTCCTAGTTAGTTATCCTACTATGACCATCCTTGGCGATAGACATGTTTATATATTATAATCCTTCATGATATAATATATACATATATAGTTAGTTATATACCTAAGTTAACTTATCTATTGTTATATAAGTACATGTATTATTATCTAATTATACCATAAGTCTAGAAGTCTTACCTCTACCGTCAGCGCTGGTGCGTGAGAGAACTAGAGGTGCAGTGGGGTCCAAAGTACTGAACATCCATCTTATTTATTTACTATCAAACTGAAAGCGGAATTTGTATTAAAATAAATAATACTTACTACGAATTCTTGCATACCTTCAAATAAGCTTCTAAAGATCCTACTTCATGCCATGACCGAGGAACCCTAGCCCTCACTTTGGAACAAGACATGGGAGCTCATTCCATTATGAACGTCTATGAACCTGGTAGGCTATAAGTGGATGTTCAAGCTAAGTTACGTGCCAATGCTTTCACTATACGTCCTGAGGCACTTGTTGTGAAAATGGTATAATCAATGTCATAGGTTTGATTTTGACAAGATGTTTAGTCCTTCGGCCAAAGCGGGCACTATTTGTCATTGTGCCTATTCCCAACAATTTGAGGTCGGCCAAGTGATCTTACATACTACAAAAACATACTACATAGTACATAATCACTCATTATTCCCTCTGTGAGGGTTGCACAAAAAAACCAGACCCCGCCCAACCTAACATTGACCAGGGTCTATGGTCTGTTCTAAGATTTAAAAACTCAATTCTATCTTGGATTAGGTCAGATTTGACTTTAAAATACACAAGAACAGACCCGACCCAAGATATACCATTTAAATCCCTTATTTTTTAATATATATACAATTTTTTTATTTATTATAATTATATATTATTTTATTAAAATCTCGATTCCTATCTCGGGTTCTCGGGTATTGAAGGTTTTATCTCGGGTAGAGTCGGGTTTAAGATTCTCGGGTCCTATCTTGGGTAGGGTTGGGTATAGCAAAACCCAACCCTACCGACCCAAGATGCAGCCCTACTCTCTGATCCATCTCTAAGTCACTAGAATCAGCACATAACCAGCTATCACATGAGCACAATCATACACTCCAAGACGTATAATTTGAAACAAATCTTTTGTAAAAAATGCAGACGAAAGTGCTATTCCCTCTGTTCGAAAGTGGCATTAACATTTGATTTTCCAAAATGAACTGATTTTAGTTCATTTTCCATTCATTTTGGAAAACCTAAGTGTTAATACTAATTCCAGTTAGAGGGAGCACTCCATATGGCGAATCGTGGTCCACGGAGAGCTGGAACTTGGCGACATGCGGCTGCACCTCCCATCGCTGCATCCAAAAAATTGAATCCAAATCAATCCAACCCACAAACTAAAAACCCAAAAACACAACAAAAAGCAAAGAACTTGGTTGTCACCAATGATGATGACAATGGTGATGAGAGTAAGCTACCGAAATCTGCTACCCATGTCTTTGCACAATTGGAATATCAGGCAACTCTGTCCAACTTCACAGTATGCTCGGGAGCAATTTCCTATTGCAAAAATGAAAAAGAGAACATAGGAACACAGAGGATGTTGAATGATAAAGAGTCAAATTTCTATTTGTTTCCATCTGCAATGATATGCCTGTATGGTTATTTAACTTTCAATAATTGTATACAAACAAATGATTTGACAAAAAAAACTTTATATGATCATATTTGAGAAGCCCAATAACCTAAAATCCATTGATTAGTAAAATATTATCCTGGAATCTCCACATCAACAGCGTGAAAATCGCACAGAACTCTGCATTCTTCTTCCAGTGCTTCAAATGCTCAGTCAGTTCAGAAAGTGTCCAAGGGAATGTTGTGGCACTCTCTGGGTCCAGGTCACGCTCAAATTCCTATTTATACTTTCACAAAATCTATATGCTTATTCACAACATCTGCAAAAAAAAACATGCTCTACAAACACAAGACAGTTCGTTGAGTGATTGTGGAAGCTCAACAGTAGTTGCAGCAGTGGGATATTTGTAATACCGATGAAGCAGAGCATTTGACCACAGCAAGAAGTCTCTCTTCCGTTGAGTAACAAATCTTTGACCGATTTCTGTAAGTAAATACTATACAAAACAAAAAAGTCAGAAAAATTTGCAATAAAAAGTACACTAAGAATATTAAATATGCTAAGAAATAAACCTCCGGGTCCTTTCTCACCTCAAGTTCCGCAGCCAAATTAGTATGTTTACTTCTCAGCGTTTCCATTATATCTTTTGGAGCTTCATATGCACTTACTGCAGATGCTACAAGTTCACTTGTTCTCCTCGATGGACCCTGATCACCATCAGGTATGCTTGAAGAACTCTGCAAATTTTGATAATTCGCACCCCTGAATATTGCCTCCATCTATGGCCATTGTTCTTTCAGAATCTTGTCCTTGAGTGTTTCCTCCATCATGGGACCCTCCCAACAATGCTAGCTAGCTTGAGTGCCTTCATGAACCCGGGCATCACCAGACAGAAGATTGCCAAGTTGATTTGGCCCACGTGTATTGATATCTGCCATGCTAATAGCAGCAACACCAGCCCCTGAGATACTGTGCTGCTGCAGACGTTGTTGTGCTAAGAGCGAGTTCCTCCCATGTTCAGACCTATTAGCCACATCACGCCGTTCAAGTAGATACATCCGCAACCAGTAATATAATGCCTGTGCATAAGAAAACAGCAACGTCATGTTGGAATAAAAAAAGCCATTTTGCTGTTACCCCATGCATTTAAATAACCCATACTGATTCTTGAACTTCAACTAACTGCTGGAATTGCTGCAGAAGTGGAGTAACTGAACAGACGATTTCGGTAACTGTGGATACGAAATTGTGTCAGTCTGATACAGAAGAGCACCTGACACACTAGATGTGGACGGTCGGACATCATCTTCAATCCAACTTTTAACTATATCAAGAATGCATAGAAATACACCTGTATCTATACGCTTTTCAGAGAGTAGTCCGACTAGTAGTTGGCATAACATATGTTTGTATTATGGAACAAACATGACCCTTTCACTAATAAGTTCTAGAACAGTCTTCAAACTGGTTGCAGTTGACCCAACTGCTAGTGAAGAACTGACAGCAGAGTCAGGGTCAAATCCCTGGCCCTAAATGAGGAATGAAATACATATTGTAAATGCGGGGAGCAAAACTCAACTAGATGCATAGCTGCAACATAATGAGTTATTGGTGAATGAAAACTGAAAAGAAAATTCAATTGGAGTACATGCTAAAAGAAGTGTACTTAAAATAATTAGACAATAACTCAGAGGCAATTTTCAATACTGTCAAAGTACGGGAAACTGGAAATTAACATATACCAAATTTTATATTGTTAAGCATAACTGACAGAACCAAAGACAAAGGGATATGCCAAATTAGTTAAATAATAAAACAGGATAAGCAAAATTGGAAAAGATAAACTCGAGATAACCCTTAACCCAAAAGAAACAAGGGGTGAAAAAGGAAACTCTCCACGATATACCAGAGCTATGGAATATCTATCAGTGAATTAACAAGCATTAATGCTCCCCAACAGCATATGACAGTATTGTATCTACCACCTTATCCACATATCTGGGCTAGAAGCATGATCTTTCCACCATTTTGCTCCATTATAAGCTATTGCTAACCTTAAAACATATCCAGGTATCAAATTAGTAAGCCAGTTTTTACTCTCTAATATATCCAAACAAAATGTGAGGTATCAGCTCCTTCCTAATATTAGGATGGAGTATACAGCACGCAATGGTGCCGTTTGTCCCTCTTCATGAATATGCAAAATCAAAGAAGAAAAGCATTACTTGTCTCATGTGAGATCCTCCAGATGGAACCGTATCACGTGATAAGCGTTGGACACGAACTAATGGTGTCATGTAAGGATCAATCAAGTTCTTCTGGATTTCTGTTAAAGTCTTCACAATAAACAGAGCAAAACATATCATTGAATTGGCAGAGCTAGCTTCAAGTGTTATATGATGTGCCGTCACCGCTGCCGGATACTTCTGTATGAGACCCTCAAGTTTCTGGTAGAGTCTCTTTACATCTGGTGGAGTATTGGGAGCCTCCAAGGGAAAAGCTGAGAATATCATTTTGAATAGCAAACAGAGTGATTTTCCAGCATCCAACATTTTAGTATTGAAGCAGGGCTCAAGTATCTGCACAAGATGACAACACGTAAAAAACTGATAAAAAATAATTTCTTTACACAAAAAATATGTGGGGAAGCATACTTTAGATATCTGGTTAATGTTGTTGCGGATAAATAAATGTGGTTGCTTCTCCAAGACCTTGTTCATGACATCAAGACCCTAAGCGAGAGCTGTGGCAGGGTCTTTTGATTGAGAAGATTGAAGGCTACTCAGCAATTTTTCAAGATAGTTGAACTTAACATTGGCATTTCGCCAAACCTCTAAAGCTTGTGAGAGGAGTTCCAGAGCATGCTTGTACATAGAACTTGCTTCCTTATCCTTTGGTTCAATGACCAAGGCAACCTGTATTTAGTCACAGCCGCAAAACCAATTAAGATCATTCTGCAGCAGGGAAATTGTAGTTCAAATAAAACTAGCGAATATATTGGATATTGCCACATCAGCTCGTTCAGCCAACCGACATCAATGACAAGTTATATCAGTTCAATTCCACAAGCTCAGGTAGGATAAAAGGCTTGTATTATGCATAAACAATAATATTCCACAGGGAGTTTCAACAATTATCAAATTTCTTCATATCTAGGAAACACTATTGAATGAAATGACAAACGCATTGCTGAAAAAAGATGGAATTAAAATGAAACAAGTTGTCTATGTGCCAAGAAATCCGACATATTTCACCGATTGCTCTTATCTTATGCTTTCTTCTGCACAAAGCCGGTATTGCATACTACTGAAAGTACCCGGAACTTACTCCAATACATTACGACAAGATCATATATTCATCTCCCCACGCGTCCACTTGACACTCTCTTGATAGCTTCCATTTACATACGAAATATATAATTGCATTCTCTACCCACGACCAATTAACACTAAGAACATGGCCTTACAAATATGACAGCAAATCAAAAAATAGTAGACTGATTCAATACGCATACGGAAATAGAATGCATTGACCAATTAGATTCAATGGAAGGGTAAGGTAAAATGTTCTCAAAACAAAAGATGGTATTGGATCCGCTCCTCTGTTAGCACGAACATGAATTATAACTTTCATTCATAAAGGTGTAATGGGTCTAATGGCCTTTTATAATTACATAAATAACGCAATTTTAATCTAATTGGGTTTTGTTTGGTTGACATCCGTTGTTGGTCCCTGTCTTAACAGCTCAGGCTTTTAGGACGACTTGGTTTAACATGGTATCAGAGCCAGGAGAATATAGGCGTGAGTGACTCATGCCTCCCCTGCATCTGCATGTTCACGTGCAAGCATGGGGGTATGTAAAATATGATTGCCCATGCAGTCAAGTCTATTTTGATTTAGTTTCAATTGTTTTTGCTTAGATGGCATCCATGGTTTAGCCCTCAATAGACTGAGCTATAAAGAGAGTGTTTACATACTGAGATTGACTTGTATATAAATATCTTTAGCAAACAGTATCTTCGAAAAACATATTATCACCCAGTGATGTTATCGCTAACCCTTACTCTTAGTAGAAAGTGGATGATCATTTCTTCCATTGCAGCATTTGGCTTGTATTCTTCATCAGGTGCTTGTCCAGCTGAACCAGGAGTCTCAATATTTGGCATTGAAGTTGAAGATCCACCAGGTGACATAACGCAAAGAGGCTGGAGGCCAGGCTCCACCTTAACCCGCTTGCTTAAATCATCAGCAAATGCAGAGCCATCTGAAGGGAGCGGCGCTTCTCAAGGGTTCATATTCTGCACTGACCTACAAATAAAGTGAAAGCGCATTCAAAATTTAGTTTGGAAGAACCATATGTAAATCTTTGTTAAGAAGATATGACAGGGCTAAATAGGTAAATAATGAAAGGTCCACCTTTTCCGGAGGATCAAACAGCTTATCGACAATAGTTTTTATAATAGACATGTCAACAACCTCCCAACTCTGACCATTCTGAAAAGCATGAGCTAACATTGGTAAAATAATCATTTGCATGCAAACGACCAAATGGTCATGTCCCAGTTGTTTTGATTGGAACATATGTAGAAATGCAAAAGGAGAGTCCTCTTCATATTAGTTGTAGCTCTCATCAACCTGGACATGGGGAAAACAATGAACACCACTTAATTTAAAAAAATACTTACAAGAAAATCAGAAGAAAGAAGTATATTATGATGGCTCTTATTTACCCCAATAATGTAGAACTTTTCTGACAATCCAGGTTTGAAGTACGAATATGCATAACATATCAAATAGGACACTGACTTCTGATTTATTATGCCTCACGTAATTCACCTGCTATTTGTTCAATAAAGTCAAGTACAGAAAAAAGAAGAATGAAAAAAGATTGAACTTCAACTAACTGTTGAAATTGCTGCAGAAGTAGAGTACACAACTAAACAGACAATTAGGTAACTGCCACCACTGATCCAAAGCAAGCTCATTACCTTTCTGCACAATATTCTCTATATCAGCAACACCATTTACATTTCGATCATGAAGGGCAAAGAAGGCTTGAATGAGATGAAGCTTAGGTGTTTCTTCTACTTGAGCCTTTGGAAATACATTTTCCTTCATATAAGCCCAGTTAGGCATCTTCCAATGGCAGTCAAGTAGAAGTTCATAGTTTTCAATGCTTTTTCCAAAATCAGCCAAACCATCCCACTGGCTGAGTTGACCAGCACAGTGAAGCCACCGCTCTTCCCAGAAACACATTTCGGCCTTGGGGACCATGTTATTGTAAGTGCCTTGTGTGGCCTTAATCATGGCTTGGTAAGAGAGGCTCTGAGCTCGATGCCAGTATCCATACTGAACCAGTGAAAGTCCAGCCCACATTTCAGCAGTAATTGATCTCTTTTTTTCTGCAATCCACATCACGCCTTCTTCATTCAGTAGGCGATATAGCTTAGCAAGTGATTCAGAACACTTATTATCATTCATAAACAACATCACATGACTCTCTAGCAAAGCCAGGGATATATGCCATGCATTGCAAGTCTTTCCAATATATTTGATGAGCTCACTTGGCATCTGTGGCTGAGGATAGCTTAAGTGAAGGCCCTCCGGAAGTGCTTGCACAACATTTGACCTACCTGCTTGCTATCTTTTATGGCAGTCCTTTGATAAAAGAGCTATAATAGGTTTTGCCAATTGCACTTGTTCATCCTTGTGCAGAGTTACCCATACAATTGGAAACACTGATACCCACATGTGATAAGCAACATTAGCATCTGTATGAGCCAATTCTCTCAACGTAAACACAAGGTCAGCTACCTATAAGTTGTAACATGTCAGTTTCCAGAAAGATGAAAACAAACAGAATCTCAACGCAGAAAAAGTCAGAAAGCAATTGAAACAATAACTCAAGTAAACATACGACAGATAATCTCATTCCTATCGCTAGTAAGTTTACTAAATAAATATGAGCAGTCTGACACACAATACCCATAAAAAACTACATCAAATTAACCAATAGATTTCAATGCTGATTCCTGACATTTAAAGGGTGTTTAGCATGATAGCCTTACAGATTTATAATAAACATTTTGCAGTTAAAAAAGTCATGAAGGCAACAAGAAAGATAAATTAGTCATGCAAAAAATGAGACGACCTTAAGTTCAAAAACTGCATCTTTCGACAAAAGAGCATCAAAAGTGAGAGAAGCGCCTTCATTGTCATCTTGCTCACTGGAGCTTGACAGCTGTGAAAGCCCAGACCGCTCTGGGAGAGTTCCAGAAGCCACAAGGGGAGGTACTAGGTAAACAGAATTGAAGCTCACCTTCAGGATACGTGACATGAATGATGTACCATTGAGTGATAATGCAAGTTCTGTTACTTCTTTGCGCACAAACTCAACATAAGTTGATCTGGTTATGGCAATATAAGTCATAAATCATGAAGTACTATCCAATGAGATCAATTTGGAAGTGATTACTATCCAATGAGATCAATTTGGAAGTGATAAAAAGTAAAACAGAATATGTTTGCATACCCTTTTGGTTGCCCAGTTACAGGATCTGTCAAAATAATCACCTTTAGCACTTCCCCACATTTATTGAAATGCCGAGAAAGACTGTCCTTGGAGGCAGCAAAATGGACCTGTACACTAAAAGGTCAATATGCCACACAGTATCCCAGTAAAAGTTTTAAGTTCGAAATTGCACTCACATTACTAATAAAGATAGTCCTAGCCATTGCATCCTCCACAGGACGAACTGTAGAGTATGAACCTGCAATCAACAAATATATTCCACTCTGTTAAAAAAACTACGTTGATAACATGAACTTAACAGTAAAAAGCGCTACAATTAATGAAGTAAACAATATTGCAGCCTCCCTAACATCAACAGAAGTAACTTTCAGCCAGAACTACTTATTCATGAAATGGTTCAGCTGTAACTTTAAACAGCTTATATATGAGCAATGATCATAAACCTGTTTCAGTACAGAGGCCATAGTAGAAAGCTACGCTAGGCATTCTTTAGGTAAACAATACCAGTAACCAAGAAAAGCAAAACCACTGAAATCAGTTCAGTAAACAACGTTGTTGTCCGTTCAAACTTCACCCAAAAAAAAAGTAACTCAGCAAAAACTCCTATATCGAAAAATGGTACAACTGTAGCTTTGACAAATACTGCATCTCCAAAATTACCTGTCCTCATTAGAAACTTAAAATGAACTGATTTTCGTTCATTCTGGTTTTCTAATGAGGATAGGTTATTTTGGACAGGGAGTATAACATTTACAATCACAAACCTAAAAGAGCAGAAAGTATGGCGCAGTAGAAAGCTACATAAGATATACTGTTGGCAAGGTCCAACATCTCGCATCTCGGTCTCGTCTCAGTCATCCAAAGAGACGAGATTTAAGAGAGATCAAGGAAAACGGTCACGGACATCAGGAAAAAGTATTTTCACATGAATATCAAGGCCTAAAAGCACAAATACCAGTCTCAAACAATCATCACATCATGAGAATTACACTTCTATTAACACAACTTATGCTGACCAAGAAGAAAATATAATTGCTAATGCTATGGGATTCAATCCCAGGACCTCTCCCTTAACAAGGAGAGATCCAACCAGCACAACACGGCTTGATAGGCAAGTTAACGTCATTAAAGTATAAAACACCTAAATGAAGCCTGGAGGGTAAATGTAAAGAACCCAACTAAATATTTCCTATCGAGTAAAAGGTTTATTACTCTTCCTTTCCATAGTTATTATCTCTTTCCTTCCATCTCTGATCAGTTATATCTCCTGCTGCATTATGGGTTCATAGATACTCCCTTTGTCACGCTTTATCTTGATTGTTTTTTCAAAATGAACTATTAAAGTGGGAATGGAGTACTAAAATTGGGTCATCTCTTTCTTTCATTGTTCAGTTTTATTTCCTGCTTCAGTCTTCTTAAATTTCGGTTTCTTTCTTTGTTCGTTTACTTTTACTTCCTGCTGCTCATGGCAGATAAAATTTTTTAAAAATTCTGACTACAAAGCCTTTCACATAAAATCATAAGGAAGAAAAAGAAAATGTGCAGTCTTAAAGCTTCAGTCTACTAAATATACACAGATCAGTGTAATGCATTTTATCTGAACCATTCTAGAATCAAGATAAAACTGAATCTTAATCATGCCAAAATTCCATGCAAAACACAAAGGAAAACAAATTATAGAGAAATAGATTAAGCTGCTTATTGCAACTAGCTTTATCTTGGAAAACACAATTTGGGCAAAAGGGATTACTATACATACCAAATGATGATGATCCACTTTTCTGTATGTTATTTGCAGTACCTGCAGGACGCATTCCCTGTTTCAGCAACAGAAAATGTTAAATAAGCAATATACAAGTCAAACATGAGAGCCAATTTTGTATTTAACATTTCAGTATATATAAGATCTGAGTGAATCCACAGATAAAAAATGAAAAGATACACATATTGCTTTCCATAATGGAAGAGTTCATACATCACTAGCAGCAATAGTTTTAGTCATTTCACGCACAGGCCTAAGAACAGTGTTATCTGGAATTACTTCACTTTCCCTTGCGGCTTGGCGGTCATGGACTTCTTTAATCTTCTGGGGAGGTTCCATTGGCACCTCATAATGAGGTGGTTTCCATGCATTCACATTCACAGAGATATTTGCAATCTTATGAGAAGTATTCAGTGGGTCCTGATCTTTTGCACTTGTTTTCTGTGGAAGATTGTTTGTACTTTGAGCAACACGATACTGCATCTTAACGGATTCATCTTGGCCAGGGCTGCAAGAAACCTCTTCATCCCGATGCCTGATAAAATCCAACTCTGCATATCCATCATTATCTGATGCTGAATCAGAGGCGGTCCTGCTTCCCTATCTAGCATTGTGATATTGCCTTCAAAGTCACCGTAGTCAGTTACAGTACAATATTTGCCATACCCACCTTCATCTAGAGTGGGCATTTCAACAAAATCTTCAGACGATATATTAACGGTCTCAGGCCTGCCCTCTTCACGATCTAATCGATCAAAAACATTTGCAGAAACTCTAACCTTCCCTGCATCTTGAGCAGCAGCAGCAGCTTTAATTGCAGTATTCATGGCGTTGCGGTTCATCCCAACAATGGATCTACTCTGGAAGGAGTGCTCTTCAGTGGAAGCATCCCCTCCAGGATTAGAGACCACCGATTGAAGCCACTTATTCGTCTTTGACTCTAACCTTGAATTTGATGGCAGCAAAGACGTCACTGCATCCCTGACAGCAAATTGTAGAAAACTGCGAGGGCCAGCTGCCAGATGGGAGACTGCACTTCCCTATAAGAAAAATAAAAAATAGATCAGCAAGTGTAGAAAATACAGCATGAAATTAAACAGGGCAGAACAGTCAACAGACTCTTTGCAATTCATTTTTCACCCAACCCAGAAGGTTATGATTCATCTCAAGCAGAAAGGTCAATAACTGGATTGTTTTTTTTCTTTCTTCAAATAAAAATTAATCCCCCATGCCTCCAACCAGAGAATCATCTATACCACCCATGCTCATTTTTTAAACTAATGTCAACAAGAAATAGATATGCAAGCTATACTATATAAAATAAAGATATACTCCATCCAGAATTAATATTGACACAACCAAAAGCAGTTCTTTCTAAGCAATTGGGCCCACAGGATTCCATGTCTCCTCTTATGATTTCCATTCACCTTTCCTGCAAAATCCGTCTCTAGTTTTCTCCTTTGAGAATCCCAATGTCAAAGGACAACACATATCAATCAAGGTCATCAGCCTGAGAAAGAGGGAGAGGGGATGCAATTTGAGAATCCTGAGGCGAAAGGAAGGGATGAAGATAGCAAGACACCTTTTTAAGGCATAGATTAATATCATTTTTGGACACGGGTTTTTTTGCTAATTTTGCTAATGCGAAATTCGGATGAAGGGAGTACCAGCTAAAATCTTTACAAAAATTCAAATGATTTTTTAAATAAATTCATGACATGCAATTACATGTGGTTGCACAACAATTTAGAATAAAAACTCTACACCTTAGCTGGCTGTCCCACATTGTGTCGACTTTGCTTTTTCTCAGCAAATGATTTAGGAGAACAAGAGCGCTTACTGTGGCCTCTCTCGCGAGGTTTTTTCTCCACTAACTGAATATTATCAACATCAGAGCTTAGAAAGGGTGGAGGTTCTGCCTCATCATTCCCTAAGTCACCTACTTTTTGGCTCTTTGATAGACCCACTTGGATCAAAGTCATTATCTCTCCTGAACTCCCTGTTTAATGTTTTTGTTTCCGAAGAGCCTTTCATTGACGTCTGTGTCTCCAAGACAGATTTTATCTTCACCAGATTTTCTTGAAAGGACTCCTGAGGTTGGACATAAAGGTGCATGTTTGAAGATAAATGGTTCCACAACCTGGATGATACATTATCAAGATAAAAAATTAAAAAGTAAGAACTACTTACATCAGTCAATCCAGCTGCAAAATAAATCCATTGACAGAGAAATAGATTAGTTACCACAGCACAAATGTGTGACTATCATCTTCCAGAAACACCTTTAGCTCTTGTACAGCCTCACCTTTGCACCGGCCATTCTTGAGCAAAACAATAATATATTCCTGTGGAACAGAAAGGTCAGGAATAAGCATAAGCTCTAATTATCCAAGATCCTGAAGATTATCAAACTTCGACTGTAATTTATCCAACCTTGGCAAAGCATCAATATACAAAGCAAAGCACTCACATATAAGGAATGTTGACTATAATCACAACCCTCTTGAATTTTAGATAAAAAATCGACCATACTTCAAAATTAAGAATCATGTCGAAATTAAAGAACATACACCAAATCTTGCCAGAGATTTTTGTGCCATTTTACTGGGGCAGGTCCTTCTAAAACTAATCCGTTATCAATACTGAAAAATATTTAGTCTGACATACTCAAAACACATGATTTAAATAGCCAACACAACTTACAGTGGACCTATTTGCACTCAAACAGTGGACTAAAGTATCAAAATCAAGCCCACGATAGAAATAACCATGAAGAGCCAAAGCTCGCTTTAGCCACTTCACTATGAAAAGAACATGTCTGACACCAATAAATGCATTATGCAATAGATTGCATTCTTTTTTGGTACATGCAATAGATTACAATTAAGAGACATGAGAACCAACCTGAACGACCCCAGTATCTTGAATTGTCTCACTTCATACTCGTCAATGCATATGCTCAAACACAACCCGAGCAAACAATAATTTTTGTGTGACAACCCTGGTACTCAAAATAGGTTTTAACTAAACATGTCTTCACCTGACAATCCTATCGGCCTTACAGTGTCATTCATAAGATTTTCCAAGCAACAGGCTCAAATTTTAATTGAAGGTCAACCATAAGCAATCTAGCAAAAAAATTGCTGATCTACTGATCCCAAAGTCAGCACTTTTACTAAGCCTATAAATTTAGTTAGAAATAAACTACATAAGCTAAGAAAAACGTGATCAAGTTCCAAGTGAATACTCTAAAAATAGCAAATAAACTAGGTTTAAAGATATGATGTGGTAAGAATATCATCCCGCAAACAGTTCAATTTCACAACAGAAATTATCTTTCTCTACTTCAGCAACTAATATAGACGTAACCGAAAAAGGAAAATCCTATGCAAAATCGGCACTGTAAGGCAGATAAAATTATCAGGTGAAGAAATGTTTACTAATTATTTTCCATTGAAGACATGTTTAGTTAAAAGCTATTTTGAGTACCAGAGTTGTCACACTAAAAATAACACAAAACAACATGCAATGTATTACACATTGATGACAGCTTGCGATGCGAACTATGAATTATGGATGATTTCCACTGCATGTGTGTGCGAGGGGGAGAGAGAGAGATCATGGCACGGCACACATAATCAAAGCCGGGTACAATTATAAGGCCAAGCAAAGCACATCCTACCCTAGCTGAATAGACACCAATGTATAATTAAGACTAATGTTTCGAACAACCGAACCAAACAAAGCTGCATGCGGAATCTCAGCAGCTGTACAGGGTGAATGAGAAAACAAAAAAAGAAAGTACCATACAAAAGATGGACTGGTGAGGGCACTTAACAAACTAAGAGAAATTACCATGTTCATTATTACTTCCAAGACGTCCATCCCACCAACAATATTCCTATATAAGAAGCCAGAAGACATCACTTAGAGATTCCCAGTCCTGAATTTGAATAATGTACTGCAACCTTGTGAACGATGTCTTACCAAGGGACTCATGATATAGAGTGAAGAACTGTTTTCGAATTTCTGGATCTTTAGCTCTAAGACCAAGCATGAACTGCCTTTCTACCTTCAGGAAAACTTCTTGTCGTAGTGCAAGTGGAGATCTAAAAAGAAAAAGACCAAACACATCAACTACACGAGAACACCACAAATAAATACATCACTACCTCACAACCAAGAAAAGAATTCCTCATAAATAGCTAAGGTCACATGCTGTGAGGCATATTGAAGGCTAAAAATTAAAAAATCACCATAGAACAGTTGTCTCAAATCTCATATTCCCTCCGTCCAAAAAAATGAACTAAAATCAGTTCAGTTTGCTGTGCTTTTCTAATGAGGACACATTTTTGGATGGAGGAAGTAGTATGATTCTTAAGTCTGAGTAGAGGGAGAACCCAGGGAGGGGGGGGGGGGGGCGAAGCAAGAGCCAAAAGTGAAGTCACAAAAATGCTTACTTGTTTGAGTCAGCACAAATGACATATAACAGCTGGAGATACTTGGCATCCCAGTCTTCAAAGCACTTGAGTAGAAGTTCTGCCTGTCAACCTGGAATAGCTTCTGTAGATACAAAATTGTGTCCTGGTTCAGAAGAGCACCTGACAGACTAGATGAGGCCGGTCGGACATCATCTTCAATCCTACCTTTTACAATAACAAGTATGAATAGAAGCACACCTGGATCTGTACGCTTTTCAGAGAGTAGTCCGACTAGTATATGGCATAACATATGTTTGCATTCCGGAACAAACATGACCCTTTCACTTATAAGTTTTAGAACAGTCTTCAAATTGGTTGCAGTTGACCCAATTTCACTAACTGCTTGTGAAGAACTGACAGCAGAGTCACGGTCAAATATTTTGACCTAAATGAAGAATGAAATACATATTGTAAATGAGGGAGCAAAACTCAACTAGATGCATAGCTGTAACACAATGAGTTATTGGTGAATGAAAACTGAAAGAAAATACAATTGCGATGCTAAGCATTACAGATATCAAGGATTTAAGATGGTAAAAATGACAAGGAAGAAATAAACCAGAAAAAATTAAATATTGTTCTAAAAGCTAATATCAGGCCTTCTATGACCATTGTCAAAAGCAAATAGACAGAAATATCTAGAATGAGAAAGAAAAAAACTTTGCATGAATAATATCACCGTTGGAGTACATGCTAAAAGACGTGCATTTAAATTAGATAGAGACAATAACTAAGAGGTAATTTTCAATACTGTCCAAGTATGGGAAACTGGAAATTAACATATATTAAATTTTATATAGTCAAGCATAACTGACAGAACCAAAGAGCAAAGGGATCTGCCAAATTAGTTAAATAATAAAAAAGGATAAGAGAAATTGGAAAAGAAAAATTCAAGAGATAACCCTTAACCCAAAACAAATAAGGGGGTAAAAGAGGAAACTCTCCACTATATACCAGAGGTAAGGAATATCTATCAGTGAATTAACATGCATTACTGCTCCACATTAACATATGACAGTATTGTATGCTACCACCATACCCACATATCAGGGGCTGGAAGCATGAACTTTTCACCATTCTATTCCATTACACGCTATTGCTAAACTTAAACATATCCAGGTATCTAATTAGCAAGCCAGTTTTTCCTCTCTAATACGTCCAAACAATATGTGAAGTGTCAGCTCCTTCCAAATATTAGGAAGGAGTACACAGCACGGAAGGGTGCCTTTTGTCCCTCTTCACAAGTAGGCATATGCAAAATCAAAGAAGACAAGTAGGCATATGCAAAATCAAAGAAGAAAAGCATTACTTGTCTCATGTGAGATCCTCCAGATGTAACCATATCACGTGATAAGCGTTGGAGGACACGAACTAGTGGTGTTATGTAAGGACTAATCAAGTCCTTAGACTTCTGTCAAAATCTTTACAATAAACGGAGCAAAACTTATCATTGATTTGGCAGAGCTAGCTTCAAGTGTTATCTGATGTGCCATCACCACTGCCAGATTCTTGTGTATGAGATCCTCAAGTTTCTGGTAGAGCATCTTTACATCTGGTGGAGTATTGGGAGCCTCCAAGTGCTATCTTGATTTAGTTTCAATTGACTTTTATAAGATGACATCCATGGTTTAGCGATCAATAGTTTGAGATACAAAGAGAGTGTTAACCTACTGAGAGTGACCTGTACATAAATATTAGCAACCGGTTAAAGGATCTTACAAAAACACATTATCACCCAGTGATGTTATCGCTATCCCTTACTCCTAGAAGAAAGTTGATGATCATTTCCTCCAATGCAGCATTTGGCTTGTACTCTGATGATCACCAGGTGCATGACCAGCTGAACCAGGAGTCTCAATATTTGGCATTGAAGATCCACAAGGTGATACAACGGAAAGAGGCTGGAGGCCAGGCTCCATCTTAACCCACTTGCTTAAATCATTAGCAAATGTAGAGCCATCAAAAGGGCGTTTTCACAATACTGGAGCTTGTCATCAATCCATCACTCAATTGACTATAAGTCCCATCTGTTTCCGGTGGAATGATTTTCATTTCATTCCGTCTTTGTCTTTCCCACGCAACCACAAGGCCTGCAAGTTCAATTGCAAGCCTGCTATTTTCTGCAGTAGTGTTATATGGTAATCCAAGGCGATTAAGAGAGTTCACTATTTGAGGAAGAAACTGAGCAGCGCAACTATAGAAAAGATCCGAATGTCAGATGATAAGCTGAAAAATATGGATCAGAGTAGGGAAAGAATGTCCTTCCTCAACAAGAATCTTTTTTGTGTATCGAATCTAGATTGGCACACAGAATTCCCCAGGAGGCAATCTTCGTGGAAGTGCAGGCATTAAAATGTCAAGGGACAGTTTTACCAGCACCTTGTTTTCTTGCTGACAAGTTCCTAAAAGCGAAACAAAAACCTGAAAGAAAATGACAAATGCATATTTTTGTTTTCAAGTAAGATCATTAAATGAGGAAACAAATCAATTAGGAGATGGTAAAGTCAAGGTCGATTGCGATGAAAATCAACACATGACTAATGCTTATGAACTGTTCTTTAATGACATACCTGAAGCATAATTTTCTCGAGAGCTTGATAAGCCTCTAGGAAGTGGCAAACAATAACCCATTGTTTACTAGCACTATCTTCCAGTTGTAAATGGTTCCAACCAAATTTAATTACCTCCTTCCGATGCTGGACAAGGCCACTTTGCAGATACTTCAAAAGTAACGTTGTAAGCTGTAAAAGCTCAATTCTCAAGGATTCATCATATTCTGCACTGACCTGCAAATAATGTGAAAGTGCATTCAGAATTCAGTTTGGAAGAACCGAATGTAAATCTTTGTTAGGAAAATATGACAGGGCTAAATAGGTAAATAATAAAAGGTCCACCTCTTCTGGAGGATCAAGCAGCTTATCGACAATATTTTTTATAATAGACGGGCAACAACCTCCCAACTCTGACCATTCTGAAAAGCATGAGTCAACATTGATATCAACCCAAAGATTGGAAAGCTTAAAATGAAACTACACGTGTGAGATGCAAGAGACTATGAGAAACCAACATAACAAAACTCCAATATGGAGTACTGAAAGCCATCAATATATTCAGCTGAGAAACAGATTAAAACTTTGGCCATTCTACAACTCAAACTCCTGAAACCTACAATACAAGCAAATTGCATCATAGACGCGCAATAAAAATATAATTAAATTAAAGCAATTAAAGCATCTACATTATTTAATTGAAGTAAATTATTTATTAAACTCCTAATCACTAGCTTAACACTAATAACCCATATTTATCCTTATTTTAACGGGAAAACTACACTAACAAATCGGTAAATGAAGCATATAAATGCGTATATTCTATGTTTATCAAATACCCCCAAACCTATATTTTACTAGTCCTCGAGGAAACAAAAACAAAATAAAGCAAAGAAATTAAGAAACTACTACTAGACAAGTAAATGCCACTTTTGTAACGAGTACGATTGCATCAAGCGTATGAATAAGCCGTTAAACCTCTTGATGTTCCTAGTAGGACGAGGGTTTACAGCCATGTTATCCACAAATATATAACCTAAAATAATAAAAACCTATATATCTTCTCTTATACACATAACAACCTTTAAAGAGACTAAGCACTAATACTTGCGGAAATAAACAATTTGAAGCACAAAGACGCTCAAATTAGTGGTTCTATTCCACACTATCATCTTGGAAATATTTGCTCAATATATATATAATTACTTTTCAAAAAACAAAGGTGCAGAACAAATAGACATACAATCTAAATTTCTGTCTTCCACACATTTTAATGTGACCCATTAGTCAAGTTACAGTCGAGCTCAATAACCCAAAATAAATCTATGGCATCTTTATCTTGAAGTATCATGATAGAAATAATGCTTAAGCATCCTCAACCGTAAGTCCACAGTATAGGGTATAAAAGCATAATACACCATTTTTCTATTTTTTTTTCAGCCGACTGTGCAATGGCTGGCAGTCATAAGAGAATTTGTTCTAACCTCCAATTTTTTACGCGAACCCTTCAGCTTACTGTGGCACAAAGGCCCGGTTACTCATTGGAGATAGTAACAAACCTCTTTATTTTATTTTTTTTGCTTTTTTTTTTCATGAGAGAATTTGTTCTAACCTCCAATTTTTTACGCGAACCCTTCAGCTTACTGAGGCACAAAGGCCCGGTTACTCATTGGAGATAGTAACAAACCTCTTTTTTTTTCTTTTTTTTTTCTTTTTTTTTCTTTTTTTTTCTTATGGTGTATTATACCTTCAACCTATTTTCAAACCACCTCCACCATAAAGCTAAGCAGATGGTCTATCATGATCATTGAAGTTTTAAAAATACCACGTTTTCGAAAATAGACTTGACTAAAGACGTCCCACTAAAAATGGTAGCTAACAAATTTCTAGATGGTATTTCTATGTGTACTGATGTGTGTGAGTGATTTTAGAAAATATAAGCACATAAGTCCAAGAGGATTGTATAAGAATCAAAACTGCATATTTAAGTGTCTCCGTCCTCAAATTAATTCACTCACACTTTCTATGTAAATTAGTCTCTCTAAAAATTGAAGTATGCATAGAAAGGATATACTACAAAAGCAACCTAATAACTCATTTTTACTTGAACTAACTAGGTTAAATTGGTCTCATTAAAAATAGGTACATGTCTATAGGAGCACTAATAAAAAACCCTTTGAAGACCACAAAAATAACACTAAGACTCAAAAACAACAATTTTTTTTCTTTAGTAAAGCAGAATTTAGGCAATAAAATAAGTAACACTAATCAAAATCAGTTTGACAGCAGGATTAGTCTTGCAAAAGAATTAATTTTGACCAAATTAAGTCGCATGGAAAACAAGAAATTCTCAGCTCATTTAGTACTACAATCAGCAAGCTAATTTTTAAGTGGACGCTAGCATTGGTGATCAAAACATGCATGCATCAATAATTTGCCTAGAGAGTATCAGCCATCATACTAAGCAATTAATTTGAAAGCCATAATAAACAACACTAAAAAAGCCTCAAATTCATATTTAAGTGGTGTTGAGTTCTACTTCCCCAGTGCGTGACGACGATGACTCGGTGCTTTGCTTCTGGTCTTCTTCTTCACCTCCATGTATATTGCTTGACCGAATGGCCAAGCCTCTCAGGCTTGTGGCCCTCCGTTGGCAGTTTTCATTTCTGTCTGGGCTACCAAATCAGTATGCTCTCCCCTTTTCATTGCAGTTCAGAACCATAGCTCTGTTCTCAACCACCAAGCCATGCTCATCGATTTAATTGTGGCTAAAATGGAAAATTTTCCTACATCGTCTGCTGCTGCTCATGTTAGCACTTTGGGAAATCACCTCGATGGTTCAGGATCTCCTTCTATTCCATTTCTGGCTGAAAATGGCAAGAACCTTTTTATCTAATCCTGCTGCTTTTGGAGACTCCCAATTTGGATGTTGTCGTTCCTTTATATGGCCAGCACCAAAAAATGCTTTGCTTCAGCTTCAAGTGAAAACTGTATGGCCCACCTTACATGTCTTGTATCAGCTTTTCCCTCAGTCAACATTACTTCTTTCTTTTTTTCTTCTCACGCCAAATTCCTAGAAGTTGTTGGCCCCACAAAGTAGACACTGTACTTTCATTTTGATGGTGAGTCTCTTTAATCAGCAGCTACCTGATTTCCCTAGTATCCACTAGAAGTGGTCCAATCCATTTGAGTCTTATTTCAAAGCTTGCAGCGCGTCGACCATCGAGTTAACTATCGCCCATGTAACCTTCCTTAGTGCTCTTTATGAATTACTATATTATCATAAAAACCTGAAAGATGCAATAAAAACACCAATCAGTCAGTAAACTATCATACTTGGAAAATCTAGTTACGAGGAATTATTAAATAAATCTAGTTACGAGGAATCTTTAAATAATAACAAGAGAATTTTAGTTTAGATGGAGTTGCAAGGAAAATCTAAATTAAATGTAGTTGTACCACTCTCAATAAAAAATTAGTTTTCAGTGGCGCTGAACGCAAATCTGTAATAGGATTTAGAACATAAGGTTTTCTACCATTATGCTCCTACAAGGTCACACACTCCATCATAAGCAAGTAAAAACTGGTTTCCATCTTCAAATTGTGCTCATGCTTCTTGAAATAAGTTATGTGCATTATTATTTTTAGATTATTCAGATTGGAATATTGGTTTTATATTGTCAAGAAACTTAACAAATCTTCAAATCTAGCCCATATAGTATGCCATAATTTTATCACCATTCTAGCATATTGAATGAATAAGACATTGTTCCATTAGTACAAATTCAGATTTACTTTCGCCTAATTTGATGAGTAAAACCTTCAAATTTAGACAGTAACAGTCCATTAACTGATTAGCTCAGCCAATTTACCCTTTACATTTCATGATATTAATTTGGATTGCGTTTTCCCTCCAATATTTACTTGAAACTCCCGGTCATTCTACACTAGCCTCCTTGGATCTGTATCCAATTCTTCCATTAACATACTCTAGAGAGAACTGTCAATCAAGAAACAGATGGTCTATTCATAATTATATAATTTTCCTTCTATAAAACAGAATTCATATAATTTTTTTTAGTCTACAATGGTTCTCCTTTGCACTTAATACATACAACATTTAGTATTAATAATCAATTGTACTCCCTAACCCGATGAAAAATTGTTTAGAGTCTCCTGACACTATACTCATATGAAATAGATTTTACCAATGGTTCCATTGTAGTGTCGTGGCCACCCAATGATAAAATTATGGCTCAGCCAAGAATTAACATCCAAAAAATAAGAATAAGCTATTAATCTTGCTCTAAGCAGATTGTTCTACATCTAAGCAAGAAAAAGGCAATCTGAAAAATCATAGAAGCATTAAAGTAGATGTAGTTGCAAGGAAAATTCAAATTAAAATATAGTTGTACCACTCTCAAAATCAAAAATTAGTTTTCAGTGGTGCTAAAAGCATATCTGCGCAACAGGATTTAGAACAGAAAGTTCTGTACCATTATGCTCCTGCAAGGTCAGGCACTCTATCATAAGCATCATAAGCAGGTAAAAACAAGTTTCCATCTCAAAATTGCTTTTATACTCCAAAATTAGTACCTTCATTATTATTATTCAGCTTAGAATACTAGTTTTATATTGTCAAGAACCTCAACCAAACTTCAAATCTAGCCCATATAGTATATTATAGCCTTGGCACCATTATAGCATATCGAATAAATAAGACACTGTTCCATCAGTATAGATTCATATTTACAGGGACACACTAATAGCAATAGCAGTATCTAGTAGCCACGAAATTTGTGACTAAAAACATACATCATGATGGTGCTGTACTTCTGTCCACCAAGAAAATCCAGTAAGAATAATAGAAATTCGAAAATCATTATTAGAAAAAAAAAAGAAAAACATAATGATAAATCTGTCTTTATCCTCAAAGACAAAGTCCAAGCTGTATAATGAACCAAAAATATTGAATAATCCCAATGTTGTCCTAACATATTAAAGAGAACTGGCTGCACCTACTACCCCATACACAGAAGATACATTTTTCCATATCATTGAGTTTTGACAAGCATACTCTCAGCAATAATTATAGCTTTTCCAAAACAAATTAGGCTCAAGAGGAGCAAAAATGACTAATGATTTGGACAAAAATGTCCCACATATGCCACTGAATCACATAATACTGCATTCGAATAGCAAATTTCAGGGAAATTGCAAGAAGACAGCAAACTTAGACTTTGATTGCCCAAAACAATTGATTGCAGGGATAAAAAAAGGGGAGGAGGTGGCAAAAGCACCTTTTCAACAAAGAAGAACTGAATTATGTGAAAGACCTAAACCAGAAAAAAAAAACAGAGAGATCATTTTAATGTTAAATCAAGCTCGAGACCTAAAGAAATACAGCCGACAAAGCTAATGAAACTTACAAAACAAAGAGCAGATGAACACTGGCCGAAAGAAACAATTTGAAAGAAAATGAGGAAACCGGCAGAAGATGCCCAAAATACCAACACTTGAGCCCGGAAGGATAGAAGTCGATTTATACCTGAAGAAAATAGGACAGATGACGAAACAGAAGTCGATTTGTTCCTTAAGGATGTGCCCGACGAGGCAGATACTAATGGATCTTGACGATGTTCCTTAAGGGGCGATGGTTCTAATGGATCTTGATGATGCCCCTTTTTGCAGTAAGTCCCAGCCTTCCTCACCAAAGGCCAGAAACCTCGACCCCCCTCGACCGACGCTCTTGGAAATCGCCTTGCGGCAAGTTGAAGCCAGCCTGCACGGAATGGGGTACACCGTCGGGCCGGATAACATCGCACGAGAGCGCCGTCTGAGGAGATGCGGACGCGGTCGCCGGAGGAGGAGGATCAAGATCCGATGGTAACATTGTGTCTTCTCCTGCAGCTCCGTCATGCAGCTCCGTCATGATGGATGAGGAGGTGGCGGTGGCGGGCAATGCGGCGGCGGCGGAGAGAGGGCGGTGGCCGGCGAAGCCATGGCCTCCGGCGAGGGGAGAAGGGAGTGCGTCGCCTCTTTCGGGACGCATTGGCTGGCTGGGCAGAGAAGACTTCAATTGGAAAACAATCGGAATTGGCTGGGCAGGGTGGAAAGAAGACTTCTTGGAGCCCCCCGTCGACCCGTAATTCTTGCCGGATAGGTCCGGTTGCTGATGTCATTATTATAAAAAAATATATAGGGGGCTGGGGCTCTGGCCGCAGTCACTCTGGCTCCACAGGGGGCGCTGGCTCCCATGACTCAATGTCGAGGCGCTGGGGAGGGGGCTCCTCCGGGAACCAAGGGGGATGGCTCCCACAACTCAACGGGGCGGCGACAACGATGGGGATTTTGGCAACTCAACGAGGGGCGAGGCGCCGGGGAGGAGGGGCTCCTCGAGGAATGGGGGGAGGGGGGATGCCTCCTACAACTCAACGTGGTGGCAACGGCACTGGGGATTTTTTTTTAGGGGGGGGGCGGGGCATCGTGGGCATGGAATGTTGTATCGGCGATATATTGTTGATAAGGAAGACAAAGGCGTCGGTTCTTAAGCTAAGGTGCCACCTACGCCTTTCTATTAATAAATGAAGGACTGACGCCTCTCAAAGGCGTCGGTTGAACTGATGCCATTCAGGTCAGCGTTTAAAAAAAAGTCGTGCAGGCACTAGCGCCACGCTGGCTTCTTCATGGGTGGTCAAATAACCAGATCGATAATTATTTATGATGATGTTCCCAATCGGTAATTATTTTTTTAATTATTATTTGGTAGGTTTCAAAAATCAGAAAATTCTTAACGAGTAGGTCCAATGAGAGTTGACCTGGTTGCTTATGTCACTAATACAAAAAAAATGGGGGCTCGGGCTCTGGCCATAGTCAGTGAAGTGGGGGGTGGCGGCTCCCTTTGGTTCGATGGGGGGTTGGCTCCACAACTCAATGGCGAGGCATTGGAGAGGGGGGAGGCTCCTCAGGGAATCTGGGTGGCTCGCTCCCACAACTCAACGGGGAGGAGACGGTGCTGGGGGGTGGGGTCATGGCTCCGTCTGGCTCGCTGGGGCGCCAGGGGTGGAGGTGGGCTGGCTCCTGACTCAATGGAGGGTGAGTTCAAAACCCTGCCCGGACCAGTCGGCTAGATCACAGGTTCGACCAGCTGAGTTAAAATGACCCCCTTGCTTCCCATAAGGGCCCACGAGGGATCTACAAGTTGGAAAAAGTGTCAATCATCAATTGGTGATGAGCACAACCTCCAGGTACACGCCACATATCTAATACTTTGCATTGGGCAGAGAGGACTGGTAAGAGGGAAGTGGGAACCATCCCATCTTGACTTACCCATTGGAGTGAGCTGCCAGCCTGAGGTGGGCCCGTTGGAGTGAACCCGAAAAATGTTCTCTCCGTGGAAACAAAATTAATTGTCTTCAATTGAAAAAATAATAGATTTTATGTCACGCCCCAGAATCGCTAACCTCGATCGGAGTGCGGAAGACTTTAAAGATAGTGATATCTTGAGGCCGCAACCCCGGGCGCGCGACCGAACAGTCGAAACCCAACCAATTACACCATCTCTAAAGGATGTGCAATCGGTCAACCAACAAATCAGTGCAATACAATATACAATATTATTAAATTGTGAAATGAACCTACACAAACTTTATTACAATAATAGAACTTTTTAACAAAGTCACTTAATTAAAATCCCAAATCTATAGATTAAAGTCAACAAGGATTAAAGTCAACAACTAATAAAATAACACAATCTCTAAATTCTTCAAGACGTCCTCAGCCATCCTCCATGATTGCATGTGCCCTGTTATACATGTTCAGTAGTGTAATAAGTAATAATGATTCTCTTAATTCACGTGTACCATATCAATAGTGCTATTCAAGTATTAATAGATTAACATGAATTACAGCCATAGTTTTCAAAACCGGACCGGACCGGCCGGTCTGACCGCGGAGAACCGGAACCGGACGGAAAACCGGTTCGGTCCGGTCGGTTCACCCCGGTTCGCTAAACCGGCCGGTTTTTTTAAACCGGCCGATTGAAATCCATTTTTTGTTTTTTTTTTTGAAAAAAATTTCTGCTGGAGGGGGGATTCGAACCTCCCCCCCCCCCCCCCCCCCAGCCAATACCCACGCCTCAACCACATGGGCTACCTGTGCCTTCATGCTTTTGTTTTACCAAATATATATTTATTATATATCTATCATCCTCACACCTAAACCGGGTCAATCCGGTTTGATCACGGTTCGATCGCGGTCCAACCGGACCGGCCATCGATCCGGGTCGATGGCCGGTCCGGTTTTGAAAACCTTGATTACAGCACACTGTCTCTTATAAAACGGTCCCCTTGCGACTTCTCCCATAGTTTGTACATTAGGACTTAGACTCTGAAATTTTTATGGATATTAGCCCTATGAGGCTAGTTTATAACCCCACTAATCTTGTATTTTTTCGATTTTTTTTTAATTAGTTATAATTTAATTAATACTGACTATTAGCACAGAAACAGTTCTAGCCGAGATGATTATCCTTAATTATTCTTGTCTCTTTTATATAACCACACCATATAAGTGTTAATTAGAGTAATATCAGACTCAATTACTCCCCTCCTAGGCTTGTTACCACCCCTAAAACCTTCTGGAATTACATAATCATGCCCCTTGACTATGATACTTAACATATGTTGCAGTTTTAGATAATATCCCTTTGAAACAGGGACTATTAATACAAAACAACCACTAAGATCACCAAATCCAACGTGATCAAAGAATTTACAGATAAAAATCAAAACTTTGTCATCAATATGATTGATAGAATATCATGGATACCTTCCAATCTAAAGACTTCGCATGAAAGCATTAAGAATTCACATAATACCATATATAATCATAACGAATCATGCATCAATGCATACTGAATGAAAGTATTCAAATATCATATAGAGAAAGAAAGTAAGAGGGAAAAACCATCCTACTCTTGATTCACCGAAAATTCTGCCTTTTACGCGTTGTTTGTCTCCTCCGCTTTGCACCAAAGCTCTTGAAGAAAACTCCAGTCAATAAGAGGCTTGAGAGGGGGTGAACGTGGGTAAGAGAAGAGAAAAGCTCTAGCCTCCTTCAGCTAGGGTTTAGGCAAAGCATAAAACATCTACACATGTGTTTATATAGAGTTAGGGTTTCCATCTCTTAAACAAATCTAATTATGAGCTCTTTCCACCAATAGAAATCCTCCAAAATCTTCTTAGGTACATCCCCTCAAAGTTTGGCTAGGATTTGGTATCTTTTTCTTAAGAAAATCCCAACAAAAACATAATTTCCGAAATCAGTTTTCTGCCAGAGCGATCAGCGATAGATCGTGTACCCCGGCAATCGATCACGTAACCCAATGATCGCATACCAAATTCAAACTTGCATAACTTTTTACTCTAAACTCCGAATTGCGCGCAGTTGGTGGCGTTGGAAAGCTCTATTTGCATACTTCAACACAAAAAAGAGAAATCATAGTAATCAAATATAATCATGGGCCAAAACTTAGTTAAAGTAAACATACTAATTTTTGGGCATTACATTTTATAAGTAGGAAGAAGACTTTTGGGTCATGGAATGGGTTCGGCCCATATGACCCACTCAAGTTGAGTCGATTGGGGCTCGAGTTTTTTAAATATCACCTATGTTGAGTTTTTGCTGAAATTACATACTACCGAGTAACACCACATCTTCTTCTCAAAATACCGTCAAGAGGTTGTAACGACCACCCGTTACTGATCAAACTACTTGTAGCCCTACGAGGAAATTAGAAAATAATAGCGGAGCTCCGAAGTACTCATGGTTGGCTCCAAAGGGAGGAGTCTGAAAAAAGAAAAGAAAAAACACACACATTGTGGACCAACATCGAACACCGAAGAGCCGAAGAGGCATTCCAATGGAGACAATCCCTGCTGCGGCTAAAGACCTTCAGCTCCAACTCTGATGGAATCGCCAAACTGTCCGGCAACGGCGAAGTGAAAGGCGACAAGGTGTGGGCTGGAGAAACAAAGGAGTGGGGACGGCGTGCAGAGATGGGTGTGGGAAACGGGGTGGAGGGATGCGAAGTGCATGAAGAAAGAGGAGAAAAGCTGGCTGCTTTGGTTGAAACCCTAGACGACGCCCCTTCTGCTAGACTTGTTTGTGAACTGAAGTTGAAGGCAAGACAAAGTCCATCTTCTTGGTTCAAGGTAGGATGGTTTTACTTACACTAGTATTCATGCAATAATGCTCTTCCATATTTCAATCTTGTGGAATGCTTGTTAGACATCAATTTGAGTACATGTACGCATATATATTCATGCAATCTTGTGGAATGCTTGTTAGACAAGGATAATACATTCTTGCAGTTCGTAGGTCACAATAATGAAAGCCAGCTGATAAACTTCTTGACCTAAATCTTTGGGATGGCCAGAACACGCTTCTTGAAGCGGAGACCCTGAGTTTGAATTCCCACTCCATTGGCCACCCACCTGGGATTATATCCCCATTTACCCGGTGTATGTGATGGGTAGGCCTTCTAAGTGTCCGAGGGGATTGGAGGTGGGATACAGTGCTCAAAGAAGCTGTTTGCTCTCTCCTTCTAGGCGGGTCCTAAGGACACAGATACCCCTTGTTATACAAAAAAAAAATCTTAATGCGAGCGAGGTTCCTCCAAAATTATACTCCCTCCGCCCCATCTTCAGTATCTATTTGGTTTTTCAAAATGAACTAAAATGGTACGGAAGGTTTATTTTCTTCTAATTTTATAGAAATTTCAAAGTGAAGAAAACCCAATGCCTAAACTTCATCCAAACTGTCTTTTTTTTCCCGTTTTCATATGTAGGTCAACATCATACAGCTTTCGTAAAAGGTTAGCACAACTAAGAGCCGTTCAACTTTAGTTATACATGACAAAAGTGGATCACAGTATACACCTGTTTCTGAATGCCAAATTGCAATAGAGTTTGAGATATAATTTCAACATGCACACTAGAGGGAAGCATACACGTGCCATAAGCAAGAAATGCTAGGACAACATAATGAAAGCTTAGGAGCACCAAAAAGGGGATCAAATTGCCCATGCCAAAGTTTACTAAAAGGTCTCTCCAAGATATAGTGCTATTAGTTCACGTGGATTTGCACTACTTCAATACATTTCATCCAAAATTCCTTTAACTTATGTAAATTTGTAGAGCATTACCATTGTATCACCATTGCCTCCACCACTTGCATCAAGAGATCCACACCAACGACCTCTTAGCTCAGCCAGACCAGGAAGGTTCACATCTTCATAAATAACCTCATCATAGGAGGTGTAGTGCTTCTGTACTGCCTGCAAAGTGAATTGTCAAATGATAAAATTCCTCTAAAACAATATGTACTATTGAATAGAGAAGGAAATACACTCTTAACATTAAGTACGTAACAGCACATAGAAACTGCTAGACAAACCCTAATACAAATAGTCAACTTGTTCATATAGTACGAAGTTACAAACTATCTATATGGCTATATGCTTGTGTAAGCTAGTCTAAATATCTATGCCAACAGTAGGTACCTCAAGCAAATTCCGAAGGCTCTCAGCGCAAAACCCCACAGACTGCAAACTCTGCATGAAAAAGTCCTGAAAAAAAGTTTGTGTGGTTGAAGAGCATTAAGAGCATGAAGAAAAGTTCAATTATGCCTGAAAATAGGAATTCATTAGATCCATATGCGAACATAGGTATTCCTTAGATCCAAGGGTAAGAAAATTTAGCCACCTTTGATCTAGACCAAAACGCCGGGTCATTGCTACGAGAAAGAAGGCGAGCAAGTGGAAGCATCTCAGAAACCTCAGCACCAGGAACCTCCAATCTCATTCTCCACCTACCCATGGAAGACATCATATTCCCCAAGTGCCCAGCCATTGCTCTCTTCAGAAAGCCTCCCCTCTCTCCTTATCAACAGGGTACGATCATGAGAGCAGGAAGTACATATTCACCTTGAAGTTCATATTTGCTGTTAGCTTGCTCAAGAACAGTTTTCTCAACAGTTATCTGATACAATATGAGGAATATACATTGTAAGTACCAACACAAGAAAACTCGCCCATTAAGTAGCAGAATATAAATTGACATGTTAATATTCAACTTTCACACCAGAGAAAAAAAATGATTCAATCGTTTCAGTAGATAGGTTTCTGAGTATCCAAGTTCATGCATATGAAATTCATAAAAGTGTTGGCAGGTATTGCAAGGACGGAGGGAGAATTATATTATATACAAAAAGGATTTGTAACATTTTTGTCCCCAAGAAAAGTAGTAAAAGCAAAGCAGGACATTTACCGCGCTCCCGATTCTAAGCATTTCCAAGGAAATGACTAAAAAACAAAACCATATTTGGAATAAGAGTACTCACAACATCTCCACTCCACCGGGCAGCCAAATCAAGGGCTTCACCCAACACACCACTGAATTTTGGACGAAGTAAACTCAGCATCCCATGACCCCTTCTTTTCTGGAAATTAAGTTGAAGCTCCACCTGAATGCATTACAGATTTTGTTATTTAAGTCAGAAAGTAGGTGAAAACAATTTCAGATACAGATGCTATGTTTAAAAAGGTAATGACAATGCTGTCTATGAAATTATTAAAGTTACATTAGGCCATAAAATACAAACGAACCAAAATCAATCACGCTGCATAGGATTCAATACTAGTGGCCAGACTAAGATATTACCCTCTGTACTGTCCCACGAAGTGAAGCATCCTCCAGTTCATCAAGTGGCAATTGGCGTACCTACACATGTCACAAAGGTTTAAAGTTTAAACAAGAACTTTATGAACACTCAGAAGTTCACAATAGACCCCAAAAAAATTTAACAATGCATGTTCAGACTAAGAGAATTGGGAGAGATATGTTAAGGGAAAGAGAGGCTAAAAAGATAGTGAGTGAAGCTAAATTTATGGCGTTTGATGACTTATATAATAGGCTAGGGTCGAAGGAGGGGGAGAGGGATATTTATAAATTAGCTAAGTTAAGGGATAGGAGGAGTAGGGACTTAGAGCAAGTTAGGTGTATTAAAAGTGAAGATCAAAGGGTCTTAGTGAAAGATGAGGAAATTAGGGAGAGATGGCGTGAGTATTTTGAGCGTTTATTGAATGAGAATTATAGTAGTGGGATAGAGTTTGAGTCTAGTCTTGGTAAAGAGTTAACTTATTTTAGAAGATTCTCCAAACCAGTATTGCAACTTTGCATTCTCTAAAAAGATACCAAATGATTCAAACAACAAGGGCAGATGGATCCTACTTGAATTGCAGCTTGTTGGATTTTCTCTTCAACAGTAACTCTACAAAAAGGCAGAAGCAAATTCCAGGCCACATTGAAAATATTTGTCTGCTCATGATGCTTCCGAGTAGCCCAAGCTAACTTAACTGAAAATTTTCAACTGCCATCCAATTCTTAAATCGAACCCTGCTAGTGAAGGAAGAATTATAAACCAGAAAAACTTTAAGAGGCTAAATCCTGTGGTACACAATACGCAGTTCCATCGTTCTGTGCAACTCGATATTATGACTAGATTGATGACATACATTTTGCGCAAACAGATTCCTGATTTAATAGCCACCAAACCAACTTACAGCTAAAGGAAGCAAGGACATCTTTGAGACATCTTATGGATTCTGGGTCCTCTTTTGGTTTGGCCTTCACACTTGATTCTTAAACTCTATCTAGAGGTTCTCATTTTTTTTCTCTTGAGCTGTAACATTTTAATTCTTTTGTCTTTCCTCTCATTAGTTCATCAGGTGTACAACTAGCTCAAATAGCTTTATTACCAGTTTTCTTTGTGAATATATGCTTGATTTGAGGTCTATGAACCTGAAAGTGGAACAAAAGTTGGTGGATTATTTTTCCCTGTTGTGTAATAACGCAACTTTCAACCTTGACACATCACTTGTGGTACATAGTTCAAGATTTGTGTTACCACATAAAAAATCTCAAGGTTTTATTGCTTTTACCAAATTTTCTGCCATTTTGTCCACTAGCTACTTTTGAAAAACCTTTACTGCCTCAGATAGCCAGCATTACTGGCAGCTTTATTTCAATTGAAAAGTTTGCATCACAAGACTCCTGCGTCTCTCTTTGTTTAATTGAAAGTTACGCTTTTTCCTCTTTTTTATCTTATGGCCCTTTCCTTCAGATTTTTACGGTTAAGCCAAAAAAATCATATACAAAAATGTTTGGAGGTAATAAGAAATTGAGAAGTCATGTACAAAAATATTCACAAATCACGCATAGTTCCAGATATATGAGGGCATTTGCCACATATATTTAATTAATGAGGCCTGGTCAGGATTGAATTTCAGCCTTTCCTAGGTATGACCACCCTTGATAACACATATTGCAACTTTTTTTTTTCCTATAAGATTAGTATTAACCTAATTACTTCCTCCAACCCACATAAATTGTATGGATTGGAAATCCCACATGCACTAAAAGTCTAAAATAGATCTTTTCTTATATTTAATCCAGATACAAACTTGTGTTCTCTCTTGTACGTACAACTCACTTCTCGTGTGCACTGGTTAAATTGGGAGGGGTGGCAAATAGAGTGGCGGTTCAAACTCAAGACCTCTGCCTGAGGAAGCATGTCATGGCCATCCCACCTACATCACTAATATTATAAAGGGAAATTTATATAAAAAAACATAAAAAAAAATTACCAAATTGGCGCACTGGAGCAAATATTTCCCAAACTGTTGTTCTGACAAGCCACGCAGGCGCCAGCGCGGCCGCTGGCGCCTGCGTGGCCTTTTTTTTTTAAACCGGCCCGAAAGGCGTCGGTTGAACCGACGCCTCTCGGTTAAAAGAGAAAGGCGTCGGTTTTTAATGCCTTGTCATTTTTCGTCCCATTTTAAATAGGCCGTCACTTCAACGATACATATCTCTCTCATTTCTAACCCATTTTTACTCATTTTTTTTTCATTCTTCCTTATTTTTAGTGCTCTTTCTAGTGATTATGATATCACAAAGATGTTGAGCCATCACATACCATTTATCGTAGTTTTTGTAGTATTTTTTTCCATAAATAGTATGCGATGGATCAACATCTTTGCGATATCATTATGACCAGAAAGACCACTAAAAATAAGAATGAAAAAAAAATGGGACAGATTTGTCCCACTAAAACAAATCTGTCCCATTTTAAAGGGGTGATAACTTCAATGATGCATATCTCTCTTATTATTCATCCATTTTCGCCCATTTTTTTTTCATTCTTCCTTATTTTTAGTGGTCTTTCTGGTCATAATGATATCGCAAAGATGTTGATCCATCGCATACTATTTATGAAAAAAATACTACAAAAACTACGATAAATGGTATGTGATGGCTCAACATCTTTGTGATATCATAATCACTAGAAAGAGCACTAAAAATAAGGAAGAATGAAAAAAAAATGAGTGAAAATGGGTTAGAAATGAGAGAGATATGTATCGTTGAAGTGACGGCCTATTTAAAATGGGACGAAAAATGACAAGGCATTAAAAGGCGTCGGTTGAACCGACGCCTTCACAAAGGCGTCGGTTCAACCGACGCCTTTCTCTTTTAACCGAGAGGCGTCGGTTTAACCGACGCCTTTCGGGCCGGTTAAAAAAAAAAAGGCCACGCAGGCGCCAACGGCCGCGCTGGCGCCTGCGTGGCTTGTCAGAACACCAGTTTGGAAAATATTTGCTACAGTGCGCCAATTTGGTAATTTTTTTTTATGTTTTTTTATATAAATTTCCCTATTATAAAACATTCATATTACTATCAACTAGGAGTGTTGCCTTTGCATTTTTAGAACGGCGAGGCTATTGTAGAGAAAAAAGAATCTTTGAGATGTGGTTTGAAGTGACATGATGATAATGTAGTAACATGATGATAATGTAGTACATGAATCCTAAAAGTTTATTTATAGCCATAATCAACCTTTTATTATGGTGAATGGGTGAAATAATGTCATTAATTATTTGTACTAAATGCTATGATTACTTAATCACAATCTTAAACAAATTTAGAGGATCATTAGCTGGGAATTGCACTCTAAAAAGTCAAACTATACCCAGCTACTTTTTGTAGTAGTTAGATTAGATATACTTGAATGTTAGATATCATCGATATGCCTGCATTATCCCTGGTGAAAAATTCAGGTGCATCTTACCCGCTAATTAAACAATCATTAATTTATCAAGGCTGGCCATCATAACTAAAAACCATGACCATAGTACTCTAACATAGCACATAAACGATATCTATGTACTCTGTCTGTCCATTGAAGCATGTTTACATTTGAAAAAACAAGGGTCCATCATTACATGGCCGACTTTGTTCCCACACAACCAAAAACATGAGAAGAGGGGGGTAAATTCTATTTTTGTAAGGAGTACTATATTAGTATCCTAGACTCCTGGTGTAGTATGGTCACACTGGTTTGGTCATAGAAAAAGTACTATACCTTGATCCCCCACCAAGTCACTACCCAAACATTGAATATTTTCCTTGCCCCTAATTTTGTCGGACCCATTTCTCCTAACCTTGACGCAGCTCGACCGCGTTTCCGGATAAGTGTGAAGCCCCCGGGAATAACTTCCTATTATGTTCCGATGAGGACGAAGAAAACTTTCCTAGTTCTATATCGATCCCTCCCGTCCCTCTATAAATCTACTATCATGGTCACCACGTCAACGCCATCTTCTCCTTTTCCTGCAACAACGGCGCTTTTACTACTTTTTGCAACTGATTCAGCATTCAATCGAGAGAAAAATGGGTCGAGAAATCCGAAGAGTGTGACAGGCCAACTTCTACGAGGAGATAAGATTAAGGTCCTCAAGGACAAAAAAGAACTGTTCAGGTGCAATTCGTACACGTTCACCCTGAGTGCTATAGCTAGTTCCTAATTTAAGTATGATCATTATTTTCATTAGACTAAGTACATCATATAAACCATTTGAATTAAAATCTGAAGTACGTTTAACTAAGTTGGCTCTTTTGTGTTTCCAGTAGCCAATTGCATTTGGCTACTCAGTGTCTGTTGTACATAGATATTTAAAAGAGCCGGAAACCTTCCTTTCAAAAAACAAATTAAAGCATGCAAGTAATCTGATATCATATACTTCAATCATAAAAAATAGATGCAGGCACTAAAATAAACAGTTACTATTTGTTTTTTTACAACTGTCAAAACAGATTTTACATGGCAATTGCCAAAACAGATGCAAGCACCTAACATAAACATTTACTAATCTACTACCAATTTCTTATTATACCACGAAAGAGGCTCATAATGGACAAATATATTCATGACAATTTGAACAGATAATTATTCAGTCTTCTCCCTTAAATCCGATACTTGAAGAAGGATCTGCTTACCACTTGAAGGCAAACTTCTTTGAAGGAACTTCCACTGGATACAGAAAAGAATATGCATTTATATCATCCATGAACGTTGCCATTTTTAAATTGCCATCCTGCTCAACCTCAGCAACCGAAACTACAAATTTTACAAGATTGAGACATATAAACCAACTAACATTCACATTTTAAAGATGCAACTATATATAAGTAAAAGAAGCACAAGAGAACAAACAAAATTCAGAAAGACAGACCTTGAGTTTTTGGATATTTATACCAGAACAGAAGAATTTTAGGAAGTATAATTAAAGAACAACAGAAAACAATTATCGATGGACTGGTATGCCACTATAGATATTAATTTATGATGGTTTCACAAGAAAATTCAGCCGATGGAACAAAGCACCTATAGAGGCTGCAGAATATAGCCTAACGAAACAACATAAAATAATTACACTTGTCTATCTTTTTCAAGTTACAGAACAAGAAGGTCAAGACTATCATCTTTGCATAATGTATCCAATCAGTGACATAATTCGAATAAATATTGATTTAGCAGAGCTAATTATCCATTCACTTTTCATCTATTATTAAAATTAATCAACATACATGAGCTATAAATCATTTTTATTCAAAAAAATATTGACTAAAAAGAGGTAAAACAAAGCCCAGTGAATGACTTCAAAAAAAAATCTTAAACAAGTGTACACAGTGACATAATTCTACTCAAATACTGAACTATATAAAATATAAAAAGAATTCCAAATGAAACTAGTGTTGTGCTGAATGTCTTAGGAGGAGTGTACAATGCCAGAGAAGCTGCAAATGAAAGGCTTAGAAACATCAGTTCCCTTCTTTTGATTGGCTGAGAGAACCCCAAGTCCACCTCTGAGAAACCCTTATATCTAGCAAAAACGACATTCTCTGCAACTCGATATCTCCTTGTGTAGGGAAAGTTTGAGCCACAACCATTCCTAGAACACAAAGTGAGAGTAAACTGAGTTTCAAAGAAGGAGGCCAGTGTATGGATAAAGGAAAGTTTGGCAGTTCGACCTGCCTGAAGAAGAGAGGAGATGCTAGTGGGAAGATGGAGGTGGAGAGTGAAGGGAAGGAGATAGAAAGGATGCTGCTGCCATTGATGTCACTGGCAGTGGCAGCTCAAGCATAAACGGGTGAAGAGGGAAGAAGATAAAAGGACGTTGGAAAGTTGGTTCGGATTTCTTTTACTTGAGACCATCACATAATTGGTCAATTTTATTTTATTGAGATATAGGCTTTCCGAGCGAGCAGTCACCTGTCATCGCGGATGCCCCTTGACCTCGACCTTAACCTAGGGTTGCTGCCGGGCAGCCGTTGTCACCGGCCCCGACCACCTAGCCGTAGAATGAGGGAGTGGTATCATGTATTTTAGTATGCATGTTTTTGTTAATATCTCAATTAAAATTGTCTGGTGGGAGTATTTCAATTAAAAGTGACTGGTGGGAGTTTTTGCCTGGTCTATATCTGAGGCCTAGTCTTTCTTTTTTAATTTCCTAGAGTCCTAATTTACATTTGAGTCTAAGATGAGCTTGGCGCATGTGGCGGTGTGCATCGAGTGCAGTTGTACCATGGAGATCCGACAGTGCTCTCACAATCCAATGGCATACGTCAAACTGGAGGGAGGGCCCTCCTCTATTCGCCCTCCCTCCACCCCCCTACTCACCTAGCAACATGACCGGATTTGATGGCCCCTTCTCTCGCCCGCTCTCAATGGCCTGTTCCTTCCTCTATCCCTTCCACATCTTGTGCCGTCCTACCTTTTGGTAGTCAGAAAGTTGGGTAGTGCACCAATGGCCGCCAAGCCAAGACTGGAGTAGGAACCTTTTTTTTTTAATTTAATTTTTTTTCTTGAGATGTATTTCGAAATACAATTTGGAAATGCTAATGCACTCTGAAATGCAGCTCTAAAATGCATGCAGTGTTGGAAAAAAAATGCATGCATTGTTGGATTTGAGCTTTGAAATGCAGGATTTAGGGTGGAGCAGGATTTAGGAACTTCTTTTTAATTTAATTTTTTTTCTTGAGATGAATTTCAAAATAAAACTTGGAAATGCTAATGCAATCTGAAATGCAGTTCTAAAATACATGCATTGTGAGATTTGAGTTTTGAAATGCAGGATTTAGGCCAATGCTTTGAAACAGTGGTATTGAAATACATCATATCAAAATACAGAACGACTAACCCTTGAAAGAAATTGGTTGAGATTCTATAATGCTATATTTGAAATTGGGAATTTTGGAATTTAGAGAAGAGGATGACACCAAAAGGTCCTAAAAGGGTCTAATGAAAAAAATGTGGCAAGGAGTAAAATAATGGTGCGCTCTAAGAAGCCAGCTCCTTCTAGCCGCATCTAAGGACTTGGGCACCCCTCGTTATAAAAAAAATGATAAAAAAGTAATTGTCACCTACCTTGAAGCAACACAAATAGAGAATGTTTTGATGATGATGACGACGATGATTATGGAAGAATTGCTAAAAGGTCTCTCAAATACCTTTTTGACATGTTGATGCTAATTGATACTTTATGTGCCACAAAACATTAAAAGGTGGTTTATATTTGACTCTATATAAGTCTCAAATAAAAACGAGATCTAAATTCGAACTTGAGCAAATATTTGCATCACTTTATACTTATTTGTGAGAAAGGGTTATGATATGAAATTTCAAAATGAATTAATACACTGTTAGGGTTAGGAGCCAAAAAGTATCGAACAATAAATAGATATATTATTTACAACATTTACATTTACACATCTACAAAAAATCAAAGCAATGGGATTTACAACTTTCTAATGGTTACAAATACTACAGTAAGAAAATAGCTATGCTACCTGATGAGACTTCTCGTTTGCTATTGCAAACTCAAGAATAGCTTCTCCCATTTCATTCCTTTCCCCAAAACCGTACCCCCCATGCACCCTCTCAAATCCTATATTCTTCTCCCCTACATGCCCATTTAAGTCGCCTCCTATAATAACCTTCCTCCGCTAGGTATCCCTTGCATTATTAAGTCCAATTCCTCCCAAAATTGTTTCTTAATGTTCTCTCCTAATCCTACTTGAGGTACATAAGCACTAAAACATTAACTATGAAATCCCCTAACAGTAGCTTCACTAATATAATTCTATCACTAAATTTTTTGACACCTACAAGACTTTGTCTCAAGTCCTTATCCACCACTATACCCACCCCATTCCTATTTGAAACTTTACCTACATAAACTAGTTTAAAGCCTTCCCCCAGTTCCCTAGCCTTCTCTCCTACAAACTTAGTATCCGGCAAGCAAGCTATGTTAACCCTTCTTCTCTTGAGAGTTTCTACTAACTCCATACCCTTACCCTTTAAGGTCCCAATATTCCGAGAAGCCACTCTAAACATACGCTCAAGGACTAGCTTCTTTACTCGCTCCCATCCAGACCAACGCGAGAACCCTTGCTCACTTGACATTGCAACCGGGCGTTGTTGCAATGCGTCGCTTCCAGGGAACGCCCTAGCTCTAGCTAAAATATGATTGACAGAGTTTTTACAACCGGCTGTCAATCTGACGCTAACCCTCCTCCTTTTCCCCGGACTTAGGAGCACAAAATAAGAATTGTTATATTTGTCCAATATAGATGTTTATGTCAAAAAATGTGGAAGACATTTTCATGAACAGAACCCCTTTGATATACACAGGCATCTGCTACGCCAAGATTTCAAAGTGAAGGCACGTGATGAGAAGTTACAGCTACCACCCCATCAAGTCTCACCACAGGATAGTTCAAGTTTTCAAACACTAAAGAAACAGTGCAAGGCCCTAGCAGGACCGGTAAAACATTGCTAATGCCGGGAATATAAATAGCTGGACAATGGATATAAGACTCTGGAATAGATTATGAACAAATAGCAGGAGTGATGCAGAACAAAGATTTAGGGATGAAGGATAGTGTATGGAAGCGTGAAGGCGGGAAAGAAGAGGGGCACAGGGTAGGATAAATTTCTGAAATCATCTCCAGAAGGATCAAAGTATCTAGGAAAGTCCAAAATTAGAAAATTTCTGACTTCTAATTTGAAGGCATCCAAAATAGAACTCCTACTATAGTAAATTTCTACATAAGCATAAACATATATGGGTTTGGCATCCAGGGCCCACTTCGCCTCCGGAACAAGGAAAGCATGATAAAACTGTGAAGAGGGGGTAAAACATAGACCAGCAAAAATGTTCAACAGTGTGACCAGAAAACAAGCAGGTTGTACCTGAAGGCGTTTCCCAAGTTGCACTTCCACTTCAGTGTTAAATGATAAGTTACTTGCTGAGTGACTTGAGAGGATCTGCATTCGGATCAAGGGAACTCAAGCTTCGGAGAGGAGCATAAACTAATCTCCATCGCGCTTGTCCAAACTCTCCCTTCCCCTCTATTTTTGGCATCAAAGTCTCAAGAGTTGCTCTTGCAAGTTTCTGGAAAGCAAGTTGACCATCGCCTTCTAAGAGAGATCCAGATAATTGACTCTCAAAAACTCTAGCAGCCTGTGCAAAAAGAATACATTAAAAATGCCTATGCAGCAGAAAAAAATATAAACTCCAATTTCATGACTGCCAGAATCATCAGCATCATCCCAAAAGCTTTTATTTAACAGCATGAACTTTATTCACTTTGTTACTGGTCAATAACCACTCAAAAGAAGGTAATTTCAAATCCGAGATGATATATTGGTATACCATATGACTCAGGTTTTAGCACCTTCTAAAAGATCTGACAAGAATCAGATGAGGGTAGGACCAGAGGAATTCAAGAGAGTTTTAGATGATGGTGGGCCACCGAAACTTGGGCCCACCCCCTTCTATCTGAGCCCAGGACATCTCAATCATTAAATCTAGCTAAACTATTGTATGGTCAATGAATCGGGTCCATACCCACACATCAGATCAAACACCATTTTGCTTCCCCACCTGGCCCTTAGATTATCCATTTGAAAATGCAAAAGTTAATTTGTAAGTTAAATTGTAACGCCGAACGTGTCTTTCCACAAACCAATTCACAGACAATAGCCAGAGAAGGCATGACACTAAGAATCAGAAATTAACTGAAATAACGGAAATATTCACATTCATCTTAAAAAGTGCGTGACATAGAAAATTATGTCCGATAATAGAGCAGTAATCATACCTAAAAAAACAGGTCATTATCAATTTTAATACATTAGTGATTAGAGATATGTGAGACAGTAACAAGAACATGTAAGTTCTTTCATCTTTTTATGAAGCAAATTCCAGTGTGAAATTATTTGAGGCATATAAATCTCACTTTCACCCAAAGAATGGGGCGAGACTCCAGCAACACAACTGCAATAATTAAAGTGGCCACTATTTACAGGCCACCTTGGAAGGATACTGTCTCGGTGTACAAGCTTTCAAATACACTTGTAAGCGAGGCACAACAGTGATAGTATATAACATGAACATAAGATGACAATACAAACTCAAGGACTTGACAAAAAATTAGATCAAACAAATACTTCAATAGATCAAATCTCAATCTAACAATTCGCCATATCAAGTCATCATTGACAAGCAATCAGTAAGCCATAACAGATTACAGAAAGTAAATAAAGTTAACCTCTACAGGGGAAAGAGCATCCTGCTCCACTGAGCGTGTTGAGGTCACAACCAAATTATCTTGCCAGTTACTAGCTCGACTTTGGATTCTAAATTGCCAGTCAGATCCAACCAAAGCTAAATCTAGTATTGGATCTAGTCCTAATTCAGGTTCAAATTTTGCCACATTTAGACGATCACGCTTAAGCCTCACCTGCAATGCACCAAAATATATTATCTCTGGACATGGGCCAACATAGATGGTTACAGAGCAATTCATGCAAAATTAAAATTCAACTTAATGCAGAAAATGTACCTGAGTTGCCACTAAATTTATATCACCATTTTCAAAAGTCAAAACTCCTTTGGGTCTAATCCATTTAGGGTGTGCAATACCATTCAGTTCAAGTTCACCACGAACAGCAAAATTAAGAATCAATGGATATATAATTCTAAGCTCAGGGCCTAAAGCAAGCTTCAGATCTGTTAGGCGTACATCAATTCTGGGCTTCGCATTTTCCTGCTCTATCTTTTTTTCGATATCAGAATGTTTACCTAGATAAGTCAAGAAAACAGTTACGATTTCCCTCTTACACATTGGTCAAAAGGAGACATGTCCAGAGACACAATACCTGATGACTGTGAGAATCTGGCACGTGCCTGGAAAGTAGGCCCCTGAACCAAAATAGGGCAACACATTTCCTGGGCCAGCCAACCTATTATAACCACCGACTGAAAGGATGGATATATTTTGTTGTAATCGATTTGTTTCTTCTCCATTACCCTTATCATGGGGCAGGTATGCTTCCTCCATGATTCAGTTTTATCATTCCCGATACATTAGGTTGCAATATCGAACCAGTTATCTGTATCTGACTGTCAACTTGTCCACTTCACATCGGGCAAAAAGAAAATTGTATCAACAAAGGTAGTTGTAGATATCAAATTCATATGCCCTAACATTAAGCAAAGTATAATTCACTTGAGAAAAAAAAAACACATATGACAATAGAAAGAAGAGAACATTTAGTTAAAAACCTCAAAATATTCTTGGCATGCAATTCGAGTAATTCGCATTTGAGATTAACTTTATCATGTTGAAACAGTTCACTAGCTTGGAGAGGCAGATCTCCTTTCAGTAAGAGCTTTCCCTTTCTGCTAACTCTGCTTTCCAATGAACTGATGCACAGCCTATTGATTTGACATGCACTGTTCCCCCAATATTGGTAAAAGGCTTCGGGAGTACCGGTGAAGAGACAGAAGCCTTGTGAAATGATGCAGAACCATCCACTATTGGTTGTTCCACTGTGCCTTGAACCTATTAAGAACCACAAGAAATGCATAAAAACATAATACAAATTATGCCATGACAAAAAAAAACACACATCCGTCCTGTTTTAGATGATCCATCTGGGAAAATGTTAATTTTTATTGGAAAGTGAAAACCCAAACTGTGTGTGTGTGCTGGGGGGAGGAGGGGGAAGGGGGGAGAAGAAGAGGTTTAAAATTCACTTAAATAGATTGTATGTGTTGATTTTTATTGGAAAGTGAAAACCCAAACTGTGTGTGTCGGGGGGAGAAGAAGAGGTTTAAAATTCACTGAAATAGACTCTATGGAGCATCTAAAAAATTACTGTCCTCTTTCTCAGATGGAACATCTAAAACAGGACGGAGGGAGTATATATAACCAGTATCTGAACCAAATGTCCCCAATGCACTATCTGGATGGTCAACATCAATTACCTGAATAAAGATGTCAGCATTGCCATGTAGCCAGTCTGCATAAGGACACAATGCCGTTATTAACATCATCCCACCATCTTTTACATCCGCGTCAATCCTCACTTCTCCCACATCAAGAACATTCCAGTTCAAATACTTGAGACCTTCCGCTAACTCAACATCCCAGCCATCCTCGTTTCTATCTCTGATAGATTTATTTTCACTAGACCCATCATTATATCCTCTAATCTTCTCTTTTCCTCGTCCCGTGACCCATAACAATCCATCTGTTTCTCCATCATCTTCTTCTATTGTACCATTTTGTATGGAAGTCACGGGAACACTACCTTGAACATGGGCATGCCCACTTTGAATGGCTGGTTCAATATTGGCATTTTAGAGAAGCCACAATTTCAGCTCTTGCAAGATCAATTCCTCCTATGGCACCATCCAAGAGCCTCACTTGCACATCACATTCGGGCCTTGCAAGGCTACCTTTTAAATCACCCTCCATGTGCAGTATGCCCTTAATGGGGTTAACAGTTGACGCAGGGAATGCATAATATCTGATGTGGAAGATTAAAAAATTTGAACTAAAGTGGGTACAAGTCCAATTGGAAAATTTAAAACTGCAAAATGGAGATTGGTTTTAGGCCCCAGTAAAGTCCCATCTGCATGAAGAGTAGCATTATCTTTCTGGATAAAAAACTGTTCAAGGTGAAGCCCGCTGTTGTTGCTGTATGCACCTTCTGCTTCAACACGCTGAGTTCTGTAGGATCCCCACTCCCAATCTTCCCCCCGAAAACTGAATTCAGCCTGCAAAAGGAATATAACAAAACAAAATGCATTCAAATAGTCTAACAGTAAATAAAGTACATTAGAATAACAATTGGTTTGAAACTTGGAAGTGCTAGTATATGTAATCGACAAAGGAACGCATTCCCTTAAGAAGAATATTAAAGGGAACCTGAGAGCACTTGGAAGGAATTAGCAAGAGTAGACATAAGAGATATATGAGCTGAAAGTGGATATGGCTTTCCACCGGTCAAATGATGAAAATGAATCCTCATTGCCTAACCACATAATATTGAGAAAGTGAAATTTTTTATGACAATGGTAAACAAATTTTTTATCTGTTGGTGTCTAGAGTGCTGTTCATATAAATAAACAGCACTTTCTGACGGATTGAAAAATACTGCACTCTGCAACAAATCAATCTAGTCCAATATTTTGAACCTTGGATTCCGAATCCGACATCTATTTTCTCTCTTTCCTTCTCGTTTCCTCGCATTTGCATTCTTCCTTCCGGTAAGCGACAGATCACTTGGACAAAGTTCACCCGGACAGGGGAGAGTGGGCCAGTCGAGCCACAGCCTCCAGGCTGGTCCAGTTCCAACTCAAGCATATTGTAACACATGATAAGTAATTAATGGATGAGGCAGGATTCGAGCCCTAATCCCATCAAGTACTGACTTAACCTGTTAACTAACTGGACCACTACAAATTTGTAGTATGCGTATTTTTTGAATAAGCAAATAACCTAATTAAGAACCTAGGGAAAATGCAAATAAGCGAACAAGGAACAAGCCCCAAACCAATTTGTGGTCTCGTTACCCCACTAATACATTACTTCAAATAGTGGAGGTTTCCATTATTCCAGTTGCCGATGTCATCAACCAAGTCAGCATGAGTTAGCCTGCGGTTGAACCCGTTCGACCCGACCAGGCCACCAATCTGGGTCAGTGACTTGGCTGATTTTTTAAACACTGATCCAGCCCCGAGCAATCATGAAAGGACAAGGATAATACATTCTTGCAGTTCGTAGGTCACAATAATGAAAGCCAGCTGATAAACTTCTTGACCTAAATCTTTGGGATGGCCAGAACACGCTTCTTGAAGCGGAGACCCTGAGTTTGAATTCCCACTCCATTGGCCACCCACCTGGGATTATATCCCCATTTACCCGGTGTATGTGATGGGTAGGCCTTCTAAGTGTCCGAGGGGATTGGAGGTGGGATACAGTGCTCAAAGAAGCTGTTTGCCCTCTCCTTCTAGGCGGGTCCTAAGGACACAGACACCCCTTGTTATACAAAAAAAAAAAATCTTAATGCGAGCGAGGTTCCTCCAAAATTTTACTCCCTCCGCCCCATCTTCAGTATCTATTTGGTTTTTCAAAATGAACTAAAATGGTACGGAAGGTTTATTTTCTTCTAATTTTATAGAAATTTCAAAGTGAAGAAAACCCAATGCCTAAACTTCACCCAAACTGTCTTTTTTTTCCCGTTTTCATATGTAGGTCAACATCATACAGCTTTCATAAAAGGTTAGCACAACTAAGAGCCGTTCAACTTTAGTTATACATGACAAAAGTGGATCACAGTATACACCTGTTTCTGAATGCCAAATTGCAATAGAGTGAATTTGAGATATAATTTCAACATGCACACTAGAGGGAAGCATACACGTGCCATAAGCAAGAAATGCTAGGACAACATAATGAAAGCTTAGGAGCACCAAAAAGGGGATCAAATTGCCCATGCCAAAGTTTACTAAAAGATCTCTCCAAGATATAGTGCTATTAGTTCACGTGGATTTGCACTACTTCAATACATTTCACCCAAAATTCCTTTAACTTATGTAAATTTGTAGAGCATTACCATTGTATCACCATTGCCTCCACCACTTGCATCAAGAGATCCACACCAACGACCTCTTAGCTCAGCCAGACCAGGAAGGTTCACATCTTCATAAATAACCTCATCATAGGAGGTGTAGTGCTTCTGTACTGCCTGCAAAGTGAATTGTCAAATGATAAAATTCCTCTAAAACAATATGTACTATTGAATAGAGAAGGAAATACACTCTTAACATTAAGTACGTAACAGCACATAGAAACTGCTAGATAAACCCTAATACAAATAGTCAACTTGTTCATAAAGTACGAAGTTACAAACTATCTATATGGCTATATGCTTGTGTAAGCTAGTCTAAATATCTATGCCAACAGTAGGTACCTCAAGCAAATTCCGAAGGCTCTCAGCGCAAAACCCCACAGACTGCAAACTCTGCATGAAAAAGTCCTGAAAAAAAGTTTGTGTGGTTGAAGAGCATTAAGAGCATGAAGAAAAGTTCAATTATGCCTGAAAATAGGAATTCATTAGATCCATATGCGAACATAGGTATTCCTTAGATCCAAGGGTAAGAAAATTTAGCCACCTTTGATCTAGACCAAAACGCCGGGTCATTGCTACGAGAAAGAAGGCGAGCAAGTGGAAGCATCTCAGAAACCTCAGCACCAGGAACCTCCAATCTCATTCTCCACCTACCCATGGAAGACATCATATTCCCCAAGTGCCCAGCCATTGCTCTCTTCAGAAAGCCTCCCCTCTCTCCTTATCAACAGGGTACGATCATGAGAGCCAGGAAGTACATATTCACCTTGAAGTTCATATTTGCTGTTAGCTTGCTCAAGAACAGTTTTCTCAACAGTTATCTGATACAATATGAGGAATATACATTGTAAGTACCAACACAAGAAAACTCGCCCATTAAGTAGCAGAATATAAATTGACATGTTAATATTCAACTATCACACCAGAGAAAAAAAACGATTCAATCGTTTCAGTAGATAGGTTTCTGAGTATTGACATGTTAACCACCGACTGAAAGGATGGATATATTTTGTTGTAATCGATTTGTTTCTTCTCCATTACCCTTATCATGGGGCAGGTATGCTTCTCCATGATTCAGTTTTATCATTCCCGATACATTAGGTTGCAATATCGAACCAGTTATCTGTATGACTGTCAACTTGTCCACTTCAATCGGCAAAAAGAAAATTGTATCAACAAAGGTAGTTGTAGATATCAAATTCATATGCCATAACATTAAGCAAAGTATAAATTCACTTGAGAAAAAAAAACATTACATAACATATGACAATAGAAAGAAGAGAACATTTAGTTAAAAACCTCAAAATATTCTTGGCATGCAATTCGAGTAATTCGCATTTGAGATTAACTTTATCATGTTGAAACAGTTCACTAGCTTGGAGAGGCAGATCTCCTTTCAGTAAGAGCTTTCCCTTTCTGCTAACTCTGCTTTCCAATGAACTGATGCACAGCCTATTGATTTGACATGCACTGTTCCCCCAATATTGGTAAAAGGCTTCGGGAGTACCGGTGAAGAGACAGAAGCCTTGTGAAATGATGCAGAACCATCCACTATTGGTTGTTCCACTGTGCCTTGAACCTATTAAGAACCACAAGAAATGCATAAAAACATAATACAAATTATGCCATGACAAAAAAAAACACACATCCGTCCTGTTTTAGATGCTCCATCTGGGAAAATGTTAATTTTTATTGGAAAGTGAAAACCCAAACTGTGTGTGTGTGTGCTGGGGGGAGGAGGGGGAAGGGGGGAGAAGAAGAGGTTTAAAATTCACTTAAATAGATTATATGTGTTGATTTTTATTGGAAAGTGAAAACCCAAACTGTGTGTGTCGGGGGGAGAAGAAGAGGTTTAAAATTCACTGAAATAGACTCTATGGAGCATCTAAAAAATTACTGTCCTCTTTCTCAGATGGAACATCTAAAACAGGACGGAGGGAGTATATATAACCAGTATCTGAACCAAATGTCCCCAATGCACTATCTGGATGGTCAACATCAATTACCTGAATAAAGATGTCAGCATTGCCATGTAGCCAGTCTGCATAAGGACACAATGCCGTTATTAACATCATCCCACCATCTTTTACATCCGCGTCAATCCTCACTTCTCCCACATCAAGAACATTCCAGTTCAAATACTTGAGACCTTCCGCTAACTCAACATCCCAGCCATCCTCGTTTCTATCTCTGATAGATTTATTTTCACTAGACCCATCATTATATCCTCTAATCTTCTCTTTTCCTCGTCCCGTGACCCATAACAATCCATCTGTTTCTCCATCATCTTCTTCTATTGTACCATTTTGTATGGAAGTCACGGGAACACTACCTTGAACGTGGACATGCCCACTTTGAATGGCTGGTTCAATATTGGCATTGAAAAGAAATCGACTAGTAGAAGTTAGAGAAGCCACAATTTCAGCTCTTGCAAGATCAATTCCTCCTATGGCACCATCCAAGAGCCTCACTTGCACATCACATTCGGGCCTTGCAAGGCTACCTTTTAAATCACCCTCCATGTGCAGTATGCCCTTAATGGGGGTTAACAGTTGATGCAGGGAATGCATAATATCTGATGTGGAAGATTAAAAAATTTGAACTAAAGTGGGTACAAGTCCAATTGGAAAATTTAAAACTGCAAAATGGAGATTGGTTTTAGGCCCCAGTAAAGTCCCATCTGCATGAAGAGTAGCATTATCTTTCTGGATAAAAAACTGTTCAAGGTGAAGCCCGCTGTTGTTGCTGTATGCACCTTCTGCTTCAACACGCTGAGTTCTGTAGGATCCCCACTCCCAATCTTCCCCCCGAAAACTGAATTCAGCCTGCAAAAGGAATATAACAAAACAAAATGCATTCAAATAGTCTAACAGTAAATAAAGTACATTAGAATAACAATTGGTTTGAAACTTGGAAGTGCTAGTATATGTAATCGACAAAGGAACGCATTCCCTTAAGAAGAATATTAAAGGGAACCTGAGAGCACTTGGAAGGAATTAGCAAGAGTAGACATAAGAGATATATGAGCTGAAAGTGGATATGGCTTTCCACGGGTCAAATGATGAAAATGAATCCTCATTGCCTAACCACATAATATTGAGAAAGTGAAATTTTTTATGACAATGGTAAACAAATTTTTTATCTGTTGGTGTCTAGAGTGCTGTTCATATAAATAAACAGCACTTTCTGACAGATTGAAAAATACTGCACTCTGCAACAAATCAATCTAGTCCAATATTTTGAACCTTGGACTGGACAGATCACTTGGACAAAGTTCACCCGGACAGGGGAGAGTGGGCCAGTCGAGCCACAGCCTCCAGGCTGGTCCAGTTCCAACTCAAGCATATTGTAACACATGATAAGTAATTAATGGATGAGGCAGGATTCGAGCCCTAATCCCATCAAGTACTGACTTAACCTGTTAACTAACTGGACCACTACAAATTTGTAGTATGCGTATTTTTTGAATAAGCAAATAACCTAATTACGAACCTAGGGAAAATGCAAATAAGCAAACATGGAACAAGCCCCAAACCAATTTGTGGTCTCGTTACCCCACTAATACATTACTTCAAATAGTGGAGGTTTCCATTATTCCAGTTGCCGATGTCATCAACCAAGTCAGCATGAGTTAGCCTGGGGTTGAACCCGTTCGACCCGACCAGGCCACCAATCTGGGTCAGTGACTTGGCTGATTTTTTAAACACTGATCCAGCCCCGAGCAATCATGAAAGGACAAGGATAATACATTCTTGCAGTTCATAGGTCACAATAATGAAAGCCAGCTGATAAACTTCTTGACCTAAATCTTTGGGATGGCCAGAACACGCTTCTTGAAGCGGAGACCCTGAGTTTGAATTCCCACTCCATTGGCCACCCACCTGGGATTATATCCCCATTTACCCGGTGTATGTGATGGGTAGGCCTTCTAAGTGTCCGAGGGGATTGGAGGTGGGATACAGTGCTCAAAGAAGCTGTTTGCCCTCTCCTTCTAGGCGGGTCCTAAGGACACAGATAGCCCTTGTTATACAAAAAAAAAATTCTTAATGCGAGCGACGTTCCTCCAAAATTATACTCCCTCCGCCCCATCTTCAGTATCTATTTGGTTTTTCAAAATGAACTAAAATGGTACGGAAGGTTTATTTTCTTCTAATTTTATAGAAATTTCAAAGTGAAGAAAACCCAATGCCTAAACTTCACCCAAACTGTCTTTTTTTTCCCGTTTTCATATGTAGGTCAACATCATACAGCTTTCGTAAAAGGTTAGCACAACTAAGAGCCGTTCAACTTTAGTTATACATGACAAAAGTGGATCACAGTATACACCTGTTTCTGAATGCCAAATTGCAATAGAGTGAATTTGAGATATAATTTCAACATGCACACTAGAGGGAAGCATACACGTGCCATAAGCAAGAAATGCTAGGACAACATAATGAAAGCTTAGGAGCACCAAAAAGGGGATCAAATTGCCCATGCCAAAGTTTACTAAAAGGTCTCTCCAAGATATAGTGCTATTAGTTCACGTGGATTTGCACTACTTCAATACATTTCACCCAAAATTCCTTTAACTTATGTAAATTTGTAGAGCATTACCAGTGTATCACCATTGCCTCCACCACTTGCATCAAGAGATCCACACCAACGACCTCTTAGCTCAGCCAGACCAGGAAGGTTCACATCCTCATAAATAACCTCATCATAGGAGGTGTAGTGCTTCTGTACTGCCTGCAAAGTGAATTGTCAAATGATAAAATTCCTCTAAAACAATATGTACTATTGAATAGAGAAGGAAATACACTCTTAACATTAAGTACGTAACAGCACATAGAAACTGCTAGATAAACCCTAATACAAATAGTCAACTTGTTCATATAGTACGAAGTTACAAACTATCTATATGGCTATATGCTTGTGTAAGCTAGTCTAAATATCTATGCCAACAGTAGGTACCTCAAGCAAATTCCGAAGGCTCTCAGCGCAAAACCCCACAGACTGCAAACTCTGCATGAAAAAGTCCTGAAAAAAAGTTTGTGTGGTTGAAGAGCATTAAGAGCATGAAGAAAAGTTCAATTATGCCTGAAAATAGGAATTCATTAGATCCATATGCGAACATAGGTATTCCTTAGATCCAAGGGTAAGAAAATTTAGCCACCTTTGATCTAGACCAAAACGCCGGGTCATTGCTACGAGAAAGAAGGCGAGCAAGTGGAAGCATCTCAGAAACCTCAGCACCAGGAACCTCCAATCTCATTCTCCACCTACCCATGGAAGACATCATATTCCCCAAGTGCCCAGCCATTGCTCTCTTCAGAAAGCCTCCCCTCTCTCCTTATCAACAGGGTACGATCATGAGAGCCAGGAAGTACATATTCACCTTGAAGTTCATATTTGCTGTTAGCTTGCTCAAGAACAGTTTTCTCAACAGTTATCTGATACAATATGAGGAATATACATTGTAAGTACCAACACAAGAAAACTCGCCCATTAAGTAGCAGAATATAAATTGACATGTTAATATTCAACTTTCACACCAGAGAAAAAAAAACGATTCAATCGTTTCAGTAGATAGGTTTCTGAGTATCCAAGTTCATGCATATGAAATTCATAAAAGTGTTGGCAGGTATTGCAAGGACGGAGGGAGAATTATATTATATACAAAAAGGATTTGTAACATTTTTGTCCCCAAAACAAAGGATTCGTAACACATTATAGAATATTTGCAATATTCAATTTACATTGGAAAGAAAAGTAGTAAAAGCAAAGCAGGACATTTACCGCGCTCCCGATTCTAAGCATTTCCAAGGAAATGACTAAAAAACAAAACCATATTTGGAATAAGAGTACTCACAACATCTCCACTCCACCGGGCAGCCAAATCAAGGGCTTCACCCAACACACCACTGAATTTTGGACGAAGTAAACTCAGCATCCCATGACCCCTTCTTTTCTGGAAATTAAGTTGAAGCTCCACCTGAATGCATTACAGATTTTGTTATTTAAGTCAGAAAGTAGGTGAAAACAATTTCAGATACAGATGCTATGTTTAAAAAGGTAATGACAATGCTGTCTATGAAATTATTAAAGTTACATTAGGCCATAAAATACAAACGAACCAAAATCAATCACGCTGCATAGGATTCAATACTAGTGGCCAGACTAAGATATTACCCTCTGTACTGTCCCACGAAGTGAAGCATCCTCCAGTTCATCAAGTGGCAATTGGTGTACCTACACATGTCACAAAGGTTTAAAGTTTAAACAAGAACTTTATGAACACTCAGAAGTTCACAATAGATCCCAAAAAAATTTAACAATGCATGTTCAGACTAAGAGAATTGGGAGAGATATGTTAAGGGAAAGAGAGAAGCTAAAAAGATAGTGAGTAAAGCTAAATTTATGGCGTTTGATGACTTATATAATAGGCTAGGGTCGAAGGAGGGGGAGAGGGATATTTATAAATTAGCTAAGTTAAGGGATAGGAGGAGTAGGGACTTAGAGCAAGTTAGGTGTATTAAAAGTGAAGATCAAAGGGTCTTAGTGAAAGATGAGGAAATTAGGGAGAGATGGCGTGAGTATTTTGAGCGTTTATTGAATGAGAATTATAGTAGTGGGATAGAGTTTGAGTCTAGTCTTGGTAAAGAGTTAACTTATTTTAGAAGATTCTCCATAGAGGAAGTAGGTGCTGCGTTAAGGAAGATGAAGAAAGGCAAAGCTCTAGGGCCCGATGGAATTCCTATTGAAGTGTGGAAGGCACTAGGAGGTATGGGCTTAACTTGGTTGACTATTTTGCTTAACAAGATATGGAAGTCTAAGAGTCACCCGGTTTCTTCTCATCTCCCTCTGTTTCTTCCCCCGGTTCCCTCCTCTCTCAGCTCCCTCTGCTCTTATCACCCCTCAGCTCCCCCTTTTATAACCAGCACAGGGGCTGCTGAGTCACCACAGCCCCTGCCAGTTGCCCTTTCTCCTTCAGCAGGTGTTACATTTCACCTCAGCAGGTGTCCCTTCCTCTTTCAGCAGGTGGTGCTTCAGAGGACAGCTGTGAGGCGAGGGTCGTTACAGCAGTGGTCCTAAAACCTCCACAATCAAATTCTCATCAGGCCTCCCTGCAGCATCCAACTGCATAGACACGAATATGTAAATAAAAAAAAATTATCATCATATATATTATACTCCCCCATCCCGTACTAAGTGACCTATGTGGTTTTCATTTTGGAAAACCAAATAGGATACCTAATATGGGACAGGACAGCAGAGAATAACAGCAGCCTGCCCGGGCCCCAGCAGTGAGAGCTAGATGGTCTTCAAATCTCAAGGAAAATATATCTGCTTTGCAAAGGGAATCTCACACGTAAGTATTGTTATACTATCATAAGAATTTCATATGCATTCATCATTTTTATTATAAAAACTCCCCACTTTTACCTTTATTTTTTCATCAGAGACGCTCAATGATCCAATCAATTGAGGTGCCAGCATTAGTTGGTTTATTTTTATTCCTGTCAACGAGACATCCCCAACAAGACTTGTTTTCTCATTGTCAATCATGGTTCTGTCCAAATTATTTGATTCACTCCCGATCTTTTCTTCATCATCCTTTGTCACTGACCCAAATTCTCCTACCTTACCCTGAAATTTGATCTTTCCAGTTGCCTTCAAATGCATTGATCTTGGAGAATCAAAGGAATAAGAAGAAAGCAGATTAAAGAAGCCAAAGCCATGCAAACGGAGATCCAAGTCGACACCCTCAACTGTAAGAGGCAATTTTGTTTTTGTATTGCGTTCTTGTCTTTGCAGCCATTCATCGGGATAAGTAGTCTGAACTTTTGTATACAGGTCAAAGGCAACAGAAGAAGAACTGATGATGGCATACACACGTGAGATAATTATATCACCACGAGCATCACTAAAGGAGTCTTCTGCTTTTGGTGCCACCCATTTTATGTCAAATCTCCTGAATTGCAAAGGTAATTCATTGATCAACAAAAAGTTACATGTGCTTAAAAATCAAAATACAGCAACGTAATCATAATCAATATTGAAAGATATGTCTAATTTTAGTTCCTAAATTCTCTTACGGATTCAAAAGTGACCCAGAAAGCTTAGCTTCTCCATTCAGGTCCCCAATTTTGACAGGAACCATCTCAACTTCATAAGGTAAATACCTCGGCAGAACTTTGTCAAAATGAAAGGAGCCAGATAAATTTACATCCATTGCTGAATTGTCTAGTTCACCCTGTAAAAGGTAATGAAAGGACTTTGTCAAAATGAAAGGTAATGAAAGAAGTAATCAGTAGAATACTGGGATTAGCAAATCAAAAAACAGAATGTGAGAATGACAATATCAATAAAGACCAAGTACATAGCTAAAATCTAAAATATTCAATGAATAACTGACTATTTGTGATATAATATGCATATATGTACATTTGGAACATGAAAGATTTCCATTTACAAATAGAACCACTCGTTTATGTTCTTAAAGACTTCTACTTCTCATATGGCAAATTCCAGAGCAACACAGTTTGAATCGGCATCCTACTCCACCATCAAGTACAGTTTAGACAGTTCTAAGATAAGTCATAGTAGTCATACAGAAATTCTGCTCCACAATTCAGCTTTATCACAGACCAGTTCCATTTTTAAGTCCTAAATCTCTAAGTATTCCCAGTGATAAGGCTGAGTGGTGCAATACAACATAGCCTTTCGGCAACAAGACAGCAGCAACTTAAAGTACCTCCTAGCAAATCCATGCATTTCCTGCACCTTGAATCTCACCTCCATCCAAAAGGGTAGCTCTAATACCATACAAGTCAGCAACCTGCAAACCCAAATATTTTTTTATAACATTTCAACATATTAATAAAAAAATATTTGAAAAGGTTGCTATATTAATATTTCATGTGCAACCTTCATGTAATGAAGCCAATCCACATATTTGGAAAGGTGTATGATGAATATGATGGCGTCGAATCTTTTTATCATTGTCCTCTCTTCAGAGGGTCGCGTCAGGAAGGGCATCTGGCATAAAAACTTGTCACTATGTTTCTTTGTATGGATTTTGCACCATTTTGATTCTGATAAGAGTCAAATGCGGTATATAATCCATGCTGCCGACCCCCGATAGCTGGGATAAGGCGTATGATAATGATGATGATTTCAACCTATCAACATATACTAGAATGCTGAAGTAAAGATCGATTTATATAACAAATAATGAGGTAACATATAAGAAGATAGATAGAAGTTGTTAGCAGATGGTTGCCGCACGAAATGTACACTGCAAAAACATTTCAAGGATGGTGATTTCGAGGCCACATATTCTAATAATAGGGGTGGCCCTTCCAAATCCAAAGCACATAGCAAATTATGTAAAGTCCATTCGTGCCAGTGTTAATCAGCATAGCTGCTATGTATGTCGTGGAATCAAAGAGAGGGGTTGATGCAGACATCTACCAGATTACTTTATTTAGTAGTTTCCTATTTTAATAGAATCCTAGTATAATCCGAATTATTTTAATTGATTCCTTGTTTAGGCATGTTACTTTATTTAGGAGAGAATATTTTTATCCCGTTTTTAATTAGGGTAGGTCTTTGATTGGGATGTAACTTTCCTTTTCACAAACATATTGTAAGGCTATTTAAGGGCATGATCAATAATGAAAAGGCAGTCAATGATTTGAAGAAAAAATACACTGTTTCTCTGTTGATGGAGATCTCCGTTGGTGCCGAAGCCAACAAGCCCCGGTGGAGAATCCGGTGGTTGCTGTCCGGTGGTGATTCCGGCAGCCCTTCTGGTGGTGATTCCAGAAGATGGCCTACCGGCCTCCATATCCTTCTGTCCGCTATCCTTTTTATCTCTCCATCCCTCCGCTCCTCTTCCTACTGTTCTGTCCAGTATCAGGGGTGCTACTTCTCATCCATCTTAGGGAGTGCCAAAATTAACAGCCTACTTCACATCCTGACTCAATCAAACAGATCAAGCGAGCTTAAATCAGATTTGTGGAAACTGCCAGGAAAAACAAGCCAACATAGATAAATGCTAAAACCGAGCCAGGTTGGCCAGTTGCAAGCAGAGGTTTTGATCTCCCCCCAATTTACGCTCAATTACCACCATTAATCATCATTGCTACATCAACTACCGCCACCACTACCAGTCATGCTCTCATTTTTCTCCCCATCTCAAAAGAAATACACCTCTGCCCAAGCATACTAGTAATATCCCCTAATCCCAACTCCCTTGAATTTTCCTCCACTTAATTGAGTTACATTACACAAATGACTACTCCACTTAGTTAAGTTACATTTTACAAATAGATATTTTTGCCTAGATAATTGGAGAACTTATGTTTTTCAACCATCCCTCCCACCTTCCCTTCCTCTACAATATATCCTTTTTCTATTTACATCCAACTATGCATGTGAGGAGTGACCAAGGGGTTGTTTGGCTCCCCTTTGAATTTTTCTGCAAGAAAATGTCTTAAAGGCCCTATCTCACTTAATGCTACTCAGGAGGAGGGTTGGCCCTAAAGTGAGGAAAGGGCTGATGTGATGCATTGGCCTGGACTGACATCCTAAAGCCAGTCCCTCTGGTGCTTATAGCAAGGTGCCCAAGAGCCACCATGTTTGGTGTGAGATGGTATTTCTTCTGCTAAATTAAAAACCTGCATCAATGTTATTTTGCAAGAAAATGACCATTTTCTTCTCAGGTTACTCACTTTTATACTTACCAGATCAACCTGCACACACCCACCCAGTTTGGAAAAACCTGACCCATCAAATTTAATAAGCGACTTAGTGCCCAAATTTTTTTCCCTGATCGCACAAACTATAGAAAAAGAGGACATACAAAAGTTTCAGGGATTCTAACTTTAGACTTACACTATTATCAGTGCTAAATGTGAAGTTCGCTGATACATAAGAAAATGGAATGCGGTCAAAAGTTGCAACTGCTCCAGCCTCTTTATTCACGGCCAATGATTCAGATGCAGCAGATGTGGGGGGATTATCCAAACTTGGGTTTGCTGTTTTCCGTGAAATCATTCCACTTCCAACAAATATGGGGGCATCCAAAGGACCTTGGCAATTAAATACAGCAGATACCACCCCAGCCACCTACATCCATTCAAAATCACAGTTAAAGCAGCACTTTCTCCAGAAATGAAAAGAATAATATGAGTAAGTTATTAGACAGACTACAAAGTTTATTCACGGGAAAAAGAAACACATCATGAAAATAATAGTTGCTCGAGAGGGTTTCAGATGTGTCACGTGTCCAGCAGGCTTAACCCACTTTTGTTATCAGCATGAGACAATAGTGTCCCAGAGGAAAAACCAAGCAAAAGGAGCACACAGGAAAGATGCCCTGATAATTTCCACAAAGCATAACTACGATCATATTAAAAGGTAAAGGAATGCACAACACAATTCCCATGACAAAACTAACATGTTAAAAATTGCAAAGTTTCTTGCTTCTTTAAGTTAATATGACAATATGGGGAGATAAGTAAAAGAGAATGGTGCTATGTATTCAAAGTCAGCAATCTGAAAGAGATGAAAAGAAACACCTGCAGAATCAGAAGTAGGACAAATAATCTGTTACCAAGTATGAAGAAAATTGGCAGAACTACAATTGCAAAGGAGGCTATATTTACACGTGTTAGCATTTAGACAAAAAGGTTAATACTTGAGAATATCTGCAATGGGCCAGAATAAAAGCATCTCAATGAAATCAAACCCAGCTGAACTTTCAACAATCTATAAATTTAAGAAGGAAAAAACCCAAGTTCCATGTATAATTTCTTATGCCTTCATGCAAAACCAGACTGGTTATCGTGATGCCAGGTTAGTGTTAAGCCTGCTTATCACATCAATCATTATTCTGAAACCATCATTTTATAAACAACCAAAATATAATCAATCATAATCATAATCATAATCAAGTAGCGCCTTTTCCCAACTATTTGGGGTCGGCGACACGGATCTTACTCCTCCATTCCAGCCAGTTTTGGGCTACCTCTTTTGTAAGAGATAGTAAAGTCAAATCCTTTCTTATTAACTCCATCCAAGTTCTCTTAGGTCTCCCTCTCCCTTTTTTAGCATCGTTTACATATATCCCTTCTAATCTTCTCACACAGGAGCATCTAAAGGTCTTCTTTGCATATGCCCATACCAACGCAACCTACATTCCCTCAGCTTCTCCCCTAAAGGCGCTACTCCTAGGCTTTCACGAATATATTCATTTTTAATCCTATCTCTCCTAGTTATCCCACTCATCCACCTTAACATTCTCATTTCGGCTACATTCAACTTATCTATATGACTCTTCTTTGGTGCCCAGCACTCCGCTCCATAAAATATAATCAATGTGAACACAATTTAATATATAGAGAGAAGAGGAACTTATGCAGACATTATCAAGTGCGCTCCCAAAATACCCACCTCGGGCATTTTTATGACATTGTGTAAGTATTCAATTTACAAAATATTGAAGGGTAAAATTGTAAAGAAATTTTAAAAACCTTTGCAGTGGGTCGTACATAACTTCTAAGCACCTTTGCCATTGGTCGTGCATTTTGTACGTGAAATTTCACTAATAAACTAGGAAAAGCAAAATGATGATGATAATGATAGTTGTCATGGTTAATCTTCATCTCACTATTTTGTCTTTTGAAGAGTGTTTGCCTTTATGTTCTCACATGCATTTCTCACGTGCATTTTATCATCATTTTGACCATAGTCAAATGGCGACATAAAATCCATACCACTAACAACATATGCTAGAATAACAGCAGGATTATAATGACTGCGATAATAAAGATGATGGCAAGTTAAATAGATATCTCTTGCAAGGATTTCCACACTGCATCATTAAAGCAGAGAGAGAAGAAAAAGGAGATCTGGACACTAAAAGTAGTAGACATACCAGGAACATCAATGGCCGCATTTTGAAAGTTCTCATAAGGGCATTTACTTCCACTGAGGGAACCTGCAACTCAAAATTATGTCCACACATAATGAAATAAACTTCCACCCAGTACATAAAGGAAGGATGTCACTTACCCAAAAAAGAGGAAGGATATTAAAAAAATAAGAAAGGTTATATACTAAGAACAGTTGGACCGTCAAAGACATTTAGGTGAAAAACTCTTCAGTAGCAGTTACCTTGTAACATAACTACAGAAGAGGGTTGAAACCAGGCTACATTAGGACCAGCAACCTAGTAACTGGATCCAGCATAAATTGAATTGAAATTGGATGACTAGTCTCCCACCCCATGCCCACCCCACTATACAGGGACGGTGGATATCAACCGTCCGTGTATGGTGGGGTGGGCTGGCTTGAACCAGGTGTAGTGAACTACTCATCCATTGAAAGTTTGACAGCTTCAAATCCAGATCTCCATTCTTCTATATAAGCATGAAAAGGATGATACTAAGATTACTGTCAGCTACATATAGCATTCACATATATGAACAATGTAGTTACATCTAAGCACTCCGTCAAGCAAATCTTCGAAAAATGTTGATGATAACATAAATTTGGATCTGTTATGGGCTCTCAAATGTGGCGAAGGTAAAATCAAGATTGATGTCTTTTATCAAAGTGAACCAGAATTGATGGTCAGGATACAGGCTTCATTTCAGCCATCGAAGCCTCACACTCAGCCCTAACTAAATTAGATCGAAGAGTAACAAATAAAAAAGAGAAAGAAAAAGAAAAACCTGGCACATTAGATGAAATTCTCCATCCTCAGGATTGAGGCCAAAATCTCCTGATGCTTCCAAAGGAACCTCCCCAAACCAACCACTTGCATTGTGCACAAAAATTCTTTGACCTCGAAAGCATAAATTTGCAGTAATTTCCTGCATGACCATGTGCCTAACTGTAAAAAATCTTAAAGACTATCATTTTTAAGCAAAAGCTCGCGCAGTAAGATTATCAACGAATCATGGCAGGATTAACAGATATAAAATATAAGGAAAAAGAAAGTGATGTTTTACTATAGAAGCCCTAAGGGCAGAAGATGACAAGAGTGGTGACGAGAATGGCAAAGATGGTGCTTCTGATTGGCCTTTATATATGCAATCAAGGTGACAGAAGCCAGCTTCCCCTTTGGGATTCTTCTCCTTGGGCGTCACCTTGTTCTTCCTTGCCGCCCATCAACAAGACCTAAAGGGAAGCCAGTCTAGGAAATCTATACCCTCCTCGTCATTCTTACAGAGGCACTCTTGGGAATACATAATTGACAGAAGTATCTTCTCTTAAGTCAAATTTCATGTTGAATGACACACAAGTGAACAGAGTGTTTGAAATTTCTAAAGCTTGGCCTCCCCAACACCTGCTAAACTTTAATTGCAGTTGGAAATATGGGACATCTTCTTGTTGACTGGGAGAAAAAGAAGAGCTATCTGTGTTTCTATTTTTTCAAAACAACACAATTGTTCCTTATTGAGGAAGTCCAGGGAACTAACTTAGAGTAGTTTAGAGATGTAAAAGGGAAGTATAGACTATCTTTAATGTAGGCTTTGGCGGCTGTGACAGGCATAAGACCAGTTTCTAACTGTCAGAGTGGCTTTCATTTTCAAAATCTACACATTAAGCGGTTTGAGATTGGTAAAATACGAGGTGTCATTGAAAATTTCCCACTAAACAAATTCATTTCACTCAGTTATTTTCTACACTCTTCAACGCACAAAATAAACTACTTGTTTTAAAGCCAGGCCAGACTTGAAAGACAACAGCAACAGTATTTTTCAGCAACTACATCTCATAATTCTGATTCCAAATAATTGGGAAACATGCATGGTATGGAGAATATTCATCTTATCATCTTACAAATACAAGGTAGCATCAGAGAGGTCAATTGTCATTTCCCACCATGTTTCAGACATTGAGCATGTACCATCAATTTCAAAAGCTAAATGGTAATATTCAGATCGCTGACCCTAGATAACTAGGAAAAGTCTTGATGAGGATAATGCTTACAATAATAACTTTGACGACAGTAAAAAGAACAAAACAAAGGATAATATTACAGTTTAAAGAAAGCTATAATCTGAAAAGATCTTAGTACCGAGAAACTTGAAGGAGAATCACATATCATAAAAGCTAATCCATTCACATCAAGTTGACCATGAAGATTGGGAAAGCTTTCCCCTTTTGACATGCATATATGGACCTGCAAATAAGACTACGATAAACACCACTAAGCAATATAAGCCTGTTCAAGTAGAATGTATGTCATGCCAGTTTCCTGAAGAGCCAATATTCTATTTTCTAACGGATAACAGAAGAAATTAAGAGCAAAATACTATTGCAATCTGTTGTGACTGCATATAAACCTCGTCCATCATGAAGAGCAAGACTATATTCAACCACATAACAATATCTTCTTTACATACGCTACAGATGTGTAATATTAAGAATAACTCCGCTGCAGAACTCCCTGAATTGTGAATAATTTTGTGGAGCTAGTCCTCAAGTTGGAAATTCACTTTAGAATTAAAAAATCAGCATGGAAATACCAAAAGATGAAAGTATGAATAATGAATGTGTCATCCACCAATTTGACTGAATAAAAATTCACCTATTTCAGATTGTAGCTGATCTAACACTTATCAATCTGGTGCACTACTATAATCCTATGCATAATAGAACATATTAATTGACATTGTTTTGTCAAGAAATTGGCCAACATGCAAATTTGGAACTAACAAATTGAACAAAGCTAACAAAGTTAAGAGTTTCCAAGACAATAGTACCTCACCACTAGCTCTTCCACCAGACCAACTCAAAGGGATGTTGAGGATCCTTTCAAAAATCTGGAACCAAAATAAAATATTTATTAGATAATTTTTAAAATTGCATACAGTAAACATCCAAACATTCTGCATTCTAAATAAAGAATACAAAAGCATTCTATATAATTCAAGTAAGACCCAATAGAAATTATCGGAGCAAATAGATTAGCAAGTTTTAAGTTAGCATGCCACTTCTGCTCAATGGTGTCAACAAACACATCTGTAGACAAGAAGCCTCCTCCTCCAGACAACATAGCAGATCTCCAATTCTTGCAAACTCCACACAATTGCACATGCACACGACCATAGTAATTTTGAAATTTTACATGTCCATTCACGTTCTCCATCTCTCTGTAGAGTGCGCAAAATCGTAAATGTGCAGGACAAGATCATGAACCATATAGTAACAAGAGTAATCGGTAGCAAATGCATAGCTTACAACCAATGTAAATATTAAACTGTATTATTCAGGAAAAGGCCCAACATGCATATCCTAGACAGACAAAAGTCACTGGGAATGGTCAAGGTTATACCAAAACAAATAAATGTGCAACCTGTAAATATCTTTCTATCACCTCACAGAATCTTTACATTGGTTACACGTAATTTCTATACAAGCATGAGCTTCTTCTCGAATCATAACAAATAATTACTTTGCTTTTCCTGTTTATAGTATTTATATTCAGTACTGGTAAACCAAAGAGATGAGAGATCGGATAGTAATCAGAGAGATCGGGGGGGAAAGATATCTGTGATCAGTAAAAAAAATTATGTACTCTAATATACTAGAAACACTAAATTAATATAAAACAATTACATAATAACTAGAAGTGCATTTTTTTACCAACTTAAAACACTAATATTACCTTACTTTATAATGTGAATGCTTTGAATATAAAAATTGTATCTTCTTCTTCCAATTATGCTATCAAATATTCACATTCTCAATAACTAAGACTAACATACTATCATTCCAATTGCATCGTCAATTTCCTCGGCCATGCTCTCCAAGAGCTACCTAATATATCAACTTATAGACAACGGACTTGCACCTAGGACAACCTCGTAATCTTTATGTTGGAAAATGTGAAATTTACATTAGTGCCTTCAAGGGACATTGAAAAGAAACCTAAATCAGATAGTTCAAAGTTGTTATCTTTGACACAATTTGAAAGAGATGTGAAGGAAAAAGGAGTTGTTTATGTACTTCTTTCCAGGCAGGAGTCCAAGGAGCAAGTAATACCCCTTTGTGCTAAACCTCTTATTGATGAGTTTTCAGATGTCTTCCCTGATGAATTACCAATTGGCTTACCTCCACTAAGGGACATTCAGCACCAAATTGATTTGGTTCCTGGTGCTAGCCTTCCTAACAGGCCATACTATCGTATGAGTCCTAAAGAGCATGAAGAATTGAATAGACAAGTTGCTGAATTATTGGAGAAGGGGTATATCAAAGAAAGTTTGAGTCCGTGTGGTGTCCCAGCTCTCTTGGTGCCAAAAAAAGATGGTACTTGGAGAATGTGCATAGATAGTCGTGCTATTAATAAGATAACAGTGAAATATAGATTTCCAATTCCAAGATTGGATGATATGCTAGATAATTTGGCTGGAGCAACTATCCTCTCAAAGCTTGATCTTAAAAGCGGCTACCATCAAATCAGAATGAAACCCGGAGATGAATGGAAGACAGCGTTTAAGACGCGTGAAGGCTTATATGAATGGCTTGTCATGCCTTTTGGTTTGTCAAATGCACCAAGCACTTTTATGCGGGTGATGAACCATGTGCTGAAACCCTTCATTGGGCGATGTGTCGTAGTTTACTTTGATGATATCTTGATTTATAGTGTTAACAGTGTGTTACATTTGCAGCACCTTCGTGAAGTACTGAATACTTTACGCAGGGAAAGATTATTTGTGCAGCTGAAAAAGCGTGAGTTTATGACTCCTCAAGTCCTATTTTTGGGATTCATTGTTTCTGGAGATGGCATCAAGGCTGATGATGACAAGGTGCGAGCAATTGTTGAATGGCCCCGCCCCACTACAATTACTTTCAGTAAGGTCTTTCCATGGACTTGCTTCTTTTTATAGACGATTTATTCATCATTTCAGCACAATTGTAGCACCAATCACAGAATGCATAAAGAGGCAAAAGCTAGAGTGGACTCATGAAGCGGAGAAGAGTTTCCATGAGATAAAGGCAAGATTATCAGCTGCACCTCTACTTGCATTGCCAGATTTTGAAAAGCTGTTTGAAGTTGATTGTGATGCTTCTAAAGTTGGTATTGGCACTGTGCTAAGTCAAGATGGCAAACCAGTTGCCTACTTTAGTGAAAAGTTTGGTGGAGCAAAGCAACGGTATTCTACCTATGATATGGAGTTCTATGCTGTATATCAAACATTAAGGCATTGGCGACATTATCTAATCCAAAGAGACTTCGTCTTGTATTCTGACCATGAAGCATTGAAGCACCTTCACAGCTAACAAAACCTCAACCACAGACATGAAAAATGGGCCTCCTATCTCCAAGAGTTCACATTCACCCTGAAGCACAAATCTGGAGTGCAAAATCGAGTAGCTGATGCTTTAAGTCGCCGGACTTCTCTGCTCTCTAGAATGCAAGCTGAAGTCATCGGGTTTGGAACAATTCGAGAACTCTATCCCACTGATGATTACTTTTCTCATATAATTGCAGGTATCAAAGAAAGAACAAAGTCTGAGTATTTTCTCAATGATGGTTTCCTTTTCAAAGGGAATCAGTTGTGTATTCCAGAGTGTTCCCTGCGGCTAAAGATTACTCAAGAGCTCCACAATGAAGGACACTTTGGAGAAAAGAAGACTTTTGATCTCATCTCTAAAGACTACTATTGGCCTTCAATCTGAAAGGAGGTTACTCGTTATGTGAAAAGATGTCATGTGTGCCAAGTCTCAAAGGGAACTTCCACAAATGCTGGACTTTATATTCCACTTCCCATCCCTGAAGGACCATGGACAGATGTAAGCATGGATTTTGTTTTGGGGCTGCCAAGAACACAAAGAGGCGTCGATTCTATCTTTGTTGTTGTAGACCGTTTTTCGAAGATGTCTCATTTCATATCTTGCAGAAAGACTATGGATGCCTCAATCTATTTTCGTGAAGTAGTTCGTCTCCATGGTGTTCCCAAGTCCATCACTTCAGATCGTGATCCAAAATTTATCAGCCACTTTTGGAGGAGTCTTTGGAGGTTACTTGGCACAAATCTTCAATTCAGTAGTGCATATCACCCCCAAACAGATGGGCAAACTGAGGTTATCAATAGAAGCCTTGGTAATTTATTGAGATGCTTAACTGGGGAAAATCTGAAGAAATGGGATCAAGCTCTAGCACAAGCTGAATTTGCTTACAACAGGTCCACTCACCGCTCTACAGGTTTTAGTCCTTTTGAAGTTGTTTATGGTGTAAACCCGAGGGCTGCCTTAGATCTTGCTCCTCTCCCTAATTTGAAGCGGCCCAGCAAGAAGGTGGAAGATTTTGTTTCTGAGATGCTTCAAGTTCATGAAGAAGTTAAGACTAACTTGATAAAGACAACGGCACAATATGATCGTTTAAAATTAAACCCTTGCAAGTGCACAAGGCAATTGTACTACAGTGAGTATTAAAGGGTTGTCGAACCTCAGGGACGGACTAATATTTTACCAAATTCAAGTGAAAGCAAATTTTGTTTTAATTAATCTAGAGAAAGCAATAAAATTTAACTACTTTAAAATGGATTTTAACTAATATGGAGAAGTGCCAAGGCAGAGAATCCACCACTAGATATGCAATTACTACTCTCAATTATTATTATGCTCAAATTGACATGATACGGTAATTTGTGTTCATGGTCAAACACACAAATTACAGTGAATTCACTCACGTTCTTGGTCGGACACGAGAGTTCATCCACTATAAATTATTGTACGTAACTCTATCCTTGGTCAGGCATAGAATTATCATTTGGGCTAATGATCCTATCCTTGGTCGGGCATAGAATTAACACCAACCTACTTTTAGCTAAGCACGGGAATTAAAAAGATCTAATTTCATGCATATCAATCAAGTCTATGGTCAAGAACTCAAAAGAAACTCATGAAATAGCATTAAGCAAAATCATATCAACTGTATTAAATAAAAATAAACAAGAGTAGCAATACACATCTAGGGCTTCATCAAGCCTTGACAAGGAATTTAGTTACACATAGAAAGAGAGAAAAGAAAAGCCTGTTTATGTAGATCCATCGTCATGAATCCTTCTTCTTCTTTGCTCCAAAAGACTCCTTCTCTTGCTCCTCTCTAGCCTCCAATAAAGCTCTGGTTCTCCAAAGTTGAATGCCCAAAACGTTCTCCCATAAGGCCTATTTATAAGAGTGAAGAGAAAACACGAAGTCCCCTTCCAAATCCAAGTCAAAATAGGTCTTATTTCGGTTTTCCGTATACGGCGATCGATCGCTAGTGTTGACGATCGTTCGCTGGCCGATCGATCGCAACTCCTTCGTTATTTTACTCTGATCGATCGCCTTGCCGATCGACGTCGTATAATACCGATCGATCGTAGTTACTGTCTTGCGCGGATCAAAAATTCCAGTAGATACGATCGATCGTTTTGAGGTCCGATCGATCGTTTCCTTTAATACACTGCTTTTACGGCTCCTGCGATTGATCGCATTGATAGCCGATCGATCGTAGTTACTGTTCATAAACTTCAAATGGCTATAACTTTCTGTCCTGAACTCCGAATTGAGCGTGGTTGGTGGCATTGGAAAGCTGACTTCTTGAACTTGAATCAGTGCAATCCGACATCTGTACATGAAGTTATGATGATTTAACCATTGGAGTTACTTTTCACCTCATTTCTGTGTATTACTCTTGTTTCCTACAAAAACCAAAAACTATATTAAAGTAGTAGTTATTCTAATCAAACACTAGCATAATCATAAGCTTAGGAGATAATAAAATGCATATTTCATGTGTAGATCACAATACAAGCTTACAGCAGACAAACACCGCAGAAAGTTAGTTTTTGAAAATGGCGACTATGTGTGGGCTGTTCTTACAAAGGATCGCTTTCCACAAAAGTATTTCGTCGACCATCATGCACAACAGATTTATCATACTGCCATGGTCTACCTAATAATAGGTGACAAGCATCCATAGGGGCCACATCACACCACACAGAATCACTATATCTATTTCCAATCGAAAATGAAACAAGGGTCGGAGATGGTTACCTCATTTTCTTTTCTGAACCAAGTGAGTTTATAGGGCCGGGGATGTGATTCGGTTGGAATGCTCAACTTCTTCACAGCCTCTTCAGAGATGACATTCTCGCAGCTTCCGCTATCAATAAGTAACGAGCAAACTTTTCCTCTGATAGTGCAAGTAGTTCTAAAAATGTTGTGGCGCAACCAATGTTCACTAGATTCTCCTCGTGGAGACAAAAGAGTCTTCCGAATGACAAGGAGCTCACCCTCATCACCATGCAGTTCTTCCTCCATCTCTTCATCAAACTCTGGTGGGGCATTGAAGCCCACTCCCTCTTCATGGTCTTCAATTAATAACTGCTTGCCAACACGTCTAGAGTTTTGAGGACATTCTCGAGACATATGACCCAATCCATGACAATTAAAGCAACGAACTCCAGAGTTAGTTCCACCCTTCTGTTTCTGTTGGGCAGTTTCAATAGTGGTAGGAACTGGCATAAAGGGCTTGGTGGCTTTAGGCACTAAATTAGCACCCAAATTAGCCTTAAAACGATGTTGTTGTTTCTCAATCTGTAAAGCTCTTTGGTGTGCATCAGAAACCTCCCATAAGTCAAACATATTAAGAGTATCTTGAAAATTTTGACGAAGGCCACCAACATAACGATCTACTAATTCATCCGGCGCATCAGCAAGTTCACAACGAGCAACCAGATTGTAGAACTCTTCAGTATATTCATCAACAGTTCTTGATCCTTGCTTTAAATTCTGGAGTCTCTGATTCATGACTCGCTTGTAATTGAACGGCAGGAAGGCTTCTCTCATCTTTCTCTTCATGTTCTCCCATGTGGTGATGCTAACTTTTCCTTGCCTTTGGCGAGTAATCTTCAATTGCTGCCACCATGCAGCAGCACATCCTCTCAATCTAGTGGCAACAAGTGGAACCTTCTTATTTTCTGGAACTTCTTTGAAATCAAGGGCCTCTTCCACTACATATAACCAATCAATAAACTCTTCAGCAGATAGTCCACCATTGAACTATGGAATATCAATCTTCAAGCCAGATTCCCAACGGCGATAGTCAGGTTGATGGCGGATTTCCTCCTCTTCACCACGCATCCTTCTCCTTGGAGGCATGTTGTGAAAAGGATTTTCTTCAACTTCATTTTCACCTTCAGATTGATGAGTGGATTGTTTTGATAATTGCTGTGAAAGGGACTCCACAGCTCGACGCAGTTCAGCGATCTCCTCGTGAATATTATCATTGTTCACTTCATCAGAAACAACAGGTCTCCTTCTAGGCGGCATTTCTGGAAACAAGAAAGCAACCTAGCGCTCTGATACCAAATGATGTATAGCACAGAGAAAGAAGATGCTTGCCAGAGCAAAAATGAACTTTGAACGGAACTCGCTGAGAGGAAAGGTCACAAGGACTACGACGACTTCCTTAAGCTTGAGGTATCCAAGCTTGAGTGCAGCTGAAACTGTCTCTGAGGAGAGATAGCCAGGGAAGATAAATTCTGAGATGAACAAGCCAAAAAACTACCATTTCATTACATAGAAGCCATATATATATGCTTAATTTTGTACAAGCATTTAAAATAGCATTAAATAAAGTGAAAACTAGTCCCAAAAAGCAATAAAAGTCCTAAAACAAGTCCCTAAGTGGAGTACATAAGAAAGGGTGCCTTGGCTGCATTAGCTTGCTTTAACTAATGAGGCCTTGAGACTCCAAAGGTTGCAGGTCAGGAAATTAATCTTTGTAGTTGGGTTCAATTAATCCTTGGCCTTTGGTCTTCTCATGGATTCTTGGGCTTCTTCTTAAATAAGAATGATGGGCCTTTAGCTGGGCTTTCAATGGCTTTGCTGCATCTAGCTTGTCCAGGTACTTGTCAGTAACATGATCCACATCACTTTATAACTGCCACTATTAAAGAATTAAAAGTAACATTTCAAGCCATGGGCTCTATATAATTTCAGAACTCATGCCATTAAAAACTAAAGCCTTTGAATGTCGAGTTTGAGTTCAAAAATTACATGACGTGATTTTTTGGTTCCTTTTAATGATAGATGAAACACATTTAAACTTGAAGGCCATGCAAAGGGACTTTGAAGAATTTGATCTCTGGGATTGCTGTAGAAAGGCTCGGAGAAATTGGTCTTGGCGCTCCATTATCTCGCGAAGAGCATCCTCTCTGGGAGGAGGAGGCGGCGCCTCAATATGAGGGTCCCCTTGCATGGCTGGTATGGCCGCTGCCTGGGGATCTGCCTCTGAGTGCTGGGTGCTCCTAGCCAGAGCGAATGGTTCTCGCGATTCCAAAGATCGGTGTTCTGATACCAATGATATGACCCAACACTTCAGCAAGAAGAGAGGGTCGTACGATGAGATGAAAAGGAGGAAAGAGGTCGAGAGTTGGGAAAGGAGAAGGAGGCGTGTAAGGGTAGGGATCCTTGATCGTTTAAATATAAAACCCTTGCAAGTGCACAAGGCAATTGTACTACGGCGAGTATTAAAGGGTTGTCGAACCTCAGGGACGGTGAATATTTTACCAAATTCAAGAGAAGTAAAAGATGTAATTTAATTAATATTAAAGAAAGCAATGGACTTTATCTAATCTAACTGAGATTTAATCAATATGGAGAAATATCAAGGCAGAGAATCCACCACTAGACTACTCTCAATTATTATTAAGCATAAGTTAACATGATATAGTAATTCATGTTCTTGATCGGACACACGAATTACTAATGAATTCACTAACGTTCTTGATCGGACACGAAAGTTCATCCACTATTGTGTAATCAATCGTATCCTTGATCGGGCATAGAATCAATCACAACTCTATTATAATGCAATTAATCTTATCCTTGATCGGGCATAAAATCAATCACAATATCTAATTTCATTCATAATCAATCAAGTCTATGATCAAGTACTCAAAAGAAACTCATTAAATCGCATTAAGCATGAATCATAATCAACTTTATAGAATTAAACTATCAAGAGTAGCAATACACATCTAGGGCTTCATCAAGCCTTGACAAGGAATTTAGTTACACATAGAAAGAGAGAAAAGAAAAGCCTGTTTATGTAGATCCATCGTCATGAATCTTTCTTCTTCTTTGCTCCAAAAGGCTCCTTCTCTTCCTCCTCTCTAGCCTCCAATAAAGCTCTGGTTCTCAAAGGTTGAATATGAGGTCTACTTTCTAATGCCCAAAACATTCCTTCATAAGGCCTATTTATAAGTTTGAAGAGAAACCATGAAATCCCCTTCCAAATTCGAGTCGAAATAGGTCAAAATCACGTTTTCCGTATACGGCGATCGATCGGCACTATTCACCGATCGATCGGTACTGTTCATGACAAATTTCCAGTAGATACGATCGATCAAACGGCGATGATCGATCGCGAAAATTTCGATTTTTTTCTCAGGCGATCGATCACCTCATTTAGCCGATCGATCGGTACTATTCATCATGCAGCACAATTTTCCAATAGTCATAACTTTTTACTCCAAACTCCGAATTATGCGTGGTTGGTGGCGTTGGAAAGCTGACTTCTTGAAATTTAACATGAGACTTGAATCAGTCCAATCCAACATTTGTACACTAAGTTATGAAGGTTTAACCATTGAAGTCTTATTTCACCCTATTTTTGCATCTTTGCTCTCATTTTCCTACAAAACCAAAAACTATAATAAAGTAGCAATAATTCTAATCAAACACTAGCATAAATATAAGTTTAGGAGATAATAAAATGCATATTTCATGTATAGATCAATCCTCTGCTGGCCTAATGGCGGCTCAGGAAGAGGAGAACGAAGGGGGGTGAAACAAGAAGAAATTAGATTAGGGTAAATTATTCAATAATCCAAACAAGAGAGCTTAAGCTCTTTACATAGACTTCTCACACAGTGGGCCTGGGCTAACCCCCGGGCTATTCCCTCTAGTTGGGCCAGAGGCCTTATTACAAAAGATGTCAGATATCACTGGGCTAGAGGCCAGACGTCAGAAAGACTGGGCCACTCCCCTAAACTGGGCTAAAGGCAATTAATACAAATAGACTAAGTAATTAGACTAATAGTTGGAATATAACAGGTTTTATAACTATCTTGTGATATGTAACCCTATCCCTGGAGCTAGTTGTACATAAGTCTAACTACCTATAATAAGTCTAGAAGCTAATTATAGTTAATATTAAGGAGAAATTATATAAAAAATCATCAAATATTTTTTTTTTCCAAAATGACAAACTATAGCAAATATTTTCCGAAATGGTGCTTTGACAAGCCACGCAGGCGCCCGCATGGCACGGGCGCTTGCGTGGCTTTTTTTAAAAAAACTAAACCGAAAGGCATCCAGGTTAAAGGAGAAAGGAGTCGGTTTCGGTGCCTTCATCATATTCGTCCCATTTTAAATAGGCTGCTAATTCAACGATGCATATATCTCTCACTTCTAATCTGTTTTCACCCATTTTTTTTCATTCTTCCTTATTTTTAGTGCGCTTTCTAATCATTATGATATCACAAAGATATTGAGCCATCACATATCATTTATCGTAGTTTTTATATTTTTTTTATAAATAGCATGCGATGGATCAACATCTTTGTAATATCATGATGACTAGAAAGAGCACTAAAAATAAGGAAGAATGGAAAAAAATTTGGCGAAAACGGATTAGAAATGAGAGAGATTCATCTTTGAAATTTGTCCCACTAAAACAAATCTGTCCCATTTTAAAGGGGCGATAACTTCAATGATGCATATCTCTCTTATTTCTAATCTGTTTTCGCCAATTTTTTTTTTCATTCTTCCTTATTTTTAGTGCTCTTTCTAGTCATCATGATATCACAAAGATGTTGATCCATCGCATGATATTTGTAAAAAAAATACTATAAAAACTACAATAAATGGTATGTGATGGCTCAACATCTTTGTGATATCATAATGATTAAAAAGAGAACTAAAAATAAGGAAGAATGAAAAAAAATGGGTGAAAACGGATTAAAAATGAGAGAGATATGCATCGTTGAATTAGTGGCCTATTTAAAATGGGACGAATATGATGAAGGGACCTAAAGGCGTCGGGCGTCGGTTCAACCGACGCAATTCTCCTTTAACCCGAGAGGCGTTGGTTCAACCGACGCCTTTCGGTTTAGTTTTAAAAAAAAGGCCACGCAAGCGCCCGTGCCACGTAGGCGCATGTGTGGCTTGTCAGAGCACCATTTCGAGAAATATTTGCTACAGTGTGTCATTTTGGAATTTTTTTTTGATGATTTTTTATATAATTTCCCCTAACATTAACTATGATATATATCATAGAAGTAACCTAGACGGAATCTTATACCTAACTTAGATATAATTATATGTTAGGAAGTAATAACTAGGTTCATGATATATAGAAGTATATGTATAACTATGACCATAATTACTACAATATAATGTTCCCTATAAGTGTAGGGTTCTTCAGGATATGTTATATCATGAACTAGTATGTTATAATTCTAGTATATGCCATTGATTTTTCTAACCAAATCATATCCTATATTCCTATTATGATAGAAGTAGCCTAGACTGTATAGATATTAGAACTATATGATATATAGTTGGATTAGGGATGTAGTCTAACCCATATCCATATCCATATGTTAGGAACATAGTTAGTTTAACCTATATATAATTCTTAACCTATATATAACTTATATAAGTCCCTAGTCTGTATATAATGAGATTATATTCCTATCCTTCTTATATAATAGTCTACTATACAAGGAACATTATATTCCCTCACCATGTGCACTTCTATCTCATATACTATGATATAAAACTATGATAGTAACCTATACTAAGGTACTATCTACATAGTTATGTTAGGACAGAGGCAGAGATAGATAACTTAAGGTTATCTATACATAGTTATGTTAGGACAGAGGCAGAGATAGATAACGTAAGGTTATCTATGTATAACTAAGTTCATGAATGCCAATATCCATATGACCCTAAATTTGCATTAGTTAGAGGTGAACTAACTACATATATAATAGTCTAGAATAAACAATAGGAACTATCTAATTTTAATCCTACGATAGTCTTCCAGACTATGTTTATAATAATAGAGTATAGAAGACATATGACACAATTATCCTCTATAGGTTTAAATATGTCTCTCATAGTAAAGCCTAGGTAGTTAGATATAGTTTTCCTATCTAGTTGAGTGGAGGTATTTGATCCAAATATGGCAATGATGAACGAGGACGAAAGAATTATATATGGAAGAAACATCTATTGACTACTAGTTGTGTGAATACATAGTCTCTAGGATTACTCCGTCCATCCGCAGCCACCTCCTCAACATCCACCGGCGTTCGCAGACTTGTACGGCCACTTTTCAGCACCATCAGCCATGGCATGTTCCCCCACCAAACGACCATTGCCCTCAGCCTCCAGATGTGCCACCCCGACGGCCAAATCCACTCCGGGGTCATTCGTCACTTGGAATCCGCCCTCACCATGGCCGAGCGCTTCAGTCACGGCCGCCACAACTGGACTCTTTGCTTCGTCCAATCCTTGGACTTCCTGCCCGACGATCTTCTCCGCTGGAGTGACCAACCTTGCTGGGGTGTCAGAAAGAGGAGCCAAAGCATCATGTTCATCAAGGGAGCCTTCGCCGTCATGGTCGTCCTCCAGAGCGTCCGCCTTCGCTTGTGCCTACCCCCGACCGCCTCCATCGGTCGCGACCTCATCCTCCATACAGCAGTGCTCCTCAACTGCTCACGATGTGCGGCTGCTGTCGGCTGCCGGAACAGTCCCGATCTCGCTCGAGTTGAGCGGCCATTGATATATGCAAAATATACACATTTTTATATGCCTTTCTACCTATATGTTAGTCGTATTTTCAGTTAAAGTAAGGATAATTAATGTTTATCTGTGTTAAGTGAATAATAAGGAGTTTGGTAATTAAACACGCTTAATTGAGTTATTTAGATGCATTAATTGGATTTAACAGATTTATATTTTATTATGCGTCTAATTATGATTTAATTTTATTTACGCAGGCTTTAGAGCTCCAAATCAGATCGCCGAATGTGAAATGCATTAAATAGCTCATGTGAAGATATCGAAGATCCGACGGACGTGGTTGCTACGACGGGTTTTAACCCAAGAAAAGAAAAAAAAAAGAAGAAGAACCGGAATTGAACCGGGTCAGCGGTTCAGTAATCGGTTCGGGTTAAATAAAAAAGAAAAAGAAGAAACAGCCCGAGCCGATGGCTCGGGCGTTACTCAGAACAGAGAGCTCGAGCTCTCTGTTCGAGAACCGGTGGAAGAGGAGGCTGAGAAGCGGCGGCCATGGGCGTGTAAGTAAATATGGGTTCTTGTCCCATTTTACTTGTCTTGATTGAGAGGAGTCGGCTCTCTCGTGCGAGTGTAGGCATGTGAAGTAGTTAGGCTTCCGTGGGCCCGGTCCACACTAAATTGGAAGAGACACTGTAATCATCACCGATCCGGAAATCACTTATTTGGAATTAGCTATTTTGGTACGACCAAAATGGAATTGTCAAATAAGAGTCACCATATTGGAAATCAGTTCTGGGAGAGACGTTGAGCCAGTTTCGGGAAACCGAAAATGGCATGAATTCTATAACTAAAATTCTGCCTTTTTAAGGGCAATGGAGGGGACGCCCTCCATGCTAATGAAAAAGCTTCTTTTGGTTTGGAATTGCATCGCTCTCTCTGTTTTGGTGATATTGGGTGGAAAAGCTAATTCGGGGAATATAGCTTTACACAACGTTCTACACTCGATCGGTGAAGGATTTGGTGTTCTCGGACATATTCTTATCCGTAGAGTGATTCGTAGGCACAAAGGCCGAAGGTTAGTGATTCTAATTTGATTTACTTTAAGTTGTATTTGTTGTTTAGAAGGAAAAACTCAATCTTTGAGAACCCACATCAAACGGATAGAAATCATAAATTCGCTTCCGCTGCGGCCCGATTACCCAACAGTGGTATCGGAGCTTTGGATCCGTTGTGGTGTGAGAGTTCCAAGAGATTCGTGGGATTTTTCCTCGCGGTTTTTCCTACTGGAAATCTCGATTTTTACAGTCGCGATCGATCGCGCGAAGGTAAAATCGGAGAAGACGACTGGTCACGATCGATCGGCATCGATCGTTAAGTCTCTTCAAAGAGGAAAACGATCAATCGGCTTTGATCGCCATCATTCGGCATCGATCGGCGTCGATCGTTGAGTTGCTTTGAAAGAGGGAAACGATCGATCGGCACGAATTGCGATCGATCGTATCTACTGGAAAAAAAATTCCAATTGTGTAGCGATCAACGCGATCGATCGGTGAGATTAACACGATCGATCGGTATACGATTGATTATACCTTATAAGTAGAACGATCGATCGGCGTATAATACGATTGATCGTATCTACTGTAAGTTGTGCAAAATCGACAGCGGAAAGCTGCGATCGATCGGAGAAATTGACGTGATCGATCGTATTAGCGATCGATTAGGTATTTTGACGCGATCGATCGGCGGGATAAGATTTGAAAAACTAATTAATATTGAAGCAGTATTTTGTGTCACTTGATTATATATTTGTTGATAGTTAAATAGTGATTCAAACTGTGCTGTTTTTACACTGATTGTCCTGTTCCATTGATTGGAGATTTTCATCTTCAATTTGATTGGAACACTTGCTGATTTTATAAAAGTTGCAATGGCATCAAGAATGGTCTTCAGTGAGTTGGCAAAGACTGAAAAGTTGAATGCCACCAATTTTGTTACCTGGAAGAGGCGCATTCGTCACATTCTATTCCTGGATGACTTGGGTCATTTGTTAGACCAAGTTGTTGAACCTTCGGGTGAAAGTAGTACTCCTGCTCAAAAGAGAGAGTATGAGAAGTTCAGGAAGGAGGATGCACGAGCAAGGACCACGATGCTTACCTTTATGGAGCCTTCTATGGAGTTGCTTTTTGAGAAGCACAAAACGGCCAAAGATATGTATCAGACCATAGAGAGGAGGTATGGAGAGCATACTGAGGCTCACATCAGGTTGCTCCACACTCGCTATACCAACATGAGGATGGAGGAGGGCAAGAATGTGCTTGAGAACATAAATGCCATGACTATTATTGCTAGTGAGTTGGAGATGCTTGGAGATCCAATTTCATTGGGGGTCCAAGTGTCTACGATACTCACTAGTTTCCCTCCATCATGGCAAGCAGTTGTGGTGGCGTTGAACCTGAGTGACAAGAAACTCACTCTCGATGACCTTACTACCAAGCTGGGCTTGGAGCAGGAAAGGAGAGAGCATATGAGGGCCTCTAATGCATCTGCCAACCTTGCTCACCATGTTGGCTCTAAGAAAGGTGGGTCCTATGCTGGCACTTCAAAGAAGAACTTCAAGAGGAAAGGAAAGAAGCCTCAGTTCCAGGGTGGAGACAAGGCCAAGAACAAGAAGAAGGGAGCCTGCTTTACATGTGGCCAGATGGGTCACTATAGCAGGAATTGTCCTAATGGCTCCCAGGGCAACGAGAAAAAGAAATAGCAGGGTGGTGGAAAGGATATAGTGTGCATGATTTCTGAGGCACTGATTGTGAACACTAACACTAGGGGTTGGTGGCTTGACTCAGCCGCGACCCGTCATGTGGCAATGGCAAAGGAGTCTTTCGCTGAGATGAAAGAAATTAGTCCCGGAGAGCACAAGATCTACATGGGGAATAACACCTATTGTGACGTGCTGGGGATTGGCTCTGTTCGTGTTCCTCTCTTAGGAGGAAACACTCTGGTCCTCACAGATGTCTTGTATGCACCTACTATTCGTAAGAATCTGATTTCAATCCCTCTTCTGACTCAAAAGGGATTTGAGGTCAGGTTCAAGGGTGGCAAGGGAACTGTGGGGCAGAAGAATAATATTTTATTTACTGCTTCTTTAGTTGATGGTTTATTCAAACTTGATGTATCCAATGACTTTGCTAATAATGAAATGATTGATTCTGAGTATGTTGCTTGTGTTGCTGTTGATAATGCATTGTTGTGGCATTTACGCCTTTGTCATGTGAATGCGACAAAATTACACCGAATGTTGGGTAGTGGGTTACTACCTAGAATAAGTGATAATTTGCGCATGTGTGAGGATTGCCTATCTAGCAAAATGACTAGGCTACCCTTTTCGAAAGGACAACGAGCAATTGACCTTTTAGAGGTCATTCACTTAGATATTTGTGGGCCTATAAACGTCAAGACTCAAAGGGGAATGATGTATTTTATTACGTTTATAGATGACTATTCTAGATATGGTTATGTGTACTTGTTATCGAGAAAGTCCGATGCCTTAGAAAAAATCAAGGAATTTAAGGCTGAGGTTGAAAACCAATTAGGACGGAAGATTAAAGTTCTGAGAACAAACAGAGGTGGTGAGTACACATCTGATTTGTTCAAGGACTATTGTACAAACCAAGGAATAGTGCATCAGTATACTTTACCGTATACCCCTCAACAGAATGGAGTTGCTGAAAGACGTAATAGGACTTTGATGGACATGGTAAGGTCCATGTTAAACCACTCTGAACTAGGAACGCAGTTTTGGGGTGAAGCACTAGACACCGCTGTTTATGTACTAAATCGAATACCATCTAAGTCGATCAAATTGACCCCTTATGAGTTATGGACCCGAAGACGTCCAAACTTTTCGAACTTGAGAGTGTGGGGGTCAAAGGCCCATGTGAGGGTGCCTGATCAACTAAGAACTAAGTTGGATCCCAAGACCATAAAATATAATTTTATAGGTTATTGTGACCATTCTAAAGGGTATCGATTTGTAGTACACCATGATGATGGGACAGTGGGGGTTATAGAGTCTAGAGATGCTTATTTTCTTGAGGAAGATATAGACCTTAAAACTCGTAGTCAGAAAGTGGAACTCTTTGAAATTGAGAAAGAGAAAGTTACTGTCACTAGTAATGAACAAGTGAAAGGTAACACATCCAACGAGGATGTTGAAACTCGAGCATCAAGAGAGCGTAGACCTTCAATTTTGTTGAAGGATTACTATGCCATGCTTGGTGAAGATGAAATATCGGTAGATGACCCTGTACTTAATGATCCAGTCACATTTGAGCAGGCTATGAGTAGTCCAGATTCCAAGGAATGGCGGAAGGCTGTTCAAGAGGAAATGGATTCAACCTTGAAGAACAAAGTCTGGGAGATTGTTGACTTACCAGACGAACGGAAACCCATTGGGTGTAAGTGGATCTTCAAGAAGAAGCTCAAAGCCGATGGATCAATAGAGAAGTACAAAGTTAGACTTGTGGCGAAAGGTTTCACACAAGTAGAGGGCATAGACTTTAAGGAGACATATTCTCCAGTGTCCAGGTTCATCTCGATACGATGTTTGTTGGCAATTGTGTCATACTTAGATTTAGAGTTGCACCAGATGGATGTAAAGACTGCCTTCCTAAATGGTGATTTAGAGGAGGAGATTTACATGGAACAACCCGAGGGGTTTGTAGTTTCCGGAGAGGAAACTAAAGTGTGCAAACTTATTAAATCATTGTATGGACTGAAACAATCGCCAAGACAATGGTATTTCACTTTTCACAAGGTGATAAGTGAATATGGCTTTGTAGCCAATGACTATGACCATTGTGTATACTCCTTTAGAGATGGGAGTAGATTTATGATATTGTCACTATATGTAGATGACATATTATTAATGGGGAATGACACTAGTATGATTCTCAGTCTTAAAGAATGGCTCAAGACCCAATTTGAAATGAAAGATATGGGTGAAGCATCTTACATCCTCGAGATGAAGATTGAGAGAGATAGAAAAGCGAGGAGGCTAAGTATATCTCAAGAATCGTACATTGAGAGTGTATTGAAACGCTTTGGCGTGATTGGTTGGAAGACCATAGATTCGCCCATCTATAAAGGGACAGTTTTGTCTGAAAGAATGACACCTGCATCAGACGAGGAACGTCTGAAGATGCAATCTGTGCCATATGCACAGGCTATTGGCAGCTTGATGTATGCCATGAACTGCACTCGACCTAATTTGGCTTTTGTAGTAAGCCTGGTGAGTCGATATCAGGCTAACCCAGGTATGCAACACTGGCAAGCTATTAAGCGGGTGTTCAGATACTTGCTGGGTACCAAGGATATGAAACTCACATATCAGGCTAAGAACCTGTCATTGGAAGGCTATAGTGATTCGGACTATGCCGGGTGTAAGGATGACAGAAAATCCACTGCCGGTTATGTTTTTATGCTTGGTGGCGGCGCCGTGGCATGGGCTAGTAAGAAGCAGAAATGCGTTACTAAGTCCACGATGGAAGCTGAGTTTGTTGCATGCAGTTTAGCAGCTTCTGAGGCTGTTTGGATTAAAGAGTTTCTAGCTGGGTTACAGCTAGAACAGTGGACTGATGCTCCTGTCCAAATTTATTGTGATAATTTGGCAACTGTGTCGACACTCCGTAATGGGGAGATCAGTTAAGAGCTAAGCACATAGAGGTGCATTACTTTTATGTGTTTGACATGCTACAACGGGGAAAGTTGACGGTGAGTCATCTTCCTACGGTTGAGATGTTAGCTGATCCGTTAACGAAGGCCTTAACGACGGATCTATTTGTAAAACACGTTCATAGTTTTGGATTACGACAGGACTAGTGCACGAGTCACTGTGGATCGCAAATATGAACAAAGAACCCATAGTGGGGGATGTAAGTAAATATGGGTTCTTGTCCCATTTTACTTGTCTTGATTGAGATGAGTCGGCTCTCTCGTGCGAGTGTAGGCATGTGGAGTAGTTAGGCTTCCGTGGGCCCTGTCCACACTAAATTGGAAGAGACACTGTAATCATCACCGATCCAGAAATCACTTATTTGGAATTAGCTATTTTGGTACGACCAAAATGGAATTGTCAAATAAGAGTCACCATATTGGAAATCAGTTTTGGGAGAGACGTTGAGCCAGTTTCGGGAAACCGAAAATGGCATGAATTCTATAACTGAAATTCTGCCTTTTTAAGGGCAATGGAGGGGACGCCCTCCATGCTAATGAAAAAGCTTCTTTTGGTTTGAAATTGCATCGCTCTCTCTGTTTTGGTGATATTGGGTGGAAAAGCTAATTCGGGGAATATAGCTTTACACAACGTTCTACACTCGATCGGTGAAGGATTTGGTGTTCTCGGACATATTCTTATCCGTGGAGTGATTCGTAGGCACAAAGGCCGAAGGTTAGTGATTCTAATTTGATATACTTTAAGTTGTATTTGTTGTTTAGAAGGAAAAAATCAATCTTTGAGAACCCACATCAAACGGATAGAAATCATAAATTCGCTTCCGCTGCGGCCCAATTACCCAACAGGGCAGTGGGTCTCGTTTCCGGCGATGCGACGGTGACGGCAAGGTCCTGTAGAGGGTCACGGTGGCTGGCGAGCTGGATGACGGCCTGCGGTAACTGCTGGGTTCGAAATCGACCCATGGACATGAAGAATGGGTCGCCGGAGATGGAGGAGGTGATCGGAAATCCGAAGCAGCGTGACGATTTTGGCTCGATTTGGGAGGGCAGAAGGACGGCAAGCTCGTGATTTGGCCGATGTCTGACAAATGGAAAATCAGTGTTTTGAAAAGCTTGAAATCGTGCCGGGAAAGGAAAGGAATTGTGCTCGGTGCGAAACTTGCTGGAATGAAGCACGCTCAATCTGGAAGGTGCGTTCTTAGGTTGGATCGGGCTTGTCTATAAGAAGAGGTGAGTCGAATCTGTTGAAAGGAGGGGGGAGAAGAGAGAGAAAACAAAGGCCGGCTGTGCAGAAGGGTGCTGTCTGTCTATGGAAGAGGGTCGGCGAGGTGCTGTTCGGTGGGTTCAAAAAGGGGCTCTGTCTGTTAGGCGAGGCTACAGTGGCTTTTGGGTGGTAGCGTAGTAAAATTCTTAGAGTAGTTTAGTTTCAGTTTAATTTAGTTTAATTTTTATTTCTTATTTGTGTTCTACCTTTTTGTAGGAGTAAGAGAAGACGCGAAATTCTCGCCAACGTTGGAAGGGTCACCCCTTCCCCTCGTTTGCATTCTTTTACCTTCTCTTTTAATTTTTTTTTTAGGTGCTTGGTATTTTTATATTTCTTTCTGTGATTGCATGCTTGTGTTAGTTATGATTTTTTTTAGGATTGTTATAGTTATTTAATTTTAGTGGTGTTAATTAGTGTATGCTTGGTCGTCGGTCACTGGGTGAAAAGCTTGCACCTCTTGGCCTAGAAATTGAAAGAACTTTCAAAGCAAGACTAAAACATACAATGGATATTGCAAATCAATTACGTAACATGGAAAATAAGAATGTGAGGAAGACACTAAAAGATTATTCATCTCCCATTCAATTCAACTCACCTTCCTGCATAGTGCTGCCGCTCACCACGGCACACCACTTTGAGTTGAATCCAGGGGTGATGCAACTTTTGCCCACATTCTATGGTTCCAATAAAGAAGATCCCTATAATCATGTTAAAGAGTTCCTTGACATTTGTGCTATATTTAAATTCCAAAATTTCTCTGATGAATCTGTTAGGTTGCGCCTCTTTCCCTTTTCTTTGAAAGAAAAAGCGAAAGCATGGTTGAACTCTTTAGAAGTTGGAACAATTAGGAGTTGGGATCAATTAGCTGAAAAATTCTTGAACAAATTCTTCCCGGTTCATAAAACTCATGCCCTTCGTAGAGAAATTACAAATTTCATGCAGAAGGAGGGTGAACACTTTTATGAGTGTTGGGAAAGATGGAAGAATTTGCTTCTTAAGTGTCCACACCATGGATTTTTAAAGTGGCAACAAGTTCAATTCTTCTATGACGGTTTAACACCTCAGAACCGTCAAATGGTTGATGCCGCTAGTGGTGGGTCAGTTATGATGAAGAGTGCGGAAGAAGCGTGGGATTTTATTGAGACTCTATGCGAGAATTCTCAGCAATGGGATTGCTCAAGTAGAGTTGACAGAACGTTTCCTTTTCAAAAGAAAGGATGCGTATATGAGGTAGACAATAATGCACATTTGATCTCCAAGATAGACAGCCTGACACAACGTTTTGATGCATTGATGTCTGCTGGTGGGCCCCAAATGCCATCACATGTCAATGTGTGTGCTATTTGCTCTAACCCTTCCCATGTCACACCCTCTAACACCTCTGGAGTGGAATACAATAGTGATCAGGCTAATGCTATAAATGCCTTTCCTCGACCTGGCAATAACCCATATTCGGAAACTTATAACCCAGGATGGGCAAGGCATCCCAATTTTTCATGGTCCAAAGGACCACATCAACGAGGACCGCCAGGGTACCCTCCCAATCAATCTTACCCTCAACAAGTTCAAACATTCCATACACAACCCAAGAAACCATCTCTTGAGGATACTTTGAATTTGTTCATGCAAAGCTCTCTACAATTTCAAAAAGATACCCAACATTCTTTACATGCCAACTCGCAAGCAATTGCGAAGCTGGAACTTCAAATGGGTCAATTGGCTTCTGCATTAAATGAGAGGGAAAAAGGTAGGTTCCCTAGTCAACCTGTAGTAAATCCCAAAGGATAATTTGAAGTGGAATCTAATTCTTGTCAAGACCAATCTCCAGCACAAGTTAAAGCCATAACTACACTTAGGAGTGGCAAACAGATTGACAACAATGTTGAACCACCTAAGACTGCCATAGAAACAACCGCTAGAAAGGGTGAGGAACAAGAGAGCACTACTAGACCAGATGTGAGTCCTGTTACATCGAAGAAGAGCCTAGAAGCTTCTTCATGTCCTGAGTCTAACCATATGCCACCCTATATACCCAAGGCACCTTTTCCTCAAAGACTTGCAACAACATCTCAAGGGAACAAACTAGATGCGACAATGGAAATTTTTAAGAAAGTGCAAATCAATATTCCATTGCCCGATGCTATTAAGCAAGTTCCCACTTATGCAAGATTCTTAAAATACATGTGTACCCAGAAAAGAAAATTGAATGTACACAAGAAAGTGTTTCTCACTGAACAAGTTAGCTCAATTCTTAAGCATAACACTCCTCCTAAGTTCAAAGATCCAGGATGTCCCACAATTTCATGCGTTATAGGAGACCATACTGTGGAGAGGGCATTGTTAGACTTAGGAGCTAGTGTAAATTTGCTACCATTCTCTGTTTATGAGCAACTTGGATTAGGAGAGTTGAAACCGACTACCATAACACTGCAACTTGCAGACAGATCAGTTAAAGTCCCACGCGGTGTTATTGAGGATGTTCTGGTTCAGGTGGATAAATTTTACTTCCCAGTAGACTTTATTGTCTTAGATACCCAACCTGTACAGAATCCTGGTAGTCAGATTCCTGTGATTTTGGGAAGGCCATTTTTAGCCACATCCAATGCCATAATAAATTGTAGAAATGGGGTTCTGAAGTTGTCTTTTGGCAATTTAAAGGTTAAACTCAATGTCTTTAATGTTAGACAACAACCCCCGGAGACGGATGATTCTTTTGCAGTGAATATGATTGAAAGTTTAGTAGAGGAATCTCTGCAAACTGTTTTAAATGATGATCCCCTCCAGACATGTTTAACTCATTTTGGCTTAGACTTTGACATCGAAGGGTCCATTAGAGACATCAATGCATTGCTTGACTCTATCCCTATATTGAACCCGACCAAATGGACAGCCAGGGTGGAACCTCTTCCAGTTCCCGAGTCTAAACTTGTCCCATCTATTGAAAAACCACCTCAACTTGACCTAAAACCATTACCTGATACACTTAAATATGCATTCTTAGGTTCTTCTGATACCTTGCCTGTTATCATCTCTTTAGACCTTAATTTAGAACAGGAAGGAAAGTTGCTTAATATTCTTCGCGAACATAAGACAGCTTTGGGGTGGACAATAGCAGACATTAAGGGTATAAGTCCTGCTCTGTGTATGCATCACATTTACCTGAGTAGCATGCAAAATCTTCCCGTGAAATGCAACGCAGACTTAACCCTAATATGAAGGAGGTCGTCAGAACCGAGGTGCTAAAATTGTTAGATGTTGCCATCATTTATCATATATCAGATAGTACTTGGGTCAGCCCCGTTCAGGTTGTTCCTAAGAAGTCAGGAATCACAGTAGTCAAAAATGATAATAATGAATTAGTCCCCACCCGAATGACCACTGGGTGGCAGGTTTGTATTGACTACAGAAAATTGAACTCGGTCACAAGGAAAGATCACTTTCCTTTGCCATTCATTGATCAGATGCTTGAGAGACTTGCTGGTCATAGCTACTATTGCTTTTTAGATGGCTATTCAGGCTACAATCAAATTCCCATTGCTCCAGAGGATCAAGAAAAGACCACCTTCACTTGTCCTTTTGGAACATATGCATATCGCCGCATGCCATTTGGGTTATGTAATGCACCCGCCACATTCCAGCGGTGCATGATGAGAATATTTTCAGATATGGTTGAGCAATTTCTTGAAATTTTCATGGATGATTTCTCGGTGTTTGGATCTTCTTTTGATGATTGTTTACACCACTTGACTCTTGTCTTGGCAAGGTGTAAAGAAACAAATCTTGTGCTAAATTGGGAGAAATGTCACTTTATGGTTCGTCAAGGGATAGTTCTGGGGCATGTTATTTCTAATAAAGGAATTGCAGTTGATAAGGCCAAAGTTGACTTAATTTCAAGTCTGCCTCCACCAAAATCGGTAAAGGAGGTTCGATCTTTTCTTGGCCATGCTGGGTTTTACAGAAGATTCATCAAAGACTTTAGCAAAATTTCTAGACCTTTGTGCAATTTGCTTGCTAAAGAAACTCCTTTTGTCTTTGATGATGGTTGCTCTAAAGCGTTTGATCAACTCAAGCAATTTCTCACATCTACACCCATCATCCAACCACCGGACTGGAATTTACCTTTTGAGCATATGTGTGATGCATCCGATTATGCAGTTGGAGCTGTCTTGGGGCAGCGGGTGAATAAGATACCCCATGTCATCTATTATGCAAGTAGAACTCTCAATGATGCTCAGCTCAATTATTCTACTACAGAAAAAGAGTTGTTGGCTGTAGTTTTTGCTTTAGACAAGTTCCGATCATATCTCTTAGGATCCAAGGTCGAAGTGTTTTCAGATCATGCAGCTTTGAAATATCTTCTTTCAAAGAAAGACACTAAACCTCGTTTAATTCGTTGGGTCCTATTACTTCAAGAATTTGATATTGAGATAAGAGACAAGAAAGGTTCTGAAAATGTTGTTGCTGATCACTTGTCTAGACTTATTGACGAGTCTGCTGAGGAACACTTACCTTGGAATGAGTCATTCCCTGATGACCAACTTTTTGTTGTCTCTCAATTGCCTTGGTATGCTGATATTGTTAATTATCTTGTCACAACTCAACTTCCTGAACATTGGACAAAACAAGATAAATCCAAATTCTTCGCCGAGGTTAAGCATTTTTTCTGGGATGATCCATACCTGTTCAAGTATTGCCCAGATCAAATCATTAGGAGATGTGTGCCGGAGCATGAGGTTGATAGTATCATTTCTTTTTGCCATGCTCATGCATGTGGTGGCCATTTCGGTGCGAAAAAGACTGCTGCAAAAATTTTGCAGAGTGGTTTCTATTGGCCTACTTTATTCAAAGACACTCATGAGTTTTGCACAAAATGTGACAGATGCCAACGTATGGGTACACTATCACGTAGGTCCATGATGCCCCTTACCAACATTCTGATTGTTGAACTTTTTGATGTTTGGGGTATTGACTTCATGGGCCCATTTCCTCCATCGTTTGGTTATCTCTATATCCTTGTTGCAGTAGATTATGTTTCCAAATGGGTTGAGGCAATTCCCTGCAAAACAAATGATCACAAAGTGGTGGTTCGGTTCTTGAAAGAAAACATATTTTCTCCTTTTGGAACCCCTCATGCAATTATAAGTGATGGCGGTACACATTTTTGCAATAGAGCTTTTGAATCACTTCTGAAAAAGTACTCCATTACTCATAAACTTGCAACTCCATATCATCCGTAGACTTGTGGACAAGTAGAAGTTTCAAATAGGGAAATTAAACGCATTCTTGAGAAAACGGTTCGTCCTGACCGAAAGGATTGGTCTGAAAGATTAAATGATGCATTGTGGGCTTACCGTACTGCATTTAAGACACCAATTGGAATGTCTCCCTATAGACTTGTATTTGGAAAACCTTGTCATTTACCTGTGGAATTAGAACATCGTGCTTATTGGGCCATCAAAACTTTTAATTTTGATATGGACAAGGCTGGAACACTTCGCAAATTGCAGCTCAATGAATTAGACGAAATTCGTAATGAGGCTTATGAGAATGCGAAGATTTACAAAGCAAGGACCAAAGTTTTTCATGATCAGTCAATACTGAGGAAGTCATTTGAGCCCGGTCAAAAAGTTTTGGTCTATAACTGCAGGTAACATCTCTTCCCAGGAAAGCTCCGTTCCCGATGGTCTGGACCTTTCATTGTGCACAAAGTATTTTCCCATGGGGCGGTTGACATTCAAAACCCTAAAGATGGAACTATTTTCAAAGTTAATGGTCAAAGATTGAAACCATATTTAGAGGGTTTTACTGAAAGGGAAGAGAGTGTTCTGGATTTGGATGAACCTAATTCTCAAGCATGATTTTTGGTTACGTCTGGCTGAAGACGTAAAACTTAGCGCTCTTGGGAGGCAACCCAAATTTTTGGTTCTTGGTAGCTTTTTATTTGTTTAATATTTAGGTTGTTGATACATGTGTGGGGATGTTACAATCTAGGTTTGGGGGTGTACTTTCTTTTTCCATATTTTGTACTTACTCCTCATTCGTAGTTTGTGTGTTTCAATGCTCTACATCTACCATGAGGCATCTCCATTCAGGTGATTTCTTTCCTTACACTCTTTTTCTTCTACTCGTCATTGTGATTTTTATTTTGGTAAACATTGAGGGCAATGTTTCGTTTAGGTTTGGGGGTGTAGAAAAGAAAAGTAGTATTCCTTTGGTTTCTACCATTTGAAAAAAAAAAGAAAAAAAACCATAAAAATTTACTTAGTTTTAGGTCGTTTGTTAGTATTTTTCTTAGGTTTTGATAGTTTATCCCTTTATGATGCATACTTCAATTTTTAAGAGATTAATTTGCATTGGAAGTGTGAGTAAGTATACTGGAGGATAGAGAACTTAACTGAGCAATATCTTTCTGTTACAGTCCTCTTGGAACATGTGCTTGAGCTAATAAAACTCATTCACACACACTAGTTACATAAAGTAATACAGTCTAGAGATTTGTTGAATGCTAATTTTCAGTGGGATGTCTTTAGTCAGAGTCATTGGATGATATGTGGTTGTCTGTTGAGCTTAAAAGATCATGATAAACCATTTACTTGGCTATGGCAAGGGATTGGAACCGGAAATAGGTTGAGAGTATAATACAGCCTGGACGGAATAAAGATTGCTGAAAATATGAATGCTGAAAAGAAAAAAAAATGCGGAAAATGAAAACAAAATGAATGAAAGAAAGGGGCTGCTTGACTTTATAGGATTAACTTAGGCTGATGCTCGGGCCCGAAGCGGTCCATCTTAAAACCTAATGCCCTAAGCCAACTGGCTGGGAGTCATTGGCCTGAGTCATTGCTAAACCTAAGCATCTTGAAGTCAGGCTTTACACAGTCCTAGCGAAACAAAAGAGAAAAAAAAGAGTCTATGGTGTATTATCCTCTCAAATCTAGAATGTTGGACCCGAAGGAGGCGCGCAGATCTGTGCTATCATGAACCTAAAGATTATGACGACTGTGTTGATTCTGATGTTCTTTGGTTAATGGGTCACACTGGATCTGTATAAAACAGAGATTTAGAATGTATTGCTACAATGTTCTACACTTTTACTATCTATAAAGTATCAAGCTATATCATATTGAGCAGAAATTTCCAAGATGAAGGTGTAGAATAAAACCACTTACTTGAGGGCTTCTATATTCCAGTTGATTATAAATCCAAGTACATGTGGTTGATTTTCTTAAACATTGCAGTTTGCATTCGAAGGGATATTAGGATTGTTTGTTGTGTAGTGATTTTCTATTTTTCTTTTTATACTTAGATTAAATAGGCTTATTTCATAAATACATGTTTGTGGGTAGCATGGCTGCAAACCCTCACGAGACTTCACTCGTCCAGCCAGGGACACCTGGGGGTTTAAAAGGCTTGTTGCATACGCTAAATGCAATCGCGATTTCCTGCGAAAGTGGATTAGTTAGATTTCTTTGTTTTGTTTTGTTTTGTTTTGCTCGAGGACTAGCAAAATGTAGGTTTGGGGGTATTTGATATATGCAAAATATACACATTTTTATATGCCTTTCTACCTATATGTTAGTCGTATTTTCAGTTAAAGTAAGGATAATTAATGTTTATCTGTGTTAAGTGAATAATTAGGAGTTTGGTAATTAAACGCGCTTAATTGAGTTATTTAGATGCATTAATTGGATTTAACAGATTTATATTTTATTATGCATCTAATTATGATTTAATTTTATTTACGCAGGCTTTAGAGCTCCAAATCAGATCGCCGAATGTGAAATGCGTTAAACAGCTCATGTGAAGATATCGAAGATCCAACGGACGTGGTTGCTACGACGGGTTTTAACCCAAGAAAAGAAAAAAAAAAGAAGAAGAAGAACCGGAATTGAACCGGGTCAGCGGTTCAGTAATCGGTTCGGGTTAAATAAAAAAGAAAAAGAAGAAACGGCCCGAGCCGATGGCTCGGGCGTTACTCAGAACAGAGAGCTCGAGCTCTCTGTTCGAGCACCGGTGGAAAAGGAGGCTGAGAAGCGGCGGCCATGGGCGGTGGGTCTCGTTTCCGGCGATGCGACGGTGACGGCAAGGTTCTGTAGAGGGTCACGGTGGCTGGCGAGATGGATGACGGTCGGCGGTAACTGCTGGGTTCGAAATCGACCCATGGACATGAAGAATGGGTCGCCGGAGATGGAGGAGGTGATCGGAAATCCGAAGCAGCGTGACGATTTTGGCTCGATTTGGGAGGGCAGAAGGACAGCAAGCTCGTGATTTGGCCGATGTCTGAAAAATGGAAAATTAGTGTTTTGAAAAGCTTGAAATTGTGCCGGGAAAGGAAAGGAATTGTGCTCTGTGCGAAACTTGCTAGAATGAAGCACGCTCAATCTGGAAGGTGCACTCTTAGGTTGGATCGGGCTTGTCTATAAGAAGAGGTGAGTCGAATCTGTTGAAAGGAGGGGGGAGAAGAGAGAGGAAACAAAGGCCGGCTGTGCAGAAGGGCGCTGTCTGTCTGTGGAAGAGGGTCGGCGGGGTGCTATTTGGTGGGTTCAAAAAGGGGCTCTGTCTGTTAGGCGAGGCTACGGTGGCTTTTGGGTGGTAGCGGCGGCTCTGTCGAGAGATAGAGAGCCGGCTGTACTGTTGTTCTGGAAGTCGGCTGGGCAGGAGGAGAAGTGGTGCTCTGCTTTCCGGAGTTTTGTTGCTCTGTTGTGGTTCTGGCTGTGCAGACGGGAGAGGAAAAGGGAGAGAAGGGAGGCCGGCTGCGCTGTGGAGGTCGACTGAGCAGAAAAGGTGCTGCCTTTCCTCGAGAGAGGAAGACAGAGTTGTTTCAGATTGATTCGAGAGGCAGAACAGATAAGAACTGATTTCGTAGGAGACTGTCTTGCTCGAGAGAGGAGACAGACTGATTTGGGTTGAGAAAAGATACTGCTTTGGTGGTGCTATTTTGGAGAAGAATTCCTGCTGGGTGTGGAAAGGAAAGACTGATCTGATTTCGGGGCTGCTTTGCTTTGGCGAGAAGGGGACTGTCTGTTCTATTCGAGAGAAAGAGTAGATCGGTTGAGGCGTGCAATCGAGAGATTGTTGCAGAAGGTGGAGGAAAGAGGAAAGCAAAACGGGATTACAGACAGACTGAAAGCAGCAAACATGATTTTTATTATTATTTTATCTTTTATTTGGCCAACTTCTGTGTTTTAAGTTTAGTTGAATATCTGATTGCTTAATTAGAAAATAAAAATTAAAACTTTTCATTTCATTGTTGCTTGCTACATACTCTAGAATTAGGTTGAATATCTTACTAAGTCTCTGAGGGATCGACCTCGTAGCCACTATTCTGCATTAGATTCGTGCGCTTGCGAGTACTATATTAAAATTTACATCAGCCATCGTCCTGAAGGTACTGTCGCTGCCACGCAGAAGCCCGATTTCCCCTACAAGGTGGTGCCTTTATCCGCCTCCAGCACTCTCGTGGGCGACATGGTCACCACCGGAATCCTCCCCGTCGACGAACCGACGGAGATGGCGGTGCCGACCGTAGACCCATCCGTCACCTTCAAACGCTCCTCCAAGGCTGGCTCTGTCTCCAGCCCCTTCCACGACTCCTCATCGCCAGTCACAGTGTTGCAGAACCCGACGGCGCCGCCACCGCTGCCCATCCAACCCTTCTCGAGCTGGTTCGACATCAACCCCACCCCCAACTCCGTCGCCGCCCCGGGCGACACCTCCGACAAGCAGCCTCGCCGGCCACAGCGACCTTGTCGGCTCCGCCCAAAGATCGAATTTTCCCTACAACTACGATCGCCACGATGCCGCCCAACGTTGTGCCGCCGCTTCCACCTCTTCGGCCAGCGCCGCCGCGCATGCGGCCACGACCGGTCAGGGAGGCACAGCGAGTTCCGGCGACTGTCCTTTCACCGATCTCCTGCCTACCATATGTTTGATGAAATGCATGAGTCGGGAGCGGCCCGCATGATGAAGTTTTGTCAGCCCCTCTTGCCTGCAGCTATGTGTTCGAGGCAACGACAGGCCAAATTTTGCTCAGCCATTTTTGTCTCAGCGATGGCAGCAAAATCAGGGGAGACTACTCTTCACCCTATTGTTTTGCTGATTAATGGTAGAGTTTATTGGCGACTTGGTCAGCTACAGACAATTGCATTGGGTTCCTATCACAAATTGCTTGTATGGAACAATTCGCGGCTTTCTGAGTTTGTCAATTTTTTTCTGACTCGGGGATAAAGATACAAGTCTTCCATGCAAGTATTATATGCTACAGCATTGTTTTTGGACTCTGCATCGGGGTCTGCTGGCCAAGTAGCAACTGCTTCAATTTTGCATCATCTAGACATTGTGTTTGGATCTGCAGATGCAGTTCAAACTTTTGTTGAAAATCTGTGTGCGCCAAACGAAAAAATTTGTCTTGCAACTATGCAGATATTATGCCATTATAGATCCGCTGATACCCAAATTTCCAGTGAAAATCATATGTTGCCAAAAGGATATCAGGCTTCTACTCAGACCCCTGAATGCAGTAGTGTTATTCAAATACTCTATTCAATAGAAGGATCTCCTATTACAGTCACCACTGGAAGGATCTCCTATGTGAAAGAGCTGGGTGACCAATCCATTGTTGATGCTGGAGTGGTTGAAGTTGATGATGGGTCTGATCATGCCGATAGTGTTACTCATTCCCGTCACACAACATTTGCCGTTGATTTTCTTGATGAATTTGCTACAGATGCTAAAACTTACAAGAAAAGCTTGACTTCTGCAATGGAGTCAGGACTGCCTATGGTGAGGAAGGTGGAGCTTCAAGAAAATGCTGCCAACCAAGCCAAAGAGGAAGCCTGCAAGGGGAGTGCTGTCGTACTCGCTATGGTTGAGATGCTCAAGAAAGTGCTACAGCCGGCTAAAGCAGCAAATGACTTACACGCCGGAGAAGTCCATGGCGAGACATCCATCTTAGCAACTGAGGCGCGAGAGCTACAGTCTCGGTTGCTTAACTTGTCTGATCAGCAGGATCAATCTCTATCAACAATTCATGCAATCCGACAGAAGCTTGAAGCTCGATTAGCTGCAGCAGAAGCAGAAAAAGCTATGGCTGAGCAGGAGAAGCATCAAACTGAGGAATTGGCTAATAAGGCTCCTTCCGAACAAGGAAGCACGATGGCCATGGTGATTGAAGAATCAAAGAAACGGCAAGAAGAAGCAACGGAAATTGCAAAGTTGCAAGAGTTTTTTATAGATCGTGGTTGTGTTATGGAACAAATTAAGGAGCAAGCTCGCATATCTGAGTCGGTTCCTTACGCTGCTGCGGACATGGTGTTTTTGGGGTCTCGGATGGAGGTTTGCTGGGCTCATATGTGGCTATTTTTACATTTCATTCATTTTGTTTCGGAGCCATTGAATCCAAAAGACGACGTTCATTCTGTTTGTGGGTGTGTAATTCTTGCACTTCCTGATGAGAAAGGTGTCATTATGAATGATTTTCGTGGACGTATTACATCAGACAGATGGAAGCTTCTGGAAGGGGAGTTGTGCACAATTTCAGTTCCTCTTGATGCTGCACCATACCACATGGATGTCACTGATGTTGATGAACCAGGTGTTGGAGATGTTTATGGCCTATTTAAAATTTTGCGGCGAATACAATCTACGGACGACCATTTCAAAGCAATTTCGCTCCAGAGTATTTGTTATGGAGCAACGACTTCTTTGGTTCGGGTTCCTACTGTCCTGTTGCTGTGGGGACATCCAAAGATGACTATGACAACTTTGCGGAAGATGGGGCAAGATGAGTTTTTGGGACGAGTTCCTGCTTGGTCGCCTTGAGGACAAGGCGGGAGCAGAGCGTGGTGGATGGTTGTGAACGTCAGGGCCAGGGCATCAGCACGCAAACGTCACATGCATGGACATCATGCTGGATAATTGATTGGGCATTATTAGGATATTAGATTTGCTTTGAGTATCTGTTTAATTGAATAATTGATGTAATACAGGCCCGTTAGTGGCCCAATTAGTGGCGTGTTCCCCTAGGGCACCGTGCCACCTTTCTTCCTTTATAAGGAGGTCATCCTCTTCAGTTTAGGTTATGCAATAAGAATCAAGCTATTTTCTTTACTTTCTCTCTGTCTTCTTCCTCTTCTCCGGCCATGATGCCTGGCCCTGTTCGTGTCCCATTCGGGGACACAACAACCGGCTTCCCTCTCTTGCTCGAGCTTCACGTATTTCTCATGATCTGACAGTGCGTCGTCGAAATCGAAGGCCTCGTTCCTCTTGGGAAAACCCTGCCTGATGAAAGCGTGCTTGCCGCAACCGTCCTCGATCCGAAGGACGAAGTAGCAGAAGGAGTCGATGACGGCCTCGACGGCGGCGTCGCGCTGGCCGGGTTGGAATAAGTAAGCGGCGAAGAGCTCGCCAGAGTTGGGATCCTCGAGGCGGATCTCGCAGCAGTTCCGGTAGGAGACGACACGGAAACGGCCAGTCCAGATCTCGTCGGACTGGAGCCACTCCCCGCACTTGTAGCCACCGCTAGTTGGCCGCGGCGGAATCTTGTAGACGGCGACTTTGCGGACGACCAACAACGTGTGCTCTTGTGATTCATCTTCATCCTGCGTATTGGTGATCGTGGTGGCTGGATTTGTGGCCTGCGCACTCGTGAGTTGCAGCAACCGAGCGAACTGAGATCGGATCTCTGCCATAGTCACGTCCGATCGTAACGCGTCTGATCGTAACGGCTCTGATACCAATGTTGTGTCCTGGCACGGGACACGAACAGGGCCAGACATCATGACCAGAAAGGGAGAAGGAGATGAGAGAAAGAGAACTAAAATTAACTGGTTTTTTATTGCTCAAACCCTACAAGAGGAGGAAGACCTCCTTATAAAGAAAAAGGATGGCGCTGAGCCCTAGGGGTGTGCGCCATCAGTCTGGCCTAATGGGCCTTATTTACCTACTAACTACGCCATTACAACCCATAACGTATTCAGTTACCCAAACGGGCCTGATTACAAGATATATGGCTTTATTCAAAAGGAAAGCAAATCTAATCCTAATCAGATATGGCCCAGCAGATATCCCAGCGTGATGTCCGTGCGTGTTGACGTCCTGGGCCTAACGTTCACAACAGGTAACTTATATATAATATGTCATAGTTTATATTACATAGTATTTATCATAACGTAGATAGTTCATAACCCTAACTTATGAACTATCTACGTTATGATCATCTAGAAACATAGAACATAACAACTATGTATCTAGATGATCATATGTAGTAGTTACTACATCATGTTCATCTAGGGTTTATTCTAGGGTTAACGATATTATATAGTCTCCATCGTTAACATATTATATAACCTATAACTACATTATAACCATATAACTTTATTTAGAAGTTAGTATCTATCATATATTATGGTTCATGAACATATCAGAGTTAACCTAGTTAATAGTTCTCTCCCTAATAGTATATGTCTAAATTAACCCTAACAAAATATGTTAACTTAAGTTATAGTTCATATGAGGCATAATCCATATACTATATTATGTATGAACTAAATACGTATCTATCTAATTATTATAGATTAATCCTAGGGTTAATATGGTTTATGTCCCTAATAGGAGTATAATATGAGGGTTATACCGTATTATTAATTAGAGTTATAGCATTACAATACAATTATGGGTTATGATATAATATAACTATTATAGGAATATTCTATGTCTTAGATAGAGTTAGGATGTCTAACTTAATATTTATGGGTTCATATAGTATAGAAGACTTATATTTTCTATGAACTATGTATTTATAAGTCTAGAAGACTGTCTATAATACGGTTAGGATGTGACCTATATAAACCTCATAGATCATATAAGTCTAACTACCTAGGTTAGGATGAATTTGGTATTTATACCGTATTCTATAGAAGACATAAATTAACATATTATATATAAGTTATTATGGGTTCTATAAACCTTAAGTTACAGTATTTATACCATAACCTTAAGTTATCCGATGAACTATATTCATCGTCCGTTATACATATCTATACCCATATGTAATTCAACTTAGATTAACCATTGATAGTATCTATCATATGAACCCTAGGACATCTAAGTTAGGATATCCTATGATATAAACTCTAAATTAGGCTTAGGATCTATGAACTTAGATCTTACCAAATTAATTTAACCTTAAGTTATGGAGGAACATCTAAATACAAACATGAGACTATGAACCAGGATCGAGGATGAATTAAATGGAGGTATCTAGTTAGAAACATAATTAACTAAATATGTGCATAAGTTATGGAGGTAGATGAGGCTCCATCATTGAACATAGTTAGTGGAGGCATTTAGGGTTCATACAATGACAAGATGAACTATATAACTAGTTGGCAAATTAGTTTATGAATTGTTCATAACATAGTTAACTAAGTTCATAAATCAACTAAATTGCCTCCATGAACTAGATACTATATCATTGAAATAATGATATATCCTTAGTTACTAATTATATGAACCTGATTCTATATCCTCATTCAATATTCACTATGTAAGGAACTACATAGTCACGGTTGATATAGTCTTAGAAACATTATATATGTTCTACATAGTTCCCTAAGGATTTTACAGAAACTCTGAACTATGTGGGGAACTACATAGCTCAGAGTTTATATTAACAATTCATGAACATATATGTTCATAATTATTGTTATATACAATGAGGACTAAGTTAGTCCATAACCCCTATAGTTTTAGTCCACCATATAGGGGTTATGGATAGTTATACTTAGTTATCGATGGAGTTAACTATATAATGAACTAACTTATGGGTATTTAGTAACAATAATTATGAACATATATGTTCATGAATTGTTAATATAAACCTCCATCGTTAACTCCATCGATGTTAATATCCTGAATAAATCCTAGTTCATGGTTTACAGTATATGTAACCCTAGGATATGTTCATGAACATAGGGTTAACTAAATATGTTCAGGTAGTGTAGTATAAATAGTTAATTGGCAACTATAGTTAATAGTTCACTCTAGGGTTAACCTGAACATAGTTCATATGATAGATATATAACCCACAAACTCTCCCTAATAGGGTTACTTGTGATTAAGTTAACCATATGTTAACCTTAGTATATATTGGCATATGTCTAACTAGTTTAATCTTAGGGTTCATTTGTTTTGTCTTATTAAGAGCTGAAATGAATAAGTGGCTGATAAGCTGTCCATAAGCTGACTTTTCAGTGTATTTGTTTAACTTGCTAAATAAGTGGCTGAATTCAGTAGCTATACAAAATGTCACCAGAAAAATCAGATCGCAAAATAAACCTGATTTTTCTGAAAAAAGTGGAGCTTCATCCGTGACCGCCCTTCTCCGCTCGAATCTGCCCAACCTCAGCTTTTTTCGCCTTGCTCTGCCACCTCAGGCCCTCTCCGACCAAATCGATCAGAGTCAACCTCCGCCCATATTCAGGCCACACCAGAAAATAGAGAGGCGATAGAGGAAGATGTTGCCGGCAAGTAGGGCGGCAGCAGCAGCGGCGGCGCGAAGTTTGGTCTCGACGAAGACGGCGTCGGTGCTTCATATCACCCCACCCCATAAGCATTGCTCTTGCTTATGAGGAAATCCAATCTAAGCTCCATCCTCTGCAAAATATCAGCCAAAATACTACTTCTGGAAAAAAAATTTATCTGTACGACTATTGAGTGCGTTTAATTTGCAATCCCATGAAGAATTGCATAGCAATGACCAACGAGAAGCATTTCCCCAATGGTTGGATAAAAAAACATAAAAGCACAGGTGAAAGATAGAAGGAACACACTACAATCCATTCCGGTGCTTACCTTACTTAGAGATGGACAGAGCTGTGATGGGACACCAGTAAGCCGTGGGGGACCATTGATATTAAGGAAGAGGAGAGAAAGGAGCACAGGTTGCAGAATGAGGGGGAGCAGTTGGGGCGGACAAAAACAGAGCAAGGGGACAAAAAATAGAGCAGTTGTCTGGGTTTGCCTCAGTAGCATCGTGTGGACACCGCTCACCAATACGAGCAAGAGGAGTTGGATGTGGCAGTAGAGAGTTGGCCGGCTGTTTGGGATAGGTGAAGGCGATGGCGTGATGCTGAAATAAGCACGACGTTAATCCTTCCTGTTTTGTCCACATTAGTCTTCTAATTCAGATTCAGTTTAGAAAATTTCAGATATGACTTTTCAGAATTCTCAGATATGACTTTTTAGAATTCTCAGATATGACTTTTCAGAATTCTCGGTAGGCTTTTCAAATTCAGATTCAGACCAATCAAATGGGCCCTTAGATTATAGGTTATTGTATTTATGATCTAATAGTACTAGTTAATAGAATGAGACTATGACATTAGTTGGGATCTATTATATAACTACATATATAATAGCCTAATTATCCTCTATAATTAGTACCGTTATTCATAGTCTAATTGTTTGTAATTACCCTAGACTCTATGAACATGCCTTCTAGACAGTACTAGTATGAATAACTTATGTAGTAATTATAGTATAGTTTAAGTTATTAGAAGTGATACTCCTATAACTTAAGGGTTTATTATACTCCTAGGACATAATCCTAGGGTTAATCTTAACTTATTAATCTAGTTAATAGAATATAGTATAAATACTTTTAATTAGGTTAAACCTCTATAACTTAAGATATCTTATGGTTAAACTAGTTCATATGAGGCATAATCCATGTCACTAGTTGCCAAATTGCTTTAAACTTAGATAGTTCCTATAATAATCTAAGTTAGGATGTATAAGATAACGAGAATATAATGTTAAGATCATATATGTCATTATCTGTCACGCCCCAAAATTATAGACCTCGATTAGAGCACGGAAGCAACCAATCAAATTAATGTCAGGAGGTCAGAACTCGAGGAGTGACCGAATACTCGATCGATCTCAATCCCAAAATACCAATTTGGAATGCACAGGATAAAAAATGACTGAATAACATCAAAATATCCAATCTTCACATAACATTTAAGCAACTACTTAAATTATTACAGTACCTTTTGTAATATATTGTAATCTAAGTACGTACATATGCCTTCGCAGGCTGAACTACAGAGGTTCAATAAATAATCCGAGATCACTAAGGATCTAGCTATGGCTCGTGAGCATACTATGATTCCACTCGAAGAGTTTCCATCAATAACTCTTAGTGGAGAAATAGTTTATATAGGACTGAATTAACTTATAAACAACATGAGCTATCTCATTTAGAGACTCACTATGTGATCTTTCCGTAACTGACTCACAAAGGAGTACATTAGAATTTTATTATCTCAATATGGATAGACTCACATGGGAGTAATCAAAGAACTTCATTGTTCAAACATAGGAAGACTCATAAATGAGACTCATCAAACGATTGCCACACTAAGCACCTTCACCGTACCTAGCCCGAGATAAGACAAATCCCCAGAATCACTGACATCACGCTTCACATGTCATAAGGCAAACCAGATGGAATGGTACAAGGGTTCAAAACCTTGACCGAAAACTCAATGGACTCGAAACTATTTATGAAAGTTCAATACTTGGGATACTCAGCACCATTCCAGTGAACTCAACTCGAACATTGTGTACTCAACTTGAATTATTAACATTGTAATCATTACCATCCCAATATTACAATATGATATAAGATTAATAATACCATAATTGACTATATCTTGTAGTTTTAGTAGGTATTAGTGTGTTAATACTTAAACATTGTGTACTGTTATATGCACCACAGTCCACTTTCAACGATTACTATAATCTGCACATTACATATCTCATTCTGAAATTTTTACCGTAAGTAGCCCTGGGTGTCTAGTTTTTAACCAATAAGCAGCATATTTTTCTGATTTTTGTACAATTAGTTATCAATTTTTTATTACCGCTCTGTGAATATATTTTATTGGCCGAGAGCTGTTATCTTAATCTGTTTTAATTAACCGACGATAAGTACATACTTAAATGATTAATACCACTTACTAACATAAATTAATCACCTCCTAAGCATTTTTCATAACCCAATTAGCTCTGAATTTATATAGTTTCCTTCATATTAAGGTATCCCTTTCCAAACCGATTAGTTTATACACAAATTATCTCTTTAAAACCCATATTACCCAAAGAAGACATGTATGCACAAACACTGATATGTATAGCAACATACTGACATGATTTCAAGAACCTGTTTTGAAACATCAAAATGCATCGGCATACTAACACACATGAATTAGAGTAATATTTTGCATATAGTTAGTTTGCAATTAGGGTGAATTACCCGATTAAGAACATACTTCTCATCTGACTCGAAGTAATTGACCAATAAAGATGCCAACTTTCATTGGACAGAAGCTAATATGGAACACAACAGCATGGAATAACATGATTTCGAAGATCAAACATAATGGGGATGTCATCTAGATGCTAATACGTGAAGAATAGATGTATAGTAATCATAAGACTGCAATTGTTCATGCATGCAACATATACCACAATATTTCTTTACATGAAACGATACCAATACGATCATGACAGCAACATCAATCTATGAATCAGTCATAAATCAGACATAATATGTCGATCAAACTCATTAAAGGTTCAATAAACAAGATTATAGAAAAAAAAACAACATCCTACCTCTTTATGATGAAACCGACTAGTTCTTCAAGTGTGCTTCGAACTCTGTCTCCCACCACCCTCTTTGTTTTGCCGATTCACCACAAAACACTACTAGGACCAGAATGGAGCACTACTGGTTGGAATGGGTAAGAGGAGGAAGAATGCACCACAACTCTATTTTTGCCAAAAAGAGTTTTGCCGGTCCTCCACCAACTAGACTTAAATAGGTAAATTCTCTTTCTACTAAAACCAATCTCTACCATCGATCCATCTCACATCCCACGTTCCAAATCAGACCAGCAAAGAGGTCTCCTCAGTCAAGGCGTGGTCCACGCCTCTTTCTATTTCAGTTAAGATTACAAAAGAATAGGGATTAAAATCAATTCAATCGGTTACCATAACTAATATGGTAACTTCCCCAATTAACTCCAAATTGGAATGCCCCTCCTTGACAAGTGGCACCCCTTATCTTAGCTTGGAATAAATCATACCAATCTTCTCATTAACTCCTAATTGGATCCCCTTGAATTTACCATATTTTCTATAGGTAAATTTTCTTTCTTTAATAGTAATTCCAATCGGTTTCAAAATAGGAATACAAATTTCAATTGCACCATGATTTGATCCCCCTAATCAAGTAGAAATTAGTTAGGCCACATCACCCACGTGCCCACGAATCCCACTTAAAAAGGATTTCACAAATCTCACAACCGCAATTGCCCGAAACAGTGCGATCGATCGGCACACACACAGAAAATGCGTTTCACAGCTGATACGATCGATCGCGGGAACAAAACTCGAAAACCACAGTAGATACAATCGATCGTCACGCCACCGATCGATTGCACTAGGCTTAAGCTCGATCACAAAAATTGGCCCGATCGATCGTGTCTCTTAACGCGATCGATCACATCCAACAAATTTTGCAATTAACAATCCTTTCAATTAATTCCAAAACTCATAAATTAGTACAGAGGCTGGATTATGGTGTGAGATGGAAGCTTAAAACAGTCACAGAAGAAGAGGGACACATCAACCTTCTGATCATACTGCGACTTTCTTGTTGTAATTACTGCTGCCGGTGTGTTAAGTATTTTCTAAATTCAGACACACAAATCTACATTTCATTGCAATTCTCATCTTGGTCTCAATTTATATCTGTGAGTAGGTGAATCATTATGAGAACTATCAGATACATTGAATATGTAGTTTTTCAACAAATTCCTTATAAGATTCTAGGCAATTTTCCTTTTTCAAATTGTTATGGGATGGTTGAACAGTTGGAGGTAAAATAGAATAAAAGAAATTATTTTTTAAAAAAGTAGGATCGGGTCATTACCAGACCCGACCCGAGCCAAGTAGGATCGGGTCATTACTCATGAATAGGGTTACCCGACCCTATTTAGGTAGGGTAATGGTCGATCCAACCCTATTTTACCCGACCCGACCCGATTCCCAGCCCTAATTATATGTATTAATTTAGTAATACCTATGTATCATGTTCAATATCTATTGATCCTAAACTTCATGGGTTATATAGTTGATTATAACCTATTAGGGAGACTATGTAACCCAATATACTATGGTAACTAGTTATCCCCAAATAACAGATACTTAGTTGCACTATGGAGGTTCCTCCCTGTATATATGCACAAGTAACAACAAGGGACCCTAACTCTGAACTAAGTATAAAAATTCATGAACATATATGTAGTAAACTACCTCCATAGTTGAGCATTATACTCTTAGTTACTAATCATATAACTACATGATAGTCCTAATTATCATAGTCCACTATATTAGTTCTAACTATCATAGTCCACCCTAAGGGATAATGTTTAGATACTAGTACCTTAATTATGGAATTTTAATGTGTATAATTAAACTATCATATACCATACACATATATACTATATAAGGGTATGTTATATCCTACGAGACATGGTAGTCTAACTATATGACTTATTATGGACCCTACATATACTGTAACTAGGATATGTTATATCCTAATATACTCTATATGTTCTATAGAGGAACTAGTTATTAGGATAATAGTTAACTCCCATATAAGCCAACTAGCAACCCTAATATATTTACTTAGTAACCCAAGGATATCTAAGTTAGGATGGACATAATAGTCCATTTCAGGTTAGGATTACGAGTTTAGGATTACAGTCTGGTATGGATGAATTAAATGGAGGATCCTTGTAACTGAGGATGAATTATTATGGCCATAAGTCTAGATATATGTTATCTAATTATACCATAAGACTTCTAGATAAGACTTCTACATAAGTCTAGAAGTCTTATGGAGGACTATCAAGTTCTATATGATAGTCTGGAGGACTAACGAGTTCTAGTTTATAAGTTAACTAAATTGCCTCCATGCACTTAGTTCATCTAGGTATAACTTAGGGTTAATTGGCAATTTGGTTACTAAACAATGGCATAACTATCCAACTATATAGTTATGTCATTGTTTAGTGACCCTAGGATACCTAAGGTTCTATGAAATTTGGCATAGTTCATGGAGGCAATTTGGTTAAACTAAATTTAGCAACTAGTTATCATATGATTATTCCTATGAGGCATAATCATCAACCATCTAGATGAACATAACAACGATAAACAAGTTAGGGTCATGTTCCTACTTCCTATAATTAAACCTAGGAACCCTATTACTAGTAACCCAAGGATATCACTTCTATGATATATATCATAGTTCTAGTTCATCATTTGACCTATAAGAAACAAGATTAGAGTTTATGCATTGTACTATATTCCTTATTAATATCCCATCAAAAACTCTATCTAAGTTATGTTATAACCTACATCCTTCTTACCCCTAGTTTAGGGTTATAACCTAGGTTATAGCATAACTTAGATATTTTGTTATGTTGTTGTGTCCCGGCATGGGACACGAACAAGGCCAGTCATCATGGCCGGAAAAAGGGAAGAACACAGAGAAAAGTAAAGGAAATAGCTGAATTCTTATTGCATACCGTAGAAGGAGGAAGAAGAACTCCTTATAAAGAAAAGAGGAGGGCGCGGCTCTCTAGGCCTGCGCCATCAGATTGACCAGATGGGCCCTAATTGACCACTAATTGCGCCATTACAATCAAATCACTCTTAATGCCAATCATGGCTTATTACAATAATTTCATAAAAGAAAACTAATCATAATAATAAAATACTGCCTAAAATACATCACGCGCATTAGTTGTGTGACATTCACAACACTCCACCACGCTTCCGCTATTGCCTTGTCCGCAAGGCGAGATAGGCTCGTAATCACGGCCAACCTCAACATTGGCGATGTTCACAAAGCGGTCGGACTTGCCTCCCGCATAGGTGGATAGCCCCTGGGAAATAAAGTCATAATAGATCATGGTGAGAGCTATAACGCAAGTCACCTCAGAGGCCTTGCACGAGTAATCATAGTAGGTGTACATGGCACATGCTATGGGAAGCCCACCATGAACGACAGTAATTCGTATGCTTAGACTTTCAAATCCGCAGTAGCAAAATGAATAGTTGGTGTTCCAACTGAGGTGGCCTTATGGCCATGAGACCAACGATTCACGGTCATCATTGCTGTAATAGGAGTAGCACCATACTTCCACTTATTCACTGGATTCGTCAGACTCGTAATAGTTACCATATAGCCTTCAATCCAGATATAGGATAACAGAGATAGTTAATCACACAAGCATAAGCACAATCAAATTTTGAAGGTAGAGAACCCCGAGCCTGATAGCCAAAGAAGTGGCAAATGGCATTAAATTGCTGTCCTTTATAGGTGCCTTCCTTCATACGTTTGTTCAAGACTATCTCCACAAATTGGGCAAGCAAGTGTGCTGTCTCATTAGAATCATCTTTATCATAATCTCCTGCACCACCATGTCCATAGAAAGGATAGTCCAAGACTTGCACCCAGCGATCACATCTCTCAAAATGGGAAACACCCACCACGACACTGCAGGAAAGTGGATCCTGTGAAACGAGGTTGCGCAACTAACCAACAGCTGGAGGATAACGATCTACAAAAGATAATGAACCAGAAAGGCCAACACGAATATTTACCCGAGTAAACTCCAGCTCTGGTAAATTTAGAACCTTCAGATGTGAAGGAAGTCTCCCATCACTTGAATCTGACAGATGATAGCAAGTGTCACGGCTACCAGTCAAAGTAATTGACGTAGGAGGCACTTTGAGAAGGGAAACGATATTTGGACAGCAGATTCCTACACATTTTCCATACACAGCTGATGTGTATGGAAATGAGTGGGTGAACTGATGTGACCCCACATCAGTTCACCCACTCATTTCCATACACATCAGCTGTGTATGAAAATGTGTAGGAATCTGCTGTAGGGTTATCACTGCCCCTTTGAGAAAGGAAGAATCAATTCCTTTGGACAGCAGGAGAGTTAGGTCAATGGGAAACAATATTTGTACATCAGATTTTCTACACAAATGAGTGGGTGAACTGATGTGGGGTCACTCATTTCCATACACATCAGCTGTGTATATGATGTAGGGTTATCACTACCCTAGTTCAATAGGCTCAGGCCTCTAAAGCACTTGAATAGCCTTAGGAACCAATCCTTCCAACGCCCTGTCTTGGGCAACAGATGCTGCAGAAAATAGACCAGTAAGTTTATGGTGATTGAATAGATAGTCAGGAATATGATTTGGAAACAGGCCCCTCGGGTCCAAGAACTGACTATCAGTAGTAATAGCTCCCAGTGGTTCAAGCACCTTTGCCGCAAAGAATCCTCCAAACCCATTGACGGCACACCTTGCCTGCCTAAAAGCAATAATGGCAGACAAATAATATGCTCGTGCTTCACATGCAAGTCCAATTAAATTATGTGATTCTGGATAAAAAAATGCATGCTCAACACCCTGCCGAAGCGCTCGAGATACAGCTTAAAGACAGCTTTCATATGCATCAGCCATTGTGCACCCCCTAGAACCAATGTCCATCGACATTGCCCAGAACCAATGGTGTTTTGAAGCTTTCTGGTTGGACAAACAACCCAACACTACCCATGTTTCAATATGGGGACCCTCCAGCAGAAGTGCACTCAAAGCCATCTGCTCTTCTTGTAACTGCCAAGCATATGCATTTCTCTCCACAAGATTAAAGAAGATGGCAATATCAATGTAACGGTAAGCTTGCCAAGGAATCAGATGCAATGCTTTCTGAGAAACACTACACCCAGTGACTGCCACCAAAACAAATTTCCTCTTCCACGCTGCAACAGAAGCTTTTGAGGGAGTTGCCCTCTATTGCAAGATTCTGAACTTCATCCAAACATGGAAGACATCCCCCATATAAAAGCTGAATGTCACCCTCAAACTTCAAAGTAGAAAATTTATCTCCAAGCAAATGTGTATTGTCTTCTGTGATGTAAAATCCTTCCTCTGATAAAGCTGATCCCCAACACAATGCACCAGAATTCATACACGCTTTTGATAAGCCAAGAAGTCCAAAAGCAAGGCCATAACATGCATAACGAACAGGGCCATAACGTGCAGCCCCATTTTTAGGTGCTCTCTCTAATGCATGCCTAAACTGCTCAACCCCCTTTTTATATGAACCAAGTGCCAGATGAATATTTCCATTTTCAACCAGTGCAAAAACCATTGAATCACGATGTTCATTAGATCTCCCATACGACTTCACAGCAGCTGGAAACATGTCCACTCGCTGATAAGCAACACCTAGAGATTGGTAGGAATGATCCATGGTAGCATCATTGTAAAATCCCAATCTGAATTGCATATCTTTCTTGGAGTATCCAAACTTGGTCCCAACTGCGCCGAGCTTCCCAGAAGCTAAGCTGAGTCGGCCAGCATCCGTTGTTGCTTGTCGTTGGGCATCATGAAAATACATCTTGGGCAATACAAAGACACCAATATGGTCGGGAGCATATTGTTGTCCATTGGCTTCTACCCACGCATCACCATTGGGGGACCTCACCATCTTGTAACGGCCTATCTTGTTCTGTGTGTGGGGCTCATCTCCTTCTGTGTTTGGATGGGGAATTCCATCGAACACATGGGGGCCATGAGAAAGTTGAAAAGGCAGCTGTCGCCATGGATCGTTGTGCTGCCCTGTCCGACTGTGCCCGCATGGGCGGCGATGTTGGCCAAAGAGGCGGAGGCGGCTCCCCTTGAGGGAGGTGGCGCTGTCGGAGACGAAGAGCTTGGCGAGCAAAGCTTCCAGCTTGGAGTCGTCGGAGAGGGCCAGGTGAGTGAACAACCCCACCTCACCACCACACAACATACTCCAACGATTGTCGCAGCAGTGAGCACCGATGGTGTTGTCGGCCTTCCCGCGATTAGAGGAGGCGGTGCCATCTTCGGAGGCGTCTACGGAGGAGGTAGCCAAAGATCGCACCTTTGCACCGCCAGCACCCCCAATCGGTGAAGCCGTCGGTGAGGTGGACGGTGTTGGAACCGTTGGTCATGTCACCCTCAATCGGAATGGCGATGGTCGTCCCCCTGTGGGATTTTGTAGTGGCCGCTCCTGGTGCCGATGCTAGACTGATCTCCTGATTCTCTGCCGACAAGTTGTCGTCTTCGGTATCCACCACAGCATCCGTCTCCACCAGCTTTGGAGTTGTGACGACTTCAGTAGCCAAGTTGTCCTCCTGGACAGGAGGGAGACCAGCGACGATTTCAACTGGGGTGGTGGTCTCCCTGACGGCGATCTATCTGTCAACAGTGACGGAACCGGCGGCAATGCCGTAAGAAAGAAAGTCGATGGCGATGGTCGATTGTAAACAAGAGGGGAAGGATTGCTAAATATGGAGAGTACGCATTTTCCGGCTCGAACGATAGTGGCGGTATGAGGACAAGGTGCGGCTGGCGGAGCGGAGAAGCGACTGTAATGGGTTTCATCTGACGACGGCGGTGGCTGTGGGTTGCCCCACTACGGCTGGAACGTAGCATAGCATCCTGCGGCTGGGGTCGGGGAAGCCTGAATGGCGGGAGTGACAGCGGCCATTGGGCCGCGGAGATCCGTTCATTCCGTTATAAGATTTCGGCACACAAGTCGAGCATAGCGTCCTGCGTTCCGATGGATCGATACGGCTCTGATACTAATGTTGTGTCCCAGTATGGAACACAAACAGGGTCAGACATCATGGCCGGAGAAAGAGAAGAAGACAGAGAAAAGCAAAATGAAATAATTAAATTCTTATTGCATACACTAGAAGGAGGAAGAAAAACTCCTTATAAAGAAAAGAGAAGGGCGCGGCTCTCTACGCCCGCACCATCAATTGGCGGCCCTAATTGACCACTAATTGCGCCATTACAATCAAATCACCCTTAATGCCAATCATGGCTTATTACGATAATCTCATAAAAAGAAACTAATCCTAATAATAAAATACTGCCTAAGATTGACGGTCCCAACAAATGTCTAACTATGGCCAATATTATACGGGCTATCTGTTATAACCTATTCCAATATTATAGTCTTATAATAATATAAGTTACAATATTACAACAACTTAAAGGTTATTATTTTGATATTTATACCGTATTCTATATTGGATACATAGTTTAATCTAGTTTATATGGTTTATGATATATATACTATTAATGATATGTGTAGAAGGCGTATTATTATAAAGAGATTAAAATTAATATATGATTTAATTTTAATCTCATTATAATTCCATATGCACAATACAAATTTAGGGACATATTATACATATTTGATCCTTCTTATATTATATATTATATTATATGTATTTAGGTAGTCTTCTAATAAGTTAAAATTAACCCTAGGATTATGTCCTAGGACTCATTAGTATTTATACCATACATTTATTATATTTAGTACTCATTAGACATTAAACTATAGAGGATAATTAGACAGTACTAGTATGAATAACTTATATGGTATTTATAAGTTTAGAAGACATGTATTATAGTTAACTAAGGTAAACTCATATTAATGTGGTATTTATACCGTATTGGTATAAATTAGAAGAATACTAACTAACATGTATTATAGACTCCTCTCATTATAAGTTAGATTACGGAATATATAATATTATAAACATATTAACATGTTTTCTATACTATATGAACCCATAAACTCTCCCTAATATGGTTACTTGTGATTAAGTTAACTATATGTTAAACTCTCCCTAATAGGGTTACTTATGATTAAGTTAACTATATATATCTAGGTTCACAACCTAAACTAGGGTTAACAGATATCCTAGGGTTTATTACATATATTGAGAACTATTAACTATGATAGAGTTCAATAGTTATATTATATCATAAGTGAATTATATGTCCTAGTTAGTTATCCTACTATGACCATCCTTGGCGATAGACATGTTTATATATTATAATCCTTCATGATATAATATATATATATATATATATATTATAGTTAGTTATATACCTAGGTTAACTTATCTATTGTTATATAAGTACATGTATTATTATCTAATTATACCATAAGTCTAGAAGTCTTATTCTATGTTTGGTGCTCTTGGCACTAGACGCCAAGCTCCTCTACCGTCAGCGCTGGTGCGTGAGAGAACTAGAGGTGCAGTGGGGTCCAAAGTACTGAACATCCATCTTATTTATTTACTATCAAACTGAAAGCGGAATTTGTATTAAAATAAATAATACTTACTACGAATTCTTGCATACCTTCAAATAAGCTTCTAAAGATCCTACTTCATGCCATGACCGAGGACCCCTAGCCCTCACTTTGGAACAAGACATGGGAGCTCATTCCATTATGACCGTCTATGAACCTGGTAGGCTATAAGTGGATGTTCAAGCTAAGTTACGTGCCAATGCTTCCACTATACGTCCTGAGGCACTTGTTGTGAAAATGGTATAATCAATGTCCTAGGTTTGATTTTGACGAGATGTTTAGTCCTTCGGCCAAAGCGGGCACTATTTGTCATTGTGCCTATTCCCAACAATTTGAGGTCGGCCAAGTGATCTTACATACTACAAAAACATACTACATAGTACATAATCACTCATTATTCCCTCTGTGAGGGTTACACAAAAAAACCGGACCCCACCCAACCTGACATTGACCAGAGTCTATGGTCTGTTCTAAGATTTAAAAACCCAATTCTATCTTGGATTAGGTCGGATTTGACTTTAAAATACACAAGAACAGACCCGACCCAAGATATACCATTTAAATCCCTTATTTTTTAATATATATACAATTTTTTTATTTATTATAATTATATATTATTTTATTAAAAAAATTTATAATTATATACATTATTTTATTAAAATCTCGATTCCTATCTCGGGTTCTCGGGTATTGAAGGTTTTATCTCGGGTAGAGTCGGGTTTAAGATTCTCGGGTCCTATCTTGGGTAGGGTTGGGTATAGCAAAACCCAACCCTACCGACCCAAGATGCAGCCCTACTCTCTGATCCATCTCTAAGTCACTAGAATCAGCACATAACCAGCTATCACATGAGCACAATCATACACTCCAAGACGTATAATTTGAAACAAATCTTTTGTAAAAAATGCAGACGAAAGTGCTATTCCCTCTGTTCGGAAGTGGCATTAACATTTGATTTTCCAAAATGAACTGATTTTAGTTCATTTTCCATTCATTTTGGAAAACCTAAGTGTTAATACTAATTCCAGTTAGAGGGAGCACTCCATATGGCGAATCGTGGTCCACGGAGAGCTGGAACTTGGCGACATGCGGCTGCACCTCCCATCGCTGCATCCAAAAAATTGAATCCAAATCAATCCAACCCACAAACTAAAAACCCAAAAACACAACAAAAAGCAAAGAACTTGGTTGTCACCAATGATGATGACAATGGTGATGAGAGTAAGCTACCGAAATCTGCTACCCATGTCTTTGCACAATTGGAATATCAGGCAACTCTGTCCAACTTCACAGTATGATCGGGAGCAATTTCCTATTGCAAAAATGAAAAAGAGAACATAGGAAAGTCAGTACACAGAGGATGTTGAATGATAAAGAGTCAAATTTCTATTTGTTTCCATCTGCAATGATATGCCTGTATGGTTATTTAACTTTCAATAATTGTATACAAACAAATGATTTGACAAAAAAAACTTTATATGATCATATTTGAGAAGCCCAATAACCTAAAATCGATTGATTAGTAAAATATTATCCTGGAATCTCCACATCAACAGCGTGAAAATCGCACAGAACTCTGCTTTCTTCTTCCAGTGCTTCAAATGCTCAGTCAGTTCAGAAAGTGTCCAAGGGAATGTTGTGGCACTCTCTGGGTCCAGGTCACGCTCAAATTCCTATTTATACTTTCACAAAATCTATATGCTTATTCACAACATTTGCAAAAAAAAACATGCTCTACAAACACAAGACAGTTCGTTGAGAGATTGTGGAAGCTCAACAGTAGTTGCAGCAGTGGGATATTTGTAATACCGATGAAGCAGAGCATTTGACCACAGCAAGAAGTCTCTCTTCCGTTGAGTAACAAATCTTTGACCGATTTCTGTAAGTAAATACTATACAAAACAAAAAAGTCAGAAAAATTTGCAATAAAAAGTACACTAAGAATATTAAATATGCTAAGAAATAAACCTCCGGGTCCTTTCTCACCTCAAGTTCCGCAGCCAAATTAGTATGTTTACTTCTCAGCGTTTCCATTATATCTTTTGGAGCTTCATATGCACTTACTGCAGATGCTACAAGTCCACTTGTTCTCCTCGATGGACCCTGACCACCATCAGGTATGCTTGAAGAACTCTGCAAATTTTGATAATTCGCACCCCTGAATATTGCCTCCATCTATGGCCATTGTTCTTTCAGAATCTTGTCCTTGAGTGTTTCCTCCATCATGGGACCCTCCCAACAATGCTAGCTAGCTTGAGTGCCTTCATGAACCCGGGCATCACCAGACAGAAGATTGCCAAGTTGATTTGGCCCACGTGTATTGATATCTGCCATGCTAATAGCAGCAACACCAGCCCCGGAGATACTGTGCTGCTGCAGACGTTGTTGTGCTAAGAGCGAGTTCCTCCCATGTTCAGACCTATTAGCCACATCACGCCGTTCAAGTAGATACATCCGCAACCAGTAATATAATGCCTGTGCATAAGGAAACAGCAACGTCATGTTGGAATAAAAAAAGCCATTTTGCTGTTACCCCATGCATTTAAATAATTTATACTGATTCTTGAACTTCAACTAACTGCTGGAATTGCTGCAGAAGTGGAGTAACTGAACAGACGATTTCGGTAACTGTGGATACGAAATTGTGTCAGTCTGATACAGAAGAGCACCTGACACACTAGATGTGGACAGTCGGACATCATCTTCAATCCAACCTTTAACTATATCAAGAATGCATAGAAATACACCTGTATCTATACGCTTTTCAGAGAGTAGTCCGACTAGTAGTTGGCATAACATATGTTTGTATTCTGGAACAAACATGACCCTTTCACTAATAAGTTCTAGAACAGTCTTCAAACTGGTTGCAGTTGACCCAACTGCCAGTGAAGAACTGACAGCAGAGTCAAGGTCAAATCCCTGGCCCTAAATGAGGAATGAAATACATATTGTAAATGCGGGGAGCAAAACTCAACTAGATGCATAGCTGCAACATAATGAGTTATTGGTGACTGAAAACTGAAAAGAAAATTCAATTGGGATGCTAAGCATTACAGATATCAAGGATTTAAGATAGTAAAAATGACAAGGAAGAAATAAACCAGAAAAAATTAAATATTGTTCTAAAAGTTAATATCAAGCCTTCTATGACTATTGCCAAAAGCAATTAGACGAAAATATCAAGAATGAGAAAGAAAAAAAAACTTTGCATGCATAATATCACCGTTGGAGTACATGCTAAAAGAAGTGTACTTAAAATAATTAGACAATAACTCAGAGGCAATTTTCAATACTGTCAAAGTACGGGAAACTGGAAATTAACATATACCAAATTTTATATTGTTAAGCATAACTGACAGAACCAAAGACAAAGGGATATGCCAAATTAGTTAAATAATAAAACAGGATAAGCAAAATTGGAAAAGATAAACTCGAGATAACCCTTAACCCAAAAGAAACAAGGGGTGAAAAAGGAAACTCTCCATGATATACCAGAGCTATGGAATATCTATCAGTGAATTAACAAGCATTAATGCTCCCCAACAGCATATGACAGTATTGTATCTACCACCTTATCCACATATCTGGGCTGGAAGCATGATCTTTCCACCATTTTGCTCCATTATAAGCTATTGCTAACATTAAAACATATCCAGGTATCAAATTAGTAAGCCAGTTTTTACTCTCTAATATATCCAAACAAAATGTGAGGTATCAGCTCCTTCCTAATATTAGGATGGAGTATACAGCACGCAATGGTGCCGTTTGTCCCTCTTCATGAATATGCAAAATCAAAGAAGAAAAGCATTACTTGTCTCATGTGAGATCCTCCAGATGGAACCGTATCACGTGATAAGCGTTGGACACGAACTAATGGTGTCATGTAAGGATCAATCAAGTTCTTCTGGATTTCTGTTAAAGTCTTCACAATAAACAGAGCAAAACATATCATTGAATTGGCAGAGCTAGCTTCAAGTGTTATATGATGTGCCGTCACCGCTGCCGGATACTTCTGTATGAGACCCTCAAGTTTCTGGTAGAGTCTCTTTACATCTGGTGGAGTATTGGGAGCCTCCAAGGGAAAAGCTGAGAATATCATTTTGAATAGCAAACAGAGTGATTTTCCAGCATCCAACATTTTAGTATTGAAGCAGGGCTCAAGTATCTGCACAAGATGACAACACGTAAAAAACTGATAAAAAATAATTTCTTTACACAAAAAATATGTGGGGAAGCATACTTAAGATATCTGGTTAATGTTGTTGCGGATAAATAAATGTGGTTGCTTCTCCAAGACCTTGTTCATGACATCAAGACCCTAAGCGAGAGCTGTGGCAGGGTCTTTTGATTGAGAAGATTGAAGGCTACTCAGCAATTTTTCAAGATAGTTGAACTTAACATTGGCATTTCGCCAAACCTCTAAAGCTTGTGAGAGGAGTTCCAGAGCATGCTTGTACATAGAACTTGCTTCCTTATCCTTTGGTTCAATGACCAAGGCAACCTGTATTTAGTCACAGCCGCAAAACCAATTAAGATCATTCTGCAGCAGGGAAATTGTAGTTCAAATAAAACTAGCGAATATATTGGATATTGCCACATCAGCTGGATATTGCCACATCAGCTCGTTCAGCCAACCGACATCAATGACAAGTTATATCAGTTCAATTCCACAAGCTCAGGTAGGATAAAAGGCTTGTATTATGCATAAACAATAATATTCCACAGGGAGTTTCAACAATTATCAAATTTCTTCATATCTAGGAAACACTATTGAATGAAATGACAAACGCATTGCTAAAAAAAGATGGAATTAAAATGAAACAAGTTGTCTATGTGCCAAGAAATCCGACATATTTCACCGATTGCTCTTATCTTATGCTTTCTTCTGCACAAAGCCGGTATTGCATACTACTGAAAGTACCCGGAACTTACTCCAATACATTACGACAAGATCATATATTCATCTCCCAACGCGTCCACTTGACTCTCTCTTGATAGCTTCCATTTACATACGAAATATATAATTGCATTCTCTACCCACGACCAATTAACACTAAGAACATGGCCTTACAAATATGACAGCAAATCAAAAAATAGTAGACTGATTCAATACGTATACGGAAATAGAATGCATTGATCAATTAGATTCAATGGAAGGGTAAGGTAAAATGTTCTCAAAACAAAAGATGGTATTGGATCCGCTCCTCTGTTAGCACGAACATGAATTATAACTTTCATTCATAAAGGTGTAATGGGTCTAATGGCCTTTTATAATTACATAAATAACGCAATTTTAATCTAATTGGGTTTTGTTTGGCTGACATCCATTGTTGGTCCCTGTCTTAACAGCTCAGGCTTTTAGGACGACTTGGTTTAACATGGTATCAGAGCCAGGAGAATATAGGCGTGAGTGACTCATGCCTCCCCTGCATCTGCATGTTCACGTGCAAGCATGGGGGTATGTAAAATATGATTGCCCATGCAGTCAAGTCTATTTTGATTTAGTTTCAATTGTTTTTGCTTAGATGGCATCCATGGTTTAGCCCTCAATAGACTGAGCTATAAAGAGAGTGTTTACATACTGAGATTGACTTGTATATAAATATCTTTAGCAAACAGTATCTTCGAAAAACATATTATCACCCAGTGATGTTATCGTTAACCCTTACTCTCAGTAGAAAGTGGATGATCATTTCTTCCATTGCAGCATTTGGCTTGTATTCTTCATCAGGTGCTTGTCCAGCTGAACCAGGAGTCTCAATATTTGGCATTGAAGTTGAAGATCCACCAGGTGACATAACGCAAAGAGGCTGGAGGCCAGGCTCCACCTTAACCCGTTTGCTTAAATCATCAGCAAATGCAGAGCCATCTGAAGGGCGCGGCGCTTCTCAAGGGTTCATATTCTGCACTGACCTACAAATAAAGTGAAAGCGCATTCAAAATTTAGTTTGGAAGAACCATATGTAAATCTTTGTTAAGAAGATATGACAGGGCTAAATAGGTAAATAATGAAAGGTCCACCTTTTCCGGAGGATCAAACAGCTTATCGACAATAGTTTTTATAATAGACAGGTCAACAACCTCCCAACTCTGACCATTCTGAAAAGCATGAGCTAACATTGGTAAAATAATCATTTGCATGCAAACGACCAAATGGTCATGTCCCAGTTGTTTTGATTGGAACATATGTAGAAATGCAAAAGGAGAGTCCTCTTCATATTAGTTGTAGCTCATCAACCTGGACATGGGGAAAACAATGAACACCACTTAATTTAAAAAAATACTTACAAGAAAATCAGAAGAAAGAAGTATATTATGATGGCTCTTATTTACCCCAATAATGTAGAACTTTTCTGACAATCCAGGTTTGAAGTACGAATATGCATAACATATCAAATAGGACACTGACTTCTGATTTATTATGCCTCAAGTAATTCACCTGCTATTTGTTCAATAAAGTCAAGTACAGAAAAAAGAAGAATGAAAAAAGATTGAACTTCAACTAACTGTTGAAATTGCTGCAGAAGTAGAGTACACGACTAAACAGACAATTAGGTAACTGCCACCACTGATCCAAAGCAAGCTCATTACCTTTCTGCACAATATTCTCTATATCAGCAACACCATTTACATTTCGATCATGAAGGGCAAAGAAGGCTTGAATGAGATGAAGCTTAGGTGTTTCTTCTACTTGAGCCTTTGGAAATACATTTTCCTTCATATAAGCCCAGTTAGGCATCTTCCAATGGCAGTCAAGTAGAAGTTCATAGTTTTCAATGCTTTTTCCAAAATCAGCCAAACCATCCCACTGGCTGAGTTGACCAGCACAGTGAAGCCACCGCTCTTCCCAGAAACACATTTCGGCCTTGGGGACCATGTTATTGTAAGTGCCTTGTGTGGCCTTAATCATGGCTTGGTAAGAGAGGCTCTGAGCTCGATGCCAGTATCCATACTGAACCAGTGAAAGTTCAGCCCACATTTCAGCAGTAATTGATCTCTTTTTTTCTGCAATCCACATCACGCCTTCTTCATTCAGTAGGCGATATAGCTTAGCAAGTGATTCAGAACACTTATTATCATTCATAAACAACATCACATGACTCTCTAGCAAAGCCAGGGATATATGCCATGCATTGCAAGTCTTTCCAATATATTTGATGAGCTCACTTGGCATCTGTGGCTGAGGATAGCTTAAGTGAAGGCCCTCCGGAAGTGCTTGCACAACATTTGACCTACCTGCTTGCTATCTTTTATGGCAGTCCTTTGATAAAAGAGCTATAATAGGTTTTGCCAATTGCACTTGTTCATCCTTGTGCAGAGTTACCCATACAATTGGAAACACTGATACCCACATGTGATAAGCAACATTAGCATCTGTATGAGCCAATTCTCTCAACGTAAACACAAGGTCAGCTACCTATAAGTTGTAACATGTCAGTTTCCAGAAAGATGAAAACAAACAGAATCTCAACGCAGAAAAAGTCAGAAAGCAATTGAAACAATAACTCAAGTAAACATACGACAGATAATCTCATTCCTATCGCTAGTAAGTTTACTAAATAAATATGAGCAGTCTGACACACAATACCCATAAAAAACTACATCAAATTAACCAATAGATTTCAATGCTGATTCCTGACATTTAAAGGGTGTTTAGCATGATAGCCTTACAGATTTATAATAAACATTTTGCAGTTAAAAAAGTCATGAAGGCAACAAGAAAGATAAATTAGTCATGCAAAAAATGAGACGACCTTAAGTTCAAAAACTGCGTCTTTCGACAAAAGAGCATCAAAAGTGAGAGAAGCGCCTTCATTGTCATCTTGCTCACTGGAGCTTGACAGCTGTGAAAGCCCAGACCGCTCTGGGAGAGTTCCAGAAGCCACAAGGGGAGGTACTAGGTAAACAGAATTGAAGCTCACCTTCAGGATACGTGACATGAATGATGTACCATTGAGTGATAATGCAAGTTCTGTTACTTCTTTGCGCACAAACTCAACATAAGTTGATCTGGTTATGGCAATATAAGTCATAAATCATGAAGTACTATCCAATGAGATCAATTTGGAAGTGATAAAAAGTAAAACAGAATATGTTTGCATACCCTTTTGGTTGCCCAGTTACAGGATCTGTCAAAATAATCACCTTTAGCACATCCCCACATTTATTGAAATGCCGAGAAAGACTGTCCTTGGAGGCAGCAAAATGGACCTGTACACTAAAAGGTCAATATGCCACACAGTATCCCAGTAAAAGTTTTAAGTTCGAAATTGCACTCACATTACTAATAAAGATAGTCCTAGCCATTGCATCCTCCACAGGACGAACTGTAGAGTATGAACCTGCAATCAACAAATATATTCCACTCTGTTAAAAAAACTACGTTGATAACATGAACTTAACAGTAAAAAGCGCTACAATTAATGAAGTAAACAATATTGCAGCCTCCCTAACATCAACAAAAGTAACTTTCAGCCAGAACTACTTATTCATGAAATGGTTCAGCTGTAACTTTAAACAGCTTATATATGAGCAATGATCATAAACCTGTTTCAGTACAGAGGCCATAGTAGAAAGCTACGCTAGGCATTCTTTAGGTAAACAATACCAGTAACCAAGAAAAGCAAAACCACTGAAATCAGTTCAGTAAACAACGTTGTTGTCCGTTCAAACTTCACCCAAAAAAAAAAGTAACTCAGCCAAAACTCCTATATCGAAAAATGGTACAACTGTAGCTTTGACAAATACTGCATCTCCAAAATTACCTGTCCTCATTAGAAACTTAAAATGAACTGATTTTCGTTCATTCTGGTTTTCTAATGAGGATAGGTTATTTTGGACAGGGAGTATAACATTTACAATCACAAACCTAAAAGAGCAGAAAGTATGGCGCAGTAGAAAGCTACATAAGATATACTGTTGGCAAGGTCCAACATCTCGCATCTCGGTCTCGTCTCAGTCATCCAAAGAGACGAGATTTAAGAGAGATCAAGGAAAACGGTCACGGACATCAGGAAAAAGTATTTTCACATGAATATCAAGGCCTAAAAGCACAAATACCAGTCTCAAACAATCATCACATCATGAGAATTACACTTCTATTAACACAACTTATGCTGACCAAGAAGAAAATATAATTGCTAATGCTATGGGATTCAATCCCAGGACCTCTCCCTTAACAAGGAGAGATCCAACCAGCACAACACGGCTTGATAGGCAAGTTAACGTCATTAAAGTATAAAACACCTAAATGAAGCCTGGAGGGTAAATGTAAAGAACCCAACTAAATATTTCCTATCGAGTAAAAGGTTTATTACTCTTCCTTTCCATAGTTATTATCTCTTTCCTTCCATCTCTGATCAGTTATATCTCCTGCTGCATTATGGGTTCATAGATACTCCCTTTGTCACGCTTTATCTTGATTGTTTTTTCAAAATGAACTATTAAAGTGGGAATGGAGTACTAAAATTGGGTCATCTCTTTCTTTCATTGTTCAGTTTTATTTCCTGCTTCAGTCTTCTTAAATTTCGGTTTCTTTCTTTGTTCGTTTACTTTTACTTCCTGCTGCTCATGGCAGATAAAATTTTTTAAAAATTCTGACTACAAAGCCTTTCACATAAAATCATAAGGAAGAAAAAGAAAATGTGCAGTCTTAAAGCTTCAGTCTACTAAATATACACAGATCAGTGTAATGCATTTTATCTGAACCATTCTAGAATCAAGATAAAACTGAATCTTAATCATGCCAAAATTCCATGCAAAACACAAAGGAAAACAAATTATAGAGAAATAGATTAAGCTGCTTATTGCAACTAGCTTTATCTTGGAAAACACAATTTGGGCAAAAGGGATTACTATACATACCAAATGATGATGATCCACTTTTCTGTATGTTATTTGCAGTACCTGCAGGACGCATTCCCTGTTTCAGCAACAGAAAATGTTAAATAAGCAATATACAAGTCAAACATGAGAGCCAATTTTGTATTTAACATTTCAGTATATATAAGATCTGAGTGAATCCACAGATAAAAAATGAAAAGATACACATATTGCTTTCCATAATGGAAGAGTTCATACATCACTAGCAGCAATAGTTTTAGTCATTTCACGCACAGGCCTAAGAACAGTGTTATCTGGAATTACTTCACTTTCCCTTGCGGCTTGGCGGTCATGGACTTCTTTAATCTTCTGGGGAGGTTCCATTGGCACCTCATAATGAGGTGGTTTCCATGCATTCACATTCACAGAGATATTTGCAATCTTATGAGAAGTATTCAGTGGGTCCTGATCTTTTGCACTTGTTTTCTGTGGAAGATTGTTTGTACTTTGAGCAACACGATACTGCATCTTAACGGATTCATCTTGGCCAGGGCTGCAAGAAACCTCTTCATCCCGATGCCTGATAAAATCCAACTCTGCATATCCATCATTATCTGATGCTGAATCAGAGGCGGTCCTGCTTCCCTATCTAGCATTGTGATATTGCCTTCAAAGTCACCGTAGTCAGTTACAGTACAATATTTGCCATACCCACCTTCATCTAGAGTGGGCATTTCAACAAAATCTTCAGACGATATATTAACGGTCTCAGGCCTGCCCTCTTCACGATCTAATCGATCAAAAACATTTGCAGAAACTCTAACCTTCCCTGCATCTTGAGCAGCAGCAGCAGCTTTAATTGCAGTATTCATGGCGTTGCGGTTCATCCCAACAATGGATCTACTCTGGAAGGAGTGCTCTTCAGTGGAAGCATCCCCTCCAGGATTAGAGACCACCGATTGAAGCCACTTATTCGTCTTTGACTCTAACCTTGAATTTGATGGCAGCAAAGACGTCACTGCATCCCTGACAGCAAATTGTAGAAAACTGCGAGGGCCAGCTGCCAGATGGGAGACTGCACTTCCCTATAAGAAAAATAAAAAATAGATCAGCAAGTGTAGAAAATACAGCATGAAATTAAACAGGGCAGAACAGTCAACAGACTCTTTGCAATTCATTTTTCACCCAACCCAGAAGGTTATGATTCATCTCAAGCAGAAAGGTCAATAACTGGATTGTTTTTTTTCTTTCTTCAAATAAAAATTAATCCCCCATGCCTCCAACCAGAGAATCATCTATACCACCAATGCTCATTTTTTAAACTAATGTCAACAAGAAATAGATATGCAAGCTATACTATATAAAATAAAGATATACTCCATCCAGAATTAATATTGACACAACCAAAAGCAGTTCTTTCTAAGCAATTGGGCCCACAGGATTCCATGTCTCCTCTTATGATTTCCATTCACCTTTCCTGCAAAATCCGTCTCTAGTTTTCTCCTTTGAGAATCCCAATGTCAAAGGACAACACATATCAATCAAGGTCATCAGCCTGAGAAAGAGGGAGAGGGGATGCAATTTGAGAATCCTGAGGCGAAAGGAAGGGATGAAGATAGCAAGACACCTTTTTAAGGCATAGATTAATATCATTTTTGGACACGGGTTTTTTTGCTAATTTTGCTAATGCGAAATTCGGATGAAGGGAGTACCAGCTAAAATCTTTACAAAAATTCAAATGATTTTTTAAATAAATTCATGACATGCAATTACATGTGGTTGCACAACAATTTAGAATAAAAACTCTACACCTTAGCTGGCTGTCCCACATTGTGTCGACTTTGCTTTTTCTCAGCAAATGATTTAGGAGAACAAGAGCGCTTACTGTGGCCTCTCTCGCGAGGTTTTTTCTCCACTAACTGAATATTATCAACATCAGAGCTTAGAAAGGGTGGAGGTTCTGCCTCATCATTCCCTAAGTCACCTACTTTTTGGCTCTTTGATAGACCCACTTGGATCAAAGTCATTATCTCTCCTGAACTCCCTGTTTAATGTTTTTGTTTCCGAAGAGCCTTTCATTGACGTCTGTGTCTCCAAGACAGATTTTATCTTCACCAGATTTTCTTGAAAGGACTCCTGAGGTTGGACATAAAGGTGCATGTTTGAAGATAAATGGTTCCACAACCTGGATGATACATTATCAAGATAAAAAATTAAAAAGTAAGAACTACTTACATCAGTCAATCCAGCTGCAAAATAAATCCATTGACAGAGAAATAGATTAGTTACCACAGCACAAATGTGTGACTATCATCTTCCAGAAACACCTTTAGCTCTTGTACAGCCTCACCTTTGCACCGGCCATTCTTGAGCAAAACAATAATATATTCCTGTGGAACAGAAAGGTCAGGAATAAGCATAAGCTCTAATTATCCAAGATCCTGAAGATTATCAAACTTCGACTGTAATTTATCCAACCTTGGCAAAGCATCAATATACAAAGCAAAGCACTCACATATAAGGAATGTTGACTATAATCACAACCCTCTTGAATTTTAGATAAAAAATCGACCATACTTCAAAATTAAGAATCATGTCGAAATTAAAGAACATACACCAAATCTTGCCAGAGATTTTTGTGCCATTTTACTGGGGCAGGTCCTTCTAAAACTAATCCGTTATCAATACTGAAAAATATTTAGTCTGACATACTCAAAACACATGATTTAAATAGCCAACACAACTTACAGTGGACCTATTTGCACTCAAACAGTGGACTAAAGTATCAAAATCAAGCCCACGATAGAAATAACCATGAAGAGCCAAAGCTCGCTTTAGCCACTTCACTATGAAAAGAACATGTCTGACACCAATAAATGCATTATGCAATAGATTGCATTCTTTTTTGGTACATGCAATAGATTACAATTAAGAGACATGAGAACCAACCTGAACGACCCCAGTATCTTGAATTGTCTCACTTCATACTCGTCAATGCATATGCTCAAACACAACCCGAGCAAACAATAATTTTTGTGTGACAACCCTGGTACTCAAAATAGGTTTTAACTAAACATGTCTTCACCTGACAATCCTATCGGCCTTACAGTGTCATTCATAAGATTTTCCAAGCAACAGGCTCAAATTTTAATTGAAGGTCAACCATAAGCAATCTAGCAAAAAAATTGCTGATCTACTGATCCCAAAGTCAGCACTTTTACTAAGCCTATAAATTTAGTTAGAAATAAACTACATAAGCTAAGAAAAACGTGATCAAGTTCCAAGTGAATACTCTAAAAATAGCAAATAAACTAGGTTTAAAGATATGATGTGGTAAGAATATCATCCCGCAAACAGTTCAATTTCACAACAGAAATTATCTTTCTCTACTTCAGCAACTAATATAGACGTAACCGAAAAAGGAAAATCCTATGCAAAATCGGCACTGTAAGGCAGATAAAATTATCAGGTGAAGAAATGTTTACTAATTATTTTCCATTGAAGACATGTTTAGTTAAAAGCTATTTTGAGTACCAGAGTTGTCACACTAAAAATAACACAAAACAACATGCAATGTATTACACATTGATGACAGCTTGCGATGCGAACTATGAATTATGGATGATTTCCACTGCATGTGTGTGCGAGGGGGAGAGAGAGAGATCATGGCACGGCACACATAATCAAAGCCGGGTACAATTATAAGGCCAAGCAAAGCACATCCTACCCTAGCTGAATAGACACCAATGTATAATTAAGACTAATGTTTCGAACAACCGAACCAAACAAAGCTGCATGCGGAATCTCAGCAGCTGTACAGGGTGAATGAGAAAACAAAAAAAGAAAGTACCATACAAAAGATGGACTGGTGAGGGCACTTAACAAACTAAGAGAAATTACCATGTTCATTATTACTTCCAAGACGTCCATCCCACCAACAATATTCCTATATAAGAAGCCAGAAGACATCACTTAGAGATTCCCAGTCCTGAATTTGAATAATGTACTGCAACCTTGTGAACGATGTCTTACCAAGGGACTCATGATATAGAGTGAAGAACTGTTTTCGAATTTCTGGATCTTTAGCTCTAAGACCAAGCATGAACTGCCTTTCTACCTTCAGGAAAACTTCTTGTCGTAGTGCAAGTGGAGATCTAAAAAGAAAAAGACCAAACACATCAACTACACGAGAACACCACAAATAAATACATCACTACCTCACAACCAAGAAAAGAATTCCTCATAAATAGCTAAGGTCACATGCTGTGAGGCATATTGAAGGCTAAAAATTAAAAAATCACCATAGAACAGTTGTCTCAAATCTCATATTCCCTCCGTCCAAAAAAATGAACTAAAATCAGTTCAGTTTGCTGTGCTTTTCTAATGAGGACACATTTTTGGATGGAGGAAGTAGTATGATTCTTAAGTCTGAGTAGAGGGAGAACCCAGGGAGGGGGGGGGGGGGGGGGCGAAGCAAGAGCCAAAAGTGAAGTCACAAAAATGCTTACTTGTTTGAGTCAGCACAAATGACATATAACAGCTGGAGATACTTGGCATCCCAGTCTTCAAAGCACTTGAGTAGAAGTTCTGCCTGTCAACCTGGAATAGCTTCTGTAGATACAAAATTGTGTCCTGGTTCAGAAGAGCACCTGACAGACTAGATGAGGCCGGTCGGACATCATCTTCAATCCTACCTTTTACAATAACAAGTATGAATAGAAGCACACCTGGATCTGTACGCTTTTCAGAGAGTAGTCCGACTAGTATATGGCATAACATATGTTTGCATTCCGGAACAAACATGACCCTTTCACTTATAAGTTTTAGAACAATCTTCAAATTGGTTGCAGTTGACCCAATTTCACTAACTGCTTGTGAAGAACTGACAGCAGAGTCACGGTCAAATATTTTGACCTAAATGAAGAATGAAATACATATTGTAAATGAGGGAGCAAAACTCAACTAGATGCATAGCTGTAACACAATGAGTTATTGGTGAATGAAAACTGAAAGAAAATACAATTGCGATGCTAAGCATTACAGATATCAAGGATTTAAGATGGTAAAAATGACAAGGAAGAAATAAACCAGAAAAAATTAAATATTGTTCTAAAAGCTAATATCAGGCCTTCTATGACCATTGTCAAAAGCAAATAGACAGAAATATCTAGAATGAGAAAGAAAAAAACTTTGCATGAATAATATCACCGTTGGAGTACATGCTAAAAGACGTGCATTTAAATTAGATAGAGACAATAACTAAGAGGTAATTTTCAATACTGTCCAAGTATGGGAAACTGGAAATTAACATATATTAAATTTTATATAGTCAAGCATAACTGACAGAACCAAAGAGCAAAGGGATCTGCCAAATTAGTTAAATAATAAAAAAGGATAAGAGAAATTGGAAAAGAAAAATTCAAGAGATAACCCTTAACCCAAAACAAATAAGGGGGTAAAAGAGGAAACTCTCACTATATACCAGAGGTAAGGAATATCTATCAGTGAATTAACATGCATTACTGCTCCACATTAGCATATGACAGTATTGTATGCTACCACCATACCCACATATCAGGGGCTGGAAGCATGAACTTTTCACCATTCTATTCCATTACACGCTATTGCTAAACTTAAACATATCCAGGTATCTAATTAGCAAGCCAGTTTTTCCTCTCTAATACGTCCAAACAATATGTGAAGTGTCAGCTCCTTCCAAATATTAGGAAGGAGTACACAGCACGGAAGGGTGCCTTTTGTCCCTCTTCACAAGTAGGCATATGCAAAATCAAAGAAGACAAGTAGGCATATGCAAAATCAAAGAAGAAAAGCATTACTTGTCTCATGTGAGATCCTCCAGATGTAACCATATCACGTGATAAGCGTTGGAGGACACGAACTAGTGGTGTTATGTAAGGACTAATCAAGTCCTTAGACTTCTGTCAAAATCTTTACAATAAACAGAGCAAAACTTATCATTGATTTGGCAGAGCTAGCTTCAAGTGTTATCTGATGTGCCATCACCACTGCCAGATTCTTGTGTATGAGATCCTCAAGTTTCTGGTAGAGCATCTTTACATCTGGTGGAGTATTGGGAGCCTCCAAGTGCTATCTTGATTTAGTTTCAATTGACTTTTATAAGATGACATCCATGGTTTAGCGATCAATAGTTTGAGATACAAAGAGAGTGTTAACCTACTGAGAGTGACCTGTACATAAATATTAGCAACCGGTTAAAGGATCTTACAAAAACACATTATCACCCAGTGATGTTATCGCTATCCCTTACTCCTAGAAGAAAGTTGATGATCATTTCCTCCAATGCAGCATTTGGCTTGTACTCTGATGATCACCAGGTGCATGACCAGCTGAACCAGGAGTCTCAATATTTGGCATTGAAGATCCACAAGGTGATACAACGGAAAGAGGCTGGAGGCCAGGCTCCATCTTAACCCACTTGCTTAAATCATTAGCAAATGTAGAGCCATCAAAAGGGCGTTTTCACAATACTGGAGCTTGTCATCAATCCATCACTTAATTGACTATAAGTCCCATCTGTTTCCGGTGGAATGATTTTCATTTCATTCCGTCTTTGTCTTTCCCACGCAACCACAAGGCCTGCAAGTTCAATTGCAAGCCTGCTATTTTCTGCAGTAGTGTTATATGGTAATCCAAGGCGATTAAGAGAGTTCACTATTTGAGGAAGAAACTGAGCAGCGCAACTATAGAAAAGATCCGAATGTCAGATGATAAGCTGAAAAATATGGATCAGAGTAGGGAAAGAATGTCCTTCCTCAACAAGAATCTTTTTTGTGTATCGAATCTAGATTGGCACACAGAATTCCCCAGGAGGCAATCTTCGTGGAAGTGCAGGCATTAAAATGTCAAGGGACTGTTTTACCAGCACCTTGTTTTCTTGCTGACAAGTTCCTAAAAGCGAAACAAAAACCTGAAAGAAAATGACAAATGCATATTTTTGTTTTCAAGTAAGATCATTAAATGAGGAAACAAATCAATTAGGAGATGGTAAAGTCAAGGTCGATTGCGATGAAAATCAACACATGACTAATGCTTATGAACTGTTCTTTAATGACATACCTGAAGCATAATTTTCTCGAGAGCTTGATAAGCCTCTAGGAAGTGGCAAACAATAACCCATTGTTTACTAGCACTATCTTCCAGTTGTAAATGGTTCCAACCAAATTTAATTACCTCCTTCCGATGCTGGACAAGGCCACTTTGCAGATACTTCAAAAGTAACGTTGTAAGCTGTAAAAGCTCAATTCTCAAGGATTCATCATATTCTGCACTGACCTGCAAATAATGTGAAAGTGCATTCAGAATTCAGTTTGGAAGAACCGAATGTAAATCTTTGTTAGGAAAATATGACAGGGCTAAATAGGTAAATAATAAAAGGTCCACCTCTTCTGGAGGATCAAGCAGCTTATCGACAATATTTTTTATAATAGACGGGCAACAACCTCCCAACTCTGACCATTCTGAAAAGCATGAGTCAACATTGATATCAACCCAAAGATTGGAAAGCTTAAAATGAAACTACACGTGTGAGATGCAAGAGACTATGAGAAACCAACATAACAAAACTCCAATATGGAGTACTGAAAGCCATCAATATATTCAGCTGAGAAACAGATTAAAACTTTGGCCATTCTACAACTCAAACTCCTGAAACCTACAATACAAGCAAATTGCATCATAGACGCGCAATAAAAATATAATTAAATTAAAGCAATTAAAGCATCTACATTATTTAATTGAAGTAAATTATTTATTAAACTCCTAATCACTAGCTTAACACTAATAACCCATATTTATCCTTATTTTAACGGGAAAACTACACTAACAAATCGGTAAATGAAGCATATAAATGCGTATATTCTATGTTTATCAAATACCCCCAAACCTATATTTTACTAGTCCTCGAGGAAACAAAAACAAAATAAAGCAAAGAAATTAAGAAACTACTACTAGACAAGTAAATGCCACTTTTGTAACGAGTACGATTGCATCAAGCGTATGAATAAGCCGTTAAACCTCTTGATGTTCCTAGTAGGACGAGGGTTTACAGCCATGTTATCCACAAATATATAACCTAAAATAATAAAAACCTATATATCTTCTCTTATACACATAACAACCTTTAAAGAGACTAAGCACTAATACTTGCGGAAATAAACAATTTGAAGCACAAAGACGCTCAAATTAGTGGTTCTATTCCACACTATCATCTTGGAAATATTTGCTCAATATATATATAATTACTTTTCAAAAAACAAAGGTGCAGAACAAATAGACATACAATCTAAATTTCTGTCTTCCACACATTTTAATGTGACCCATTAGTCAAGTTACAGTCGAGCTCAATAACCCAAAATAAATCTATGGCATCTTTATCTTGAAGTATCATGATAGAAATAATGCTTAAGCATCCTCAACCGTAAGTCCACAGTATAGGGTATAAAAGCATAATACACCATTTTTCTATTTTTTTTTCAGCCGACTGTGCAATGGCTGGCAGTCATAAGAGAATTTGTTCTAACCTCCAATTTTTTACGCGAACCCTTCAGCTTACTGAGGCACAAAGGCCCGGTTACTCATTGGAGATAGTAACAAACCTCTTTATTTTATTTTTTTTGCTTTTTTTTTTCATGAGAGAATTTTTTCTAACCTCCAATTTTTTACGCGAACCCTTCAGCTTACTGAGGCACAAAGGCCCGGTTACTCATTGGAGATAGTAACAAACCTCTTTTTTTTTCTTTTTTTTTTCTTTTTTTTTCTTTTTTTTCTTATGGTGTATTATACCTTCAACCTATTTTCAAACCACCTCCACCATAAAGCTAAGCAGATGGTCTATCATGATCATTGAAGTTTTAAAAATACCACGTTTTCGAAAATAGACTTGACTAAAGACGTCCCACTAAAAATGGTAGCTAACAAATTTCTAGATGGTATTTCTATGTGTACTGATGTGTGTGAGTGATTTTAGAAAATATAAGCACATAAGTCCAAGAGGATTGTATAAGAATCAAAACTGCATATTTAAGTGTCTCCGTCCTCAAATTAATTCACTCACACTTTCTATGTAAATTAGTCTCTCTAAAAATTGAAGTATGCATAGAAAGGATATACTACAAAAGCAACCTAATAACTCATTTTTACTTGAACTAACTAGGTTAAATTGGTCTCATTAAAAATAGGTACATGTCTATAGGAGCACTAATAAAAAACCCTTTGAAGACCACAAAAATAACACTAAGACTCAAAAACAACAATTTTTTTTCTTTAGTAAAGCAGAATTTAGGCAATAAAATAAGTAACACTAATCAAAATCAGTTTGACAGCAGGATTAGTCTTGCAAAAGAATTAATTTTGACCAAATTAAGTCGCATGGAAAACAAGAAATTCTCAGCTCATTTAGTACTACAATCAGCAAGCTAATTTTTAAGTGGACGCTAGCATTGGTGATCAAAACATGCATGCATCAATAATTTGCCTAGAGAGTATCAGCCATCATACTAAGCAATTAATTTGAAAGCCATAATAAACAACACTAAAAAAGCCTCAAATTCATATTTAAGTGGTGTTGAGTTCTACTTCCCCAGTGCGTGACGACGATGACTCGGTGCTTTGCTTCTGGTCTTCTTCTTCACCTCCATGTATATTGCTTGACCGAATGGCCAAGCCTCTCAGGCTTGTGGCCCTCCGTTGGCAGTTTTCATTTCTGTCTGGGCTACCAAATCAGTATGCTCTCCCCTTTTCATTGCAGTTCAGAACCATAGCTCTGTTCTCAACCACCAAGCCATGCTCATCGATTTAATTGTGGCTAAAATGGAAAATTTTCCTACATCGTCTGCTGCTGCTCATGTTAGCACTTTGGGAAATCACCTCGATGGTTCAGGATCTCCTTCTATTCCATTTCTGGCTGAAAATGGCAAGAACCTTTTTATCTAATCCTGCTGCTTTTGGAGACTCCCAATTTGGATGTTGTCGTTCCTTTATATGGCCAGCACCAAAAAATGCTTTGCTTCAGCTTCAAGTGAAAACTGTATGGCCCACCTTACATGTCTTGTATCAGCTTTTCCCTCAGTCAACATTACTTCTTTCTTTTTTTCTTCTCACGCCAAATTCCTAGAAGTTGTTGGCCCCACAAAGTAGACACTGTACTTTCATTTTGATGGTGAGTCTCTTTAATCAGCAGCTACCTGATTTCCCTAGTATCCACTAGAAGTGGTCCAATCCATTTGAGTCTTATTTCAAAGCTTGCAGCGCGTCGACCATCGAGTTAACTATCGCCCATGTAACCTTCCTTAGTGCTCTTTATGAATTACTATATTATCATAAAAACCTGAAAGATGCAATAAAAACACCAATCAGTCAGTAAACTATCATACTTGGAAAATCTAGTTACGAGGAATTATTAAATAAATCTAGTTACGAGGAATCTTTAAATAATAACAAGAGAATTTTAGTTTAGATGGAGTTGCAAGGAAAATCTAAATTAAATGTAGTTGTACCACTCTCAATAAAAAATTAGTTTTCAGTGGCGCTGAACGCAAATCTGTAATAGGATTTAGAACATAAGGTTTTCTACCATTATGCTCCTACAAGGTCACACACTCCATCATAAGCAAGTAAAAACTGGTTTCCATCTTCAAATTGTGCTCATGCTTCTTGAAATAAGTTATGTGCATTATTATTTTTAGATTATTCAGATTGGAATATTGGTTTTATATTGTCAAGAAACTTAACAAATCTTCAAATCTAGCCCATATAGTATGCCATAATTTTATCACCATTCTAGCATATTGAATGAATAAGACATTGTTCCATTAGTACAAATTCAGATTTACTTTCACCTAATTTGATGAGTAAAACCTTCAAATTTAGACAGTAACAGTCCATTAACTGATTAGCTCAGCCAATTTACCCTTTACATTTCATGATATTAATTTGGATTGCGTTTTCCCTCCAATATTTACTTGAAACTCCCGGTCATTCTACACTAGCCTCCTTGGATCTGTATCCAATTCTTCCATTAACATACTCTAGAGAGAACTGTCAATCAAGAAACAGATGGTCTATTCATAATTATATAATTTTCCTTCTATAAAACAGAATTCATATAATTTTTTTTAGTCTACAATGGTTCTCCTTTGCACTTAATACATACAACATTTAGTATTAATAATCAATTGTACTCCCTAACCCGATGAAAAATTGTTTAGAGTCTCCTGACACTATACTCATATGAAATAGATTTTACCAATGGTTCCATTGTAGTGTCGTGGCCACCCAATGATAAAATTATGG